>JARBWK010000003.1:182420688-182497572 GCA_030556195.1 Anolis apletophallus | reverse complement strand
AAGTTCAGGCTGCCAATCTGCCATGAAATTGCACCGACCTTTGCCCCAGTTATTTGGTGACCTTGGCTCCAGCTGCATAGAGCCTGTGCTGAGTCAAGTGGGAGTGACGTAACTTCCAGATGTGTGTGTGGCTCCGGAGGGAAGTGAGGTAACTCCTCCGAGCCTGACATTGGACAATTGGACTCATAACGCTGACTCATGGGGCCATGAGGTCACATCCCTTTGGACTATGGGATATGCTGAATCACCGGACATGGTGCAACCCTGCTTGGACATTGCATGGGCAATGGGGAGGGCTCGGGGTATATAAGGTGTGTTTGGGTGGCGGGACGGTGCTTTTGCTTCACATGTGTCGTACCTACAATAAAATCGTGTTGGACCGTGCTACAACCTACGCGTGATCCTTATCGAGTATTGAAGAGTCGTTACAGATATGATAGCCATCTTTAAACAGTTGAATGGGTGTCACGCAGAAGACAGAACCAGCTTGTTTTCATCTGTTTCAAAAATTAGAACATAAACTAATGGATTCAAATTACAAGAGGATACACCTAAACATTAGAAATAACTTCTATACTGCAAACGCTGTTTGAGAGTGGAATAGGCTGCCTCAGAAAGTGAATTTTACTTTTGAGGTCTCATCCAAGAGGTTGGATAGGAATAGTTCAGGATGGCTTTCACAGTGTACTCAAACAGCTGCCTTTGTTTTGTACTGTTCTTTCTTTTTAATAGAATGTCACAACGAGGGGGAAGGCTTATTTTCTGCTGCATTGCAGACTAGGACTTGGAGGAATGGGTTCAAAATACAGGAAAGGAGATTCTACCTGAACATTAGAAAGGAAGATCCTGACTGTAATTGCTGTTCAACAGTGGAAGCACCTTCCTTGGAGGCTTTTAAACAGAGGTTGAATGGCCATCTGTCGGGGATGCTTTGGTTATGCTTCTCCTGCATAACCTGTGATCTCTTATAACTCTTATAATTCTATGGTAAGAGGTGTCTTGTCAATAAGAATAGACTACAAAGGAAAAAAACACTCAAAAATTATAGGAATTGTTTACACTAGTCTCCATTACAGTGAGCTTTTTGTTGTTTATTCGTTCAGTCATTTCTGACTCTTCATGGAACATACCATGCCAGAGCTGCCTGTTGGCCGTGGCCACCCCCAGCTCCTTCAAGGTCAAGCCAGTCACTTCAAGGATAACATCCATCCATCTTGCCCTTGGTCGGCCCCTCTTCCTTTTTCCTTCCATTTTCCCCAGCATCATTCTCTTCTCCAAGCTTTCCTGTCTTCTCATTATGTGGCCAAAGTCCTTCATATTTGACTCTAATATCCTTCCCTCTGGTGAGCAGTCGGGCATTATTTCTTGGAGTATGGACTGGTTTGATCTTCTTGTGGTCCAAGGCACTCTCAGAATTTTCCTCCAACACCACAGTTCAAAAGCGTTTATCTTCCTTCACTCAGCCTTCCTTATGATCCAGCTCTCACATCCATAGGTTACTACGGGGAATACCATTGCTTTAACTATGTGGATCTTCATACAGTGAGCTAGTACAAAATTAAAATGAATGCAGTAGTTTCAATGTGGATGGAGAAAGTTGAGCTATTTTATCAAAATGTTCATCAAAGCACGGTGAAAGTACCACTGTTAATTGACTTCATGTTTCTCCCAACAAATATTCATATTCTGCTTCATATTTTGGGCAGCAGAAATCTAGCAGGAAGGGCAGAAAAAAGCGCAAGTGTATGAAACCCTAATGGCAGTAAACTCAACTGAAGATCAAATGCGATTGATAGAATTTGTTCTTTATACCATGAAATTCTACCTCTTTGACTGTTAATTGCATACATTTCTCTCAGCCTGTTGAACTGGTTGCTGATTCATGCTATTTGGTTGCCTACTTGACATTTCTAAACCCAGCCTTACAAAAACAACATTTTAGAAGTTTCCTTTTGGCTTGGGGAGATGTGTTTTGAGTCAATGACAAATCCTTCATGGTTTGTAGAAAGGTCAAAGCAGTAAAGACCAATTGTTTTAAAGAGGAAAATATGCTTATTTTATTAACACAGGGAGATGAAAATTTATGAGGGTGAAATTCACACTTGTTATTTGAAGGATTCTGAAATAATAGCCTCCCGCCCACTCATAAGGGAGGGGAAAATAGAACTACTAAGGAAAACATGCTTTCAAGCTTCAGAAGAACAGATAAGATTGTGCAAGAAGAAATCAATAGAAAGTTGATCAGAGTAGCTTTTGTCCATTTTTTTGAGAAGTCAGATCAGCTTATGGTGGCCCATATCTGGACTATATCCCATTTCAGTTGCTTTAGCACACTTCATAGGGGTTTGCCAGTATTGTGTATTGATATGAGTGCTAGGAGTAGGACATTGGAAGACCAGGATTTCAACTTGCTGTTTAGCCATGGAAGCACACTGAGTGGGCTCGGACAATCACACTTTCTCAGTCTCAAAGCAGGCAATAGCAAAGCTCCTCTGATCAAATCTTGTCAAGAAACCTCTGTGATAGCTTCACTTTAGGATCACCATAAGTAATTACTGTGTTGAAGGTACAAAATAACACAAACTTTTGAAAACTCCAGCATGGTCCAAAATGTTGTGGCTAGACTGCTAACCGGGGCTGGTTATGATTTGTGTAAGTCCTCAACTGAACCACCTTCATTGGCTAACAGTCTGTTCAAAGGCAGAATTCATGGCCTGGGTCTAGAACAACCATGGGCAAAGATCAGCCCTCCAGGTGTTTTGGACTTGAACTCCCACAATTCCTAACAGCCACAGGCCCTTTCCTTTACCCCCTCAAATGCTTAAGTACAAAACAGCTGGAACGACAAAGTTTGCCCATGCCTGGTCTAGACTGCCTAGAAGACTGTATTGTCACATAGGAGCTGAAATGAGTTCTAGGTATTTTCAAGGAGGGATTTTTCTCTTGGTCCCACCACCTTCATAGGCCATTGTTTAGGACACGAAAGAGGGCCTTCTCAGGGGGTGCTCTTAGACTGAAGAATATTATCCCACAGGAGGCTTACCTACTCCTTTCCCTGTTTTATTTCTGTTGGCAGGTTAAGGATTTTGTGTGTGTAGGCATCTGATTTTGATCATATGACAACATTTTCTCTAACAGCATAGACATCTAGACATATGGAATTCTTAAAACTGCATGAAATTCAAATTAAAAGTGACCAGTTTGAAGGGACCATCAAAATCACACACTCTTTAAAGTCTTGGAAGACTAATCTGAAATGGCTAGGCGATATTTTAGAGATGAATTTTGGATTAAGTGGTAATTAATAGATGTCAATTTGGGAAAGCTTCCTTTGATTTTGGTCAGCTAGAATTGTTTTGCAAAGAGTAAAAATACCACTGTGGGGAATGGACAGCAACGCATCCTTAATAATGACCCACATCTCTGGAACATCTTATGCTCTCTGATCTGTCACATGCCTGAGATGATTTGATGCTGCTATCCATGGGAAACTTTTAAATTTAGCCACATGTTTTCTATTTTAGATTTGTGTTAATAATTAGCAGCATTTATTACAAACATATGCACAGAAGGCTTTGGTCACAACTTTAACGGATCAAATCTGAGTGGATAAGCTAAAAACAGCTGATGATTTATACTTAAAGGAACTAAATCCCATCTTATCTTGGAAGCGAATCAGGGTCAGCTCTAGTTTGTACTTTGATGGGAGACCACCAATAAATACCAGGTGCTATATTTCAGAGGAAGGAACTGGAAAAGTCCCCTCAAGTACTCTTTGCTTAAAAAAACACTACACAATTAATGGAGTTGACTTTGAAGGCACATACACACTTCACCCTTTTATAAAAGTCGTTATCACTTAAAAAACAAACATCTGTTTACTTGAACACCCAAAATAGCTAATTACACTGAAGTTAGTATGGGTGACAGTTTTTCTTCCCATGGATACAAAACTGGTAAAACCGACCCAAGCATGGGTCCACTAGGATTTCACTTACTGGTAGAATGGATGAAAAGGCCATAATGTTGTCTGGATTTCAGAAGCGCCACCTGCAGGATATTGCCTGTCATTGTGATTTTGAGGGAATCTGGAAGATGTTTCCATGTAGATAGTAATGTTCTGTAAGCGAACTTGTAAAAGCTGCCCCGAGTCCCCCCTCGGGGGTGAGAAGGGCGGGGTAAAAATACTGTAAATAATAAATAAATAAATAAAATTGTCTTGCCTGACAGTCAACAACAGTGTTGCAACACATGAAATAGCCTACTCTCTCACACTCCCTAATATCATTAATTAGAACAAAAGCATTGTCTTATGCACCTTTACATAACTAGCATCCACCCTGTTAATCTGCTGTTCACCATCTCCGCTCCAACAATTTTAGCCTAATTTTAGAGATTTTAAATGAGATTTTAAGGATTTAATATGTTGGTAATTGTGTGGATTATGTTATGTCGTGTTTATTTACATTGTTTTTATAATTTATTGAGTTGTTTTAGATTTGTTTATATATTATTGTTGCCATTCAATGTTTGCCATTGTGTATTTTGTTGTAAGCTGCCCTGAGTCCCTTTGGGGAGATAGGGCGGGCTATAAATAAAGTTTCATTCATTCATTTTTAGTTTTTAATATATAAAAGCACATCTTGTACATAAACCTAGTTTGTAAATACACATTTTTCCACATCTATATACATTTTGATACACAATATACACAAATTCACGCCTAGTGGGAGATAATTGTTCACGGGCAACATTTAAAAAGAGTAAACAGAAAGTGTGTTGCATGATGTTTGAACAGTTGGTATAATTGCTGTGCCAGAGTTTCCTGCTTCTCAAGTCCACCAACCGAAATTTAATAGCCATATTTTGCATTCAGATGAGTTCTGCCATCACCACTTTGATCTGTTTAACAAAAGAAGAAAAGCGGAATCATTTTAAAATTCTACTTATAGGAAGGAGTGAAACTTATCCACAGTGAAGCAGAAATCCTTAGGAAAAAACCCAATCATTACTTTCCTTGGCCATGGCCATGCTGGCTAAGGTTATTGAGGGTTGTAGCCCTAAACAAAGACTTATATTGGAGAAAGTGGACTTAAGACTTTTTGTGTTAAACCCTATGGTGAAGTTAAGAGAAAACTTTTCAGCAGGGGTGTCAAACACATTTTGATTGAGGGAAACAACAGGCTTATGGTTGCCTTCAATGGGCCATTGAATCACTGAACACAGAATCAGTGGCTACAGTATGCTTTAGGCAGCCATCTTTATATTTCCTTTAATTCAAGTGATCCAGGACTTCTTCCTCTCAATAGTCATAAACACAGGTCAAATCTGATAACCTAACTTTACCCCATCTTTCACTGAATTACCTTCAGGTGGCATCCATACACAGTAGTCTGGATCATCTTCTGGGTATTTTGAGGACACACTGTTTCCAGCCTGCAGGAGAAAACATACATTGTTCTTTTAACGATAGGGAATGAATGAGACTAAGGCAAAATGACAAACTGGAGGATCTGAAGCTACTCTCTTGGTTCACATGCATTGTCAAACCATAGCTTGGAACTGATTCCCAACTATAGTTTTTAGAAAAAATATTGTTTACGCAATCTTTCAGTTTGGATTTAATATCAAACTATGGTTTGCTGCAAATAGAAAGTCAGGGAGGCAGAGAGGGGAAGCAAGCCTGATCTAAAGCCATGCATTATCAATACAATGTCTCAAATGTATTTTTATCACTGTGCCATTGGCCCTACAATGTCTCAAATCCCAATAAATAAATAAATAAATAAATAAATCTCTATTCTACTAGATTATATTAATATTAGATTATAATAGATTATATGATATCCTTTAGTCACTAAAGGATCACCTGGATCACACTTTGTAAAATTAAAGTTCTGTTAAAGCTTTGTTTTTAATTTAGGGTGACTTTTTCTATCCGATGAAAAACTAGTTGTATTTTGACAAAACAGGGTTTGTTTGTCTCTCAGTAGTATTATAAACTGCAACAAGGGCAAAACATGAGATATAAATGAAAACAACAGCTGTACTTTCATAAAAGGGCCTTCTCTGTAGTGGCCCCCCCGACTCTGGAATGCGCTCCCCAAGGATATTAGACAAACCCCACTTTGGAAGTTTTTAGGAAGAGCCTGAAGACGTGGCTGTTCCAATGTGCCTTCCCTGAATAAACTAATTAACGCCCTGCTGTGTTCAAGCTCTGCAAATGTTCTCAGAAGCACTTTAATTCCGTTGGGTGTCTGCCCACATTGTCCTTGAAATCTTCCTGTTATATACAATCTACCTCTGTCTGCTTCCTGTGTTTATTTATTTAATTTTTTTAATATTCACATTTGGCCCACCTAAAATTGTTTTAAACTGTCTGTTACTACTTATGTTGAGTTTTTATTGATTGTATTGTTTTTATAATTGCTGCTGTTATGTGTTACTGGGCTTGGCCTCATGTAAGCCGCCCCGAGTCCCCTTGAAGTTAATAAATGAAGTTAATAAAATAAATAAGGGCTAATTTCCAAAATAAGATGTATGTTCTCTATTGGCCTGTATAGCACTGGAAAGGAAAATTTGCCACCGAATCAGTATTAAACCATTCTTTTTAATTGAGTTTTAAAAAAAGAAAACCCAGAAGAAATTAGATGCAATTGAGAGCTCCTATCCTATTAAATATTTAGCTCTCCCAACTTACCTTACTTATACTGTTAGCTTTCTTACTTTGAGGCTTTTCTGTAGGCTTCTGAAACACTAGGAAAAAACAGTGGAAAAGCCATGTTATTAATGCTCATTTCTTTAGGAATAGTAGTGCAACTAGTTCAAGCAAATTGATTCCATATGTTAGAAGGGCACCAGCCAAGATGCTGCAAATGCAAGCACCGTAGCTCGTCTGTCTTTGAATCTTAAGGGGATCCATCCCAGAACTTTGTGGCCAATATGAAAAAGGACCGTGACTCTATCTTTATCCCTGCCTTAGATATTATGCTATCTCAGGTTATATATCATCAGGAAGAAAAAGCAGCAGTGCAATATTTAAAAATATAATTTTCTTTCTCTAGAAAGTGAATGTTTAAGTAACTGGTCAGCATTGTACAGAAGCAACTAACCATATTTTTTCTGCAATAAAAATGATTCATATTTTAACATTGCAATTAATATAACCTCACCTCATTTTTAAAACGTAACGTTAAAATAACTTAATGGGGTTTTCTCCTTTTAAAATTTGTAACGTGTGAGCCCAACAGTTTTTTCACCTATCATGCAATTCAGCAGAATTTGATTAGCTATTATGAGGACAGCCATTTTTTTTAAAAAAAATATCTTGCACAGTATACTCATTCTAGTACATTGAGCAAGCCAGGGAAGCTCAACAAGGAAGTTGCTCTATGGCATTGCTCACCGTGAGGTTTTTTCTGCAGTTTATCCACTGGAGATTTGCCCTCTGGCATTATTGCGTCTTTACTCAAAGGCTCAGACTGAGATGTCATTCCTGTAAAAGTAAAGCAGGACACAAGAGATTTAGCAATTGAGATTGTTTAATGAGCAAAGGGCTAGTAAAAGTAAATAAATTAGTGGCTTTTAATCATTGCCTGCCTTTTTCTTTCTGAACAATATAATTGAATCCTTGATTCAACCAACTACGAACTGAAGTCCAACAGTTAGGCTGAATTAACACCACCATCACAACAACTACTACTACCTATAACAATACATTTTATTTGTTACCCACCTCTCCTATCAGCTCAAAGTGGGGCAAAACAAAATTGGAAACTTATAGAATACTCATTATTTTATGTTAGTAAGAAAATTTCAACTACCTGCTTTAATTATAGGTCAATGAGGCCAGATTACTACCATATTATCACTGTTTTAGCTAAATGTCCCCACAACAACAACTACTGGGAACTTACTTTTGATTATTTAAAAATCCTGCCTGAATATTCTTGTTCAGGAGGAACTAAAACATTTTTCAAAAGCACATTTTTGCTGCTAAATGTGCTCACCATAGTCCATATAGTCTAACACCAACTATTTCAGACAAACCAGAGCAGCCTCTGGCGTCATCAGAGATTTAGAAGCTGCCTGAAAGGTGGTAAGTGTAATGTCATGTCCACACTCTCCCTCCTGTGCATTTGCCTTAAGCAATAAAGAGCTAACAGTAATATACAGGAGAAAAAGGGTTGGACTTGGAGGCAAAAAGCTAGAATTGCTAAGAGAAAAAGAGTGTATGGGAGACAGGGCACATATGTTTTCTATCTTCCCTCTGAGTTGGTAATTCAAAATCAATTTGTCTCCAAACTATACCGTTTGTCTCTAAAATTAGACTGTGCTGCATTAAGTCTCTGTATCAGAGAGAAAAAGTGGGGTATAATGAAGCAGCAGCAGCAGCAGCAAGAAGAAATAAAAGTCTTCCTGTGTCCATCTCTATATTACGTCCCATCATTTTTACACTACTCTGGAAAACCTTTGGTTGGGATTTTCATAAATTATTAATAAAAGGATCAAAAATAAGATTTTAGCTAGAGAACATGTAAAAAAGACAGTACAGTAGGCTCCTGTCTACTATTTTACAACCTCAGTTAAAATGCAAGCACACTGAAAATGTGAGAGTTAAATAACCATCACTAATGGATTCCAGGTCTCGACTGCAGTGAGAAGAACAACTGGGAAGAACTTTGTCTTGTTTAACAATTTCTTGTGTGTTAATTTCTGTCTTTGGAGTTTGTGTCTCTTGATTTGAATTCATATCTGTTTTTTCTTCTTCCTCTTCTTCCTCTTCTGATCCTTCATCTTTCATCTTTAATAGATTTACAGGTACATCAGGACGTTTCACAGGCAACTTCTGTGTGTCAAAAAGAAATTACAATGAAGATCATTTGGTGACACTGACAATTTAGAGTAATAAGAATGATGTAACACTTTTCTAACAATGTCATAAGTACTTTTTGGAAATCTACACACTTGTAGAAACATATCACAAAACAAGTTAAAGGCTGGATTGCTCCTACAAGGGGAGAAGGCAGGAGTGATATGGTCTTGCTATCTTCGAATATACATTACAATAGATATAACTTCTAAAAAGTAAAGTAGATTTAAAACTGTTTCTACAAGGGAAGGTACACCCCCAAATACTTGCACACCCTTTAACTTACCCCTACAGTTCCAGTTTTCAGTCTGAACTTGCTTCCTCCTTTCATGGCCCCAAACAGGGGTAAAGTTAACTTTTTAGGCTTGTTTTGTGTTTCTAGGTTTTCATTCTCAAGGCTAAAGATGATTAAAAAAAACAGAAATCAGTGAACAAAAAGGAATATTTTTATAAATCTGTGAAAATCTAGAACCTAATTGCTCACTGGGTGATTATAAATATGTCAGGCCTCTTAAAGCCAGAGTAAACACAACATAACCCATCAGTGACAAATCACAGCACTGTGCATGCTTCCCGTCCCAAGCATGAATTCTCAAATATATGGAGTTCAGCATTATGTTAGTAGAATCACAAACTATGATACATATTAGCCAGCATTACATTTTAAATAAACACCCCCCCCCATATGTTCTTTGAGATGTTCCAATGCTACAGCAAGTCTGTTATCATGTTTAGACATTATCCCACATATTTTGGCAGTGAAAACAGCAAACTGCTAGAGCACAAAATGGACAGGGTTCAGTGATTAGAGTGCTGTAAAATTTATTTTATTTTTGTGGTTTTTGATGGTTTTGAAATGTGATTGAAGGTCTTTGTAAGGTATTGGAATGTAATTGATGGTTTGTGTATTTTATTTGCTTAATTACGTTAATATTTTATATACAGTGTATATATATATTTAAATTAATAATTTTATTTCTTATTTTATAATATAATGTAATATGATATAATAGAGTATAATATGGTATAATATTTTATATGCATATAATATTGATAATGTTGTGATGTAATACAATATAGTACTACTAATAATAACATGATATTATAATTGTATATTTTATGTTATAGGTAATATTACTAATAATATTGTGTTTTGATTTTATAGGCAATAACATAGTATGTTGTATTTGCATTTTTCTTGTAAGTCGCTCTGAGTCCCCTTCGAGGTTGAGAAGGGCAGCATATAAATGTCATGAGATAAATAAATAAAATTGATACTAAAGGATAATTGTTCATTTTTTAAAATTATTGGCTTATTTAAAAAACATATTGTGATTAATTTAATTTGTAAGCCAGCTTGCATCCCAATTCTGGGGGAAAGGCAGTCTCTCCCCCCCCCCTCGGGGGGGGGGGGCTGAGAAGGGCGGGTTAGAAATACAGTAAATAAATAATATATATAAACACAAGAACTCACTGCGATCTGAGTTCCGGCATTGAGGCAGGTGTAACTATCTTAATCAGTCCTTTCAAACGCTGCTGTTCCTTCCTCAGTTCAAAGGTTCGCAAGTGAAGCTTTCTACGCATCACACTGTCTAAAGCACAGCCGGATTTTATTTCTTTCATGAATTCATCCAAGGAATCCTGAGCTGCCAGCTGGGATTGTGCTACAGGAAGTAATATTTGCAAAATAGTCATGCCAATCTACTATTTAAATGCAAGGTTGTTCAAGTTTTTATCCAAAGGAAAGAAATCGTTAATGGACACAAACAGATTTACCAAAAATATATTGATTATACAAATCCAGTTTTATAATTATTTCTGATACTTAATCATGTAACAAAAAACCTTATTCAATATGTTACGTAAAAAGCTTTTGATATTCACTGAAACTCCAAAATGCTAGGAACTTGTAGTTGTGAACAACTTTTTATCTTAACAGATATATTACCTAATAAAGAGAGAAAATTGGGTACAAACAAAACAAGAGAGAAAATAACAACAACCTAAGTTTCAGATTTGTCTGTTCACTATTATTTATTTTATTTATTACTTAAAACTTTTATATACCCATCTTCTCAACCTCTGCAGAGGGACTCAGGCTGGTTAACAGCAAGGATTCAATGCCAAATTACAATTTAAAATATCATAAAAACAATACAAGATTAAAATACAAGTAGATTAAAATACATAAAATACACATAAACCAGATCGCCAAGATAAAAAACTAGAGTAGGCACATGAAACTATGCCACTAAAGACAGAATTTCTTACTACAAATACTCAAAATGGCAATCTGGCAACATCCACACAGACTTACAAAACAGGAAATCTTTGCCAAAAATTGTCTCAAGATTTGTCTAAAGAGAAATTAGTAAGTGGGTGGGAAAACTCTGGGAAACTGGTGGGGACGTTTGAGGATATAAAAAGTAGTGCTTGAAGTTTCATGGATCCTGCAGGCTGTGCTCTGTCCATTTGTGCTCTAAGTAATTTGAAAATCATCAAAAAGCCCTACATCCAATAAGAACTGATCTTATGCATATTATATTGTTTGCAAATATAAATTAACTCTCACATGATCTAGATTTCTATTTTAACTGGCCCGAAAACTTTACTATATGTGTATACAAACAACCTTCCTCCCGTCTAACCTTCCTCAGTTTTCATAGAAAATGAGATGTTACCTGTTTTTGAAGATTTTAACTTCTCAGTAATCTCAGCGAGCTCTCTTTCTGTTTCACTTAATTTTGCAACCTACAGGAGAGACAGAAGGATAGGTGACAGCTTTGCAACAGTCTTTCAGAGGGGGGGGGTGCAATAAAAATATTCCCAATCTGTCTGAATCTGTAGTTCAGGAAGCAACAAAACATGTTACTGCTTTATTATTCTTTCTAGAGTAAGATTTTATTATCAAGGTTAGCCAAGCCTTGTGGATTACTGCCTATAGTTGCTCTTACCAGTGAATCGTAGGTTTCTGGTTTTTCATCTACTTTTCCAGCTTTTTTCATTCTGTTCAGCCGCTTCTGCTCAATAACACCTGTTCGATCAAGGAATGTGTCATCGTCACTGTCATAAAAGTCTTCTTCTTCCCAATTCTTTGCTTTTCTTTTACGGGAAACTGAAAGAAACATAGGCAAAGGATTCCAGAGCAAAATAGTAATGAAGCCAGCAATCAATCTGCATCCCTGGTTTAGTGATAAATAACTGACTTCACCTTCACACACACACAGTCCAAAATGGATAGAGATTGAAAATCTGCAAAGAGCTAAACAACAAATTCAGATGGTATCATGCATACCATTGAGCTTCTTATAGGAGAAATGTGGCAAGTCATTTAGAACTATTTAACCTGTTTTAATCTGTCGTATTTTAAATTGATAAAGAGTTTAGTAAGCTTTTAGCTTTTAAAATAATATTTAATGTTTATACTGCTTTAATTTAGTTAGGCAAGTTTTACTGTATGTTGCCCTGAGACATTTAAACAGAGGATAGGATATGACTATTTTAATTAATACATTCATTTTGTGTTTTAAAAAAGCTCACAGCTCTTAAATTTACTTTTATAAATTCACTCAATGTACCTGCTTCCTGCCGCAGCACCCCTCTGGCATCCAATATCCTGCAGGCTTCCAACGCACACTGAATCAGTGTTTCTTTCTTCTTCCCTGAATGAATAGCTTCTGCAACAAGCTGCTTCCCCGAAGCATCATCTATAGGGAGTCTATTTGATTCAGAAGATTACAATACAAAGCAATGTCAATACTGATCCAAACTTCTGCTTTGTGTTAGTGTGTTGTGTGGTCAGAATTGTTCTTTGGCATAATCTCAGCCTGTCTACAAGTAGCTCAAAATAAATTCTGTGAAATCTGTAGGAGTTTTCCTGTTGACATTTTCAAGAAGAGCCTTTGACTAGCAGCAGTTTCTGGCTTTTCAGAAAAAGCAGAAGTGTTTGCCCACTTAGAGAAAAATTACAGGGTTAGGGTGAAGATTCATCTCATAACAAAAAACCATGTTCTTTGGTCCCCCCCCCCTTTTATTTTGCTCCTTAATCTGAAGGTACTATATTATGTATAAAAAGTAAAGGTTTCCCCTTGACATTAAGTCTAATCGTGTCCGACACTGGAGAGTGGTGCTCATCTCCATTTCTAAGCCGAAGAGCTGGTGTTGTCTCTAGACACCTCCAAGGCCATGTGGACAGCATGACTGCAGGGTGTACCGTTACTTTCCTGCAGAATTGGTACCTATTGATCTACTCACATTCACATGTTTTCGAACTGCTAGGTTGGCAGGAGCTGGACTAACACCCTGCTCCCTGGATTCGAACCACTGGTAACTAATCAAATAAGAAATCACTCATCCCACAAGAAAGATTGGATTACAAAGCCATATTGAAGCAACAACAACAAAAGGTATTGTGCAAGCAGAGGAAATTTGAATAGATATTCCAAGAATTTTTCCATTAAAAATCAAAACTTCAAGAATGCAGCATGCCTTAGATTTGATGGTACCTTAGATTCAGTGAAATATGGTATATTTGGTACTAATACTGACTTCAAAATGTGATAATACTGGATTTTGACAATATGCAGTGGTCCAAAGAATATCAACCTAAAAAACTTTAAAATAAGAGAACTATATGTTTTGAATAACAATATGTCAGTTATCGAGACCACAATCCCACATTTTAGAGGTTAAAGATGAATGTTTAGTAAGATAACAGTGCTGATAATTTAACCCAATTCAAAAATTATATTATCCTGCAACAATAAACAAGCAAGGAGTATCCACAAGCCAAATCTATTTTTGCTGTGTTTATGTATTTTAATTGTTTTGTAACCCGCCTTGAGTCATAAAGAGAGGTGGGTAAGAAATAAAATAATATCTTTCTCTAATGTGATTGAAAAATGTAAAATTTGGGCAAAAGTGAAGCTGAATGTTCAATTCTTAGAAAAATCATTTTTTCCAATTTAGAATGCTAGACATTAATCTAAAATTGTACAAACCATGTGTGACTATCATACATTCCCCAAATGTTGTCAAACTCCAATTACAAGTATTTCTCACGATTAGCTATGCAGATCAACAACATCTGGAAGGCCACATGCTTTCAAAATATGTGTCCTATTATAGATATACTTCATTTATAAATCAGAGCAATTCTGTTTCTCATAAGAGCAGAGTGCAGTAGACAATTAATGATAAGGTTGCTCAATCTCTGCATGTTTCAGATCCTGTGCACAAATTGAATTCCAGATGTATGGGATATACCGTCATCCACATCATCACTAACTGAGGCCCCATTCACACTAATCATTTGAATTTAGCAATTCAAAGCTAGCTTCAAACTGTGGCCACCAGACAACAAACTCCAACAAAAGTGCATGAAGGAAGCTTTTAATGCACATCAGTGCTCTGTGGTTTATGAAACCACCAACTGGGCCTCAAACCGGTCCCATATAATCATCTGCACAGTGAAACCACTTTCTTCAATACCAATTTGAAACTGCCGTATGTGGTCGGTGCAGATGTGCCCTGAAAGAAAAATAAATTTATACAAAATAATTTTATAATATATGTGCATACATACTTTATCCTACAAAGCCAGGTGCCAGTTCCTTGGGCTTCAAAGTCGTATTCTAGTTCTTCTCCTGAAAAGAAAAACACAGATTGAGAAAATGTTACCAACTGGATTCTTTTTATCTAAACAAAAATAAGAGAGCCCAATTACACTGGGCAAATTACTCTACTATATATATTTACTCTATTGTAAATTCCTGAGGAATTTAATTACCGTATATGGATTGAGATAGATAGATAGGGAGTGTTGATTTAATCCTTTAAAAAAATGTCCTAAATAGATAATGTGTTGTTGTGTGGCTCATATAGCATCCTTATTCACAGTTCAAATTGCCCTTGTATTTCTTGAATATTATGGAAGAGGTATCTTGTTCTTGTTGTCAGGTTCCATTACTTTGGATCGATTATTACAATATTTCTCACTGCTGCTATGTTCAAGTCACTGAGCAGTTGTATTCAGGTGTTTTACATAAACAGAAGCATTAGAGATTCCTTCTAGGATGAATTATTTAATAAAGTAAAAGTTGCTCTTGAAGCATTGGGAAAAAATAATTCACCAGAACAGATAGGATATCTACATAGCTGGGTCAAGACACAGAACTGATTCAAATTCTAACAATAATATGCTGGCTAATATGCAAAACAAAACAATGTTCCACACAGTGGAAATTCTCACTATGCATTCTGATCCATAAGAAAGGAGACACCAGGGATTAAACAAGTGCATTAATCTCTGATGCAAGTGAAGTGAAGCTCAAGATTTGATATTAAAGATTTTTCATGTGAGAAATGGAGTGAGAAATGCCAAACAATCCATTTAGGTTCAAAAAAAAGAAGGAGGAACTGGAAATCACACTGTAAACACATAGTGGCTAATAGAGCACACCAAATAACTTTAGATGAAAACCAGCATGAGCGTTATAATTTGTAGCAAACCCTGTGATTGTGGAGATCACAACAAATTATGGATTGCACTAACAGAAATGGGAACATCAGAAGATTTCATTGTACTGATAGTTACCCTGTCAGAATAAAGAGAAACAAAATGGTTTCGGAAGTCAGAAAATAGCTGCATTTTATCTGTACAATTTATATGCAAAACATGTCATACAGAAAGCTGGATTAGACTTGAAGGAAATAATATCTACCATTTAATATATGCAAATTATATAATATTACCAGTAGAAAATAGCAAAGATTTTGAATGAACACTGAACAAAAAATGTAAAATGCTTACAGCTGAATATTAAAGAAACAAAAAATATTTATTAAGGTATAGATATGGTAGAAAGGTATATACAGAACATGATAATGCCATGGATCTGTTTACATCAGAATGACTTTAAAGTTCTGAAAATATGGCTCTGTCTTGCTTCCCAAGTTGTTAAATATCTATACCATATGCACGGCACTGGCCTTTTGAAGACTAGACCAGGGCTGTCCAACTGGCGGCCCCCGGACCGTATACGGCCCCCCAGCCCCTTCCCCACGGCCCCCTACCCTCCTGCAAGATATCTGCTTTTTAAGATTTTAAAAAAAATATTTAAAATATTTTTTTGGAATATTTTTTGGAATATTATTTATTTATTTTTTTCGCGGCGGGGGGTGAGGGGCGGGGCAGGGAGGAGGAGCAGGCTCTCTTCCTCCTCCTCCTTCCCTCCCTCCCTCCTCTCCCTCCTTCTTTCTCTCTTTCCCCCTTTCATTCCTTCCCCCTTCCACCACCTGAAGGAAAGAGGGAAGGAGAGAGAGTGCACCAGTGAGAGGGGGCGTGGCCAGAGCGAAAAGGGGGCGGGGCCAAGTTTGGAGCACGGGGGGGTGTGCTCACCCATTCCCTTTCCGGCTTCCTCCTCTCCTGAGGCTTCGTGCCAAGTTTGGTCCTGATCCATCATTATTTGAGTCCATAGTGCTCTCTGGATGGAGGAGAACTACAACTCCCAAACTCAAGGTTCAGTACTTTCTGTTGCTCTCATGAGAGTTTAGGTTTGATTCAACATGGCTGAGGAATGCTTTGATTGTGTTTTCCCCTTATGGCAGAAGGAGATTGGACTGGATGGCCCTTGGAGGTCTCCTATTCTAGGAACCCATTGTAATTATTATTATTATTATTATTATCATCATCAGAGGCTGAATGGTCATCTGTGAGGAATGCTTTGATTGTGTTTTCCCCTTATGGCAGAAGGAGATTGGACTGGATGGCCCTTGGAGGTCTTCTATTCTAGGAACCCATTGTAATTATTATTATTATTATTATTATTATTATTATTATTATCAGAGGCTGAATGGCCATCTGTGAGGAATGCTTTGATTGTGTTTTCCCCTTATGGCAGAAGGAGATTGGACTAGATGGCCCTTGGAGGTCTCCTATTCTAGGAACCCATTATTATTATAATATTATTATTATTATCAGAGGCTGAATGGCCATCTGTGAGGAATGCTTTGATTGTGTTTTCCCCTTATGGCAGAAGAAGGTAGGACTGGATGGCCCTTGGAGGTCTCCTATTCTAGGAACCCATTGTAATTATTATTATTATAATATTATTATTATTATCAGAGGCTGAATGGCCATCTGTGAGGAATGCTTTGATTGTGTTTTCCCCTTATGGCAGGAGGTTGGACTGGATGGCCCTTGGAGGTCTCCTATTCTAGGAACCCATTGTAATTAATATTATTATTATTATCATCATCAGAGGCTGAATGGTCATCTGTGAGGAATGCTTTGATTTTATTTTCCCCTTATGGCAGAAGGAGATTGGACTGGATGGCCCTGGATGGCCCTTGGAGGTCTCCTACTCCAGGAACCTGTTGTTGTTGTTGTTATTATTATTATTATTATTATTAGCAGAGGCAGAATGAATATTATGCCTTATCATTCAGGGTTATAGGCCTGTGTGGAAGGGCCCTGGCTTCTTATTTGCCTTCCTTTCCACACATCTGAATAAAATCCCATGTTATTTGCTTTAAACCAGATTATATGAGTGTGGACTCCGATAATCCAGTTCAAAGCAGGTATTCTGGGTTATATGGCTGTGTGGAAGGGCCCTGAGTCCACACTGCAATATAATCCAGTTCAAAGCAGGTTTTGTGGGGTTTCCTGCCTGGATATTCTGAGTTATATGGCTGTGTGAAGGGCCCTGAGTCCACACTGCAATATAATCCAGTTCAAAGCAGGGACTGGGACTTGAGACTGGGATTTTGGTGTTCATCTCTATCTCCAAGTCAAAGCCCTGGTGTCCTCCACAGACACCTCCAAGGCGGGGGAGAGGGTGGAGCCGGGGAGGGGGCGGGGCAGGGGTGGAGCCAGGGAGGGGGCGGAGCTGGGGTGGAGCCAGGGAGGGGGCGGAGGCAGGGGCGGAGGCAGACTCTTCGGCCCCCCAGGTCATCAGTAACTGGAATTCCGGCCACAGGTCCGGTAGAAGTTGGAACAACCCTGGACTAGACTATGGTCTTCAGTACATGGGAGACATCCAACTCTTTCTTATTTCAAGGGAAATAATGAAGGTTCGAAGTTATTATCTACAGTTTATACTTGGCTGGATGTAGGCAAGCAAACTAAGAATTAAGACAAAAATGTGTCTTTCCTAGATTTCCTTCTTTTGAAGTATGCATACTAAGTATGTTTTGCAGCTCTTCTATATGTTGCAGTTTTAATAGTGTTCGATAAGAATTATCAAAATGTTAAAAGCAATATAACATAAACGAAATGGAATATAATACAGCTGGACACCACCAAACATGAAAAAGTATCACAGACTAGAACATACATACCTTCTCTGTCAAAAAAACCCTGCAATGCCTTCTTTGGATCTTTCAAATAAAAGGCTTCTCGATCCTCCTGAAACTCGATGGCAATTGGGTTTTCTTCGCCTTCTTCCTCCTCTGCATCTTCCCCTGGAAAACAAAGACATACAGGTTGGGAATAAGTACAGAAATGACAGTATGATGCAGATTCATTTATTATATATAACGAAGACAATATTTATGTAAGATATAAACTTAAAATGAAAGCTAAGGAGATGCCAATATTTTCAGGTTTGCCAATACTATAGTTACAGATTGAATGTAGGATCCAGCCCCATGGAGTCCTCAAAATGAGAAAGATGGCCTGATGAATATATGTTGTTGTGTGGTGTCAAGTCATTTCCAATTTGTGGCAATTTTGAAACTGAGAGAATGTGGCTTGCCCAAAGTCGCTCAGTAGATTTCCATGGCTAAGCTAGCATTTGAAACCTAGTATTTAAAGTGATAGTCCATGACTCAAGCCACTTCACCACTTTGATCCCTGTAATCTAAGGCCCCTTCTACACTGCCATATAAAATAATCCATATTATTTGCTTTGAACTAGATTATATTTATTTGTTTGTTTGTTTGTTTGTTTAGACTTGTCTGTCGCCACTCCCGTACAGCTCGGGGCGACTCACAACATCAGTTAAAATCACATATATAAAAGCATAGCATATACAACATAATAGCACAATTAAAATAGCATATAGAGCACTGCATATACTGTACACATAAAAAACTCCTCACATATGGGGGCCCCTTCCACACAGCTGAATAAAATCCCACATTTTTTAAACTTTGAATTGAAATATATGGCAGTGTGGACACAGATAACCCAGTTCAAAGCAGATATTGTTGGATTTTCTGCCTTGATATTCTGGGTTATATGACTGTGTGAAAGGGCCCTGAGTATACACTGCCATATAATACAGTTCAAAGCAGATAATCTGGATTTTATATGAGTAGAAGGAGCCTCAGACCTTTTCCACACAGCTGTATAAAATCCACACTGAACTCGATTTATGGCAATGTGGACTCAGATAAGCCGGTTCAAAGCAGATATTGTGGAATATCTGTCTTGATATTCTGGGTTATATGGCAGTGTGGAAGAGCCCCTAGTCCTATGTTATCTTCTGTGGCAAAATTAGGTTTTTAAAGCTGTAGAAAATCCACATTGAACTAGATTATATGGCAACGTGGACTCAGATAACGCAGTTCAAAGCAGATATTGTGGATTATCTGCCTTGATATTCTGGGTTATATGGCTGTGTGGAAGGGCCCTTAGAGATCTCAATACATTTTAGGACAACATTATAATAGTTCCAAGTCTCAGTTTTCCAGGAAACCAAAACATTTGAAACAAATGCGGGATTTACTTATCTTATTTTCAAAGAACGAAAGAAGAATAAAAAATTAGGAACTCTTGGAGAAATGATGTGGCAAGGGCATAAGCTATTAATTACACCATTACTCTCAAAATATAAGATATTATACTCTGTAACTAATTATTATGTATCAATTTTAAGTTACAAACCAAATGCTAATGTAATCCTCTTTCAATCAAAATATATGTTTTTATAGCAAAGAACTAGGTTGACAATTTGTTAAAACTGTTAGAATTTACTAGCCATTCATTCATTAAATGAAGAAATTTAAGAAATATTCTAGGGTATTGTTCAACTTTGAGATGTTTAAAGTGTTAGTCTGATAAATTATTGTTGTCGTCATCTATACATGGTGCATCATGATATTAATGCAGGCTGGTACCACACTGAGTCCTTTAATACACAGTTGAGTAAAGCCAAGATCATGCAGGAACTGATCTGGCCATCCTCTATTGCAACTTCTTAAATATCATAACTCAACACCTGTGGCGCATACAAAAAATGTCAGTAAGCATGAAATTTCAGAGAGCTGCTGTTTGTTAGTATAGGGAACTCTGAACAATATTCTGGCTCAGTGCAAAGCACCTTCTTTCATTCCCATCCTAGTCCATTCCCCTGACATTGAAACCATGGCCAGATATCATCTACAGACTTCCTGCATAGATTTATTGTACAAATTTGTCCAAAAGTAGTTCTTTTAAAAACCAGAACACGTGTTAATCAGAGTGTGATCTAGGAGTATGGTAGATAGACACCACACTAATATTAATAGGAAGAAGGAAAACATGTACTAAGCTTGGAACAGATTTCTAATAGCCCCACTGTTAAACAAACATTAGAAATTATGTCTAATTCTACTGAAGCAGAAGATACAAAAGCAGAAAGCAATGAATTCATACTTCCATGGTACATAGAATTATATCTTACCAATTCCCCAGGAACAACTCAAATCAGTATTCTGATTGGTTTTATTTCTTTGTTCTTCTTTTTCGTCCTTATCTTCATCAGAATCATCACCCAGCATTGTTTTTTCTAACTTGGCCTGCTGCTGCTTACGCAATTCTTTCAACTGGGTTACACTCAATTCTGATTCTGGTTCTTGATCCTCCTCTGGGCCCTGCAGAATAATTTTTTTAAAACTGCATGCTTGGGAAAAATGATTGCCATTGCTTCACAACTACTTATAGTTATTAATGACATATGAATACTGGCTGATAAAATTCTTCATTCTTTTAAACTAGATGTTTTAAACCCAGTGCACAATTTACGAAAGGTTCCATGCATGTCTGACATATAACAGCACTCAAGAATGTTTCAGAAGCTGTGCAGTACAAAAGAATCGCATTCAACTACTAAATTTTCTGAAACACCTTCCAACTATCTGTATGCACACCCTTCAAGTATTTATTTATTTACTTTTATTTTGCCTTTCTCCCAACATAGGGATTCAAGGCAGCTAACAGTGAACATGACCCAATAAAATACAAAAGAGCACAAAGAACAAATGCATATGAAATGAAAATCGATTAATAAATAAATGAGCTGCTGCATTACACTGTTGACTCAGCTTGTTGTCTACTAAGGCCGGATCTACACTCCCATATAATCCAGTTTAACTGCTTTGAACTTGCTTCTCAGCCTTATGGCTAAGATCAGGTGTAGTAACTGGATTATGTGTTGTTGATGACCTTCATGGCCAGAATCACTGGGGCGTTGTGTGGTTTCCGGGCTGTATGCTAGCAGCATTTTCTCCTGAAATTTTACCTGTATCTTCACAGGATCCAATGGTAGCAAAGACAGTCAGATCCCCCGAAGATGCCAGCCAGAGGTGCAGGTGAAACAAAACATCAGGAGAAAATGCTGCCAGAATAGGGCCATACAACAATACCCCTAACTGGATGTCAACCTAAGATGCCATATGCTCCTGTTCAATGAAGTCCATGGTATGATATCGAGGTGATATCGCCGATGACTCTGAGATCCCTTTCATGTGTAGCTAGCAGAGGCCCCTTCCACACAGCTGAATAACATCCCATGGGGGTAACACTCCCCCTGAAGGCTCAGGTTCGCAGCTTGGGAGTGATCCTGGATTCATCACTGATCCTGGAACCCAGATCAGCAGTGGCTTCTGCACAATTAAAACTTCTGCACCAGTTGTGCCCGTACCTTGGAAAGTCAGTCTTGGCCACGGTGGTCTACGCTCTTGTTACACCCCAAATAGATTACTGCAACACGCTCTATGTGGGGTTACCTTTGAAGACTGTTCGGAAGCTTCAAATGGTCCAATGGGCGGCAGCCAGACTGCTCACTGGAGCGATGTACAGGGAGTACACAACCCCCGTTACGCCAGCTCCACAGGCTGCCAGTCTGCTACCGAGCACAATTCAAAGTGCTGGCTTTAGCCTATAAAGCCCTAAACGGTCTGCCCCAGCTTACCTGTCTGAATGTATCTCCCTCTACGATCCACCTCGGAAGTGAAGATCATCTGGGGAGGCCCTGCTCTTGATCCTACCACCGTCACAAGTTTGATTGGTGGGGATGAGAGACAGGACCTTTTCAGTGGTGGCCAGAGAGGAGTGAGTTCCACAGATGAGAGTCTATGGAACTCCCTCCCCAATGAAATCAGGTCAGCTCCCTCCCTACTGTCTTTCAGGAAGAAGCCTAAGACGCGGCTGTGGGACCAAGCATTCAACCAGTAAATAGTGCAGTAAGGATAACGGACTAATGAAACTGACAATAGGACTATGTGATAATTTTTGATAATTAATGTTTATTTGCATGGTTTTAATTGTATTTATTTTTATATTTAAATGTATTGGCATTAAATTGCTGCCTGCTGTAAGGCCACCCTGAGTTGAGTCCCCTTTTAGGGTGAGAAGAGCAGGATACAAAGATGTGAAATAAACAAATAATAAATTATCTTCTTTGAACTTGAATATCTGGCGGTGCGTACTGTCTATTCTTCTCTATGGGTCTGAAACATGGGTCACCTATTGCCAACACCTATGACTCCTCGAACGCTTTAATCAGCGCTGTCTTCGCACAATCCTAAATGTACACTGGACCAACTATGTGACGCCAAGATTAATAAAGAGACAGATCACAGATTAGCAAAGGCATATAGTGCATTTGGAGGGCTTCACAAAAGAGTCTGGAGCAACAAGCACCTGAGGCAAAGAACAAAAATCAGTGTGTACAGAGCGATCATACTGTCTATTCTCCTTTATGGGTCAGAAACATGGGTCACCTCCTCGAACGCTTTAATCAGCGCTGTCTTCGCTCAATCCTAAATGTACACTGGACCGACTATGTGATGAATGTTGCTGTCCTTGAGCAAGCAGGGATCACCAGCATTGAGGCCATGCTATTGAAAACACAGCTGCGCTGGGCAGGGCACATCTCTAGGATGGAGGACCACCGCCTCCCAAAGATACTACTCTACGGTGAACTTGCCACGGGCCAGCGCAAAAGAGGTACCCCAAAAAAGAGATATAAGGACTCCCTGAAACAACATCTCAAGCTCGGCCAGATTGATCACCAACAATGGTCCACCCCGGCCTCACATCGGGAGGCATGGAGACGCACTATCCACAATGCTGCTGCCTCTTTCAAGAAGATGAGGGAAAGAATCAAGAGATTGATAAAACATTCAAAAGCTCCACCCTGTATGTAAAGAAGAACAAAGAAACTAAAGAGGTTGTGGTCCAGTCCAACAGAAAGAGAAGTTGGGAGGACATAGTACAACAAAGAAAGAAGGTAAATTCAAAGAAATGCTGTCCTTACTCCCCAGAAACGACCACAAACTACGGATCTCCGAAACGGGATGCCCTAGAGGTGGATGAAGAAGGTTTGGAATCCCCCAAAGAGAACGACCAGAAAGGAAGTTAAGGAAAAATAAACAAACAGACCTAGCTACATAAACGATAAGTAATAGACAATGGACAAGGATACTCTTACCATCTATCTGAAGGATTTTAAAAGTAAAGAGAAAAAGACAACAGATTGATTACCACTCAAGAGTTATATGAAGACCTGATGTTGATATATACGGTAGTTACAGAAGATGAACTGAAAGAAAGTGACAATTTTAGAGAATAAATAGGACTGTACTAGATAAGCAAGAATAAAACCAGTGAATAAGGAAGATGGAAGTCAACAAGATGCCCCTTT
Organism: Anolis apletophallus; assembly: GCA_030556195.1. Classification (NCBI taxonomy): domain Eukaryota; kingdom Metazoa; phylum Chordata; class Lepidosauria; order Squamata; family Anolidae; genus Anolis; species Anolis apletophallus. The sequence goes on along the minus strand of JARBWK010000003.1, from coordinate 182,473,790 downwards.
TCTATCTTTTCTCACTACCTTTACCCAGTATTTACCTTCCAGGATTCCTGATCAAACCCTGAAGACGCAGGTTCGCAGTTTGGGTGTGATCCTGGACTCATCACTGAGCCTGGAACCCCAGGTTTCGGCGGTGACCAGGGGAGCATTTGCACAATTAAAACTTGTACGCCAGCTGCGCCCGCACCTTGGGAAGTAACGGTGGTCCATGCTCTGGTTACATCCCGTATAGATTACTGCAACACTCTCTACGTGAGGTTGCCTTTGAAGACTGTTTGGAAGCTGCAACTAGTCCAACGGACAGCAACCAGGTTGATAACAGGAGCGGCATTCAGAGAGCGTACAACTCCTGTTGTGCCAGCTCCACTGGCTGCCAGTTTGGTACCGGACACAATTCAAAGTGCTGGCTTTAGCCTTTAAAGCCCTAAACGGTTCGGGTCCAACTTACCTGTCCGAACGCATCTCTCCCTATGAACCATCGAGATGTTTAAGATCATTCAGAGAGACCCTGCTCTTGGTCCCGCCTTATTCGCAAGCGCGACTGGCGGGGACGAGAGACAGGGCCTTTTCAGTGGTGGCTCCTCGGCTTTGGAACGCCCTGCCTAGAGACATCAGATCGGCCCCCTCCCTCCTGACATTTCGCAAGAAAGTCAAGACCTGGCTATTTGAGCAGGCATTTGCTGATGAAATGACGGTTTAAATAGATATATGGAATGACGACGATGTGATGGAAAGCAATTTCAACATGACACTGAGATTGTAATTGTATGTTTTAATTGCTAATTTGTTGTTATACGGTTATCTTTTGGTTTGTTTGCTTGTGTTGTATTGGAGAGGAGAAACTGCCTTGTGTAAACCGTCCCGAGTCGCCTTTGGGCTGAGAGGGGCGTTATACCGTGTTTCCCTGATAGTAAGACACCCCCGATTGTAAGACTTATCGGAGGTGTCGGCTAATGTAAGCCGTACCCCGAAAGTAAGCCGTACCCCGAAAGTCCATGCGAAGGGAGGGGGAAAGAAGGAGCAAGAGGTGGGGTGAAGCGGCGTTGTGTCAGAGGCCAGGCAAGAGGCGTGCCGCGCAAGAGGCGTGCCGCGGTTGGCCCGTGTGGCCGGCTGTGCGGTGGCCGGCGCGGCGGCGCCCCTCACAGGTACCGTCGCCTCTCACAGGTACCGTTGCCCTACTGGGTGAAGAATTTTTCGGGGTATGTCCAATATAAGACGTACCCCGAAAGTAAGACGTAGTGGGGCTTTTGGGGGTAAAAAGAAAGTAAGACATCGGTAGAAACACGGTAGAAATGTGACAAATAAATAAATAAATAAACTACTACCCACCAACACCTTCTATTCTCCCCCTTTTCCTAACCCTTATTCCTCCCTATATTCCTAAGTTTTCCTACCCCAAAACCATTTTCTTTCATTGATTCATATGTATTCAAAACTTTCAATAAAAATCCATTTTGAAAAAAAGAAAAAAAAGAGAAGATACGCCGAACCGGTCTCGAAGAGAAACGACAACGCAGAAAGGACCGCAACTTCGGACTGCCACCTCGGAGTTGGTTGAGGTAGGCAGGATTTCCCCGGGTACTGGTTGTGGGGGGTCGGGAGCAGGTGAGGGTTTTGCCCTCCCTTCTGCTCGAGATCCCCATGTACAACTGGTGGGCCACTGTGTGATACAGAATGCTGGACTAGATGGGCTGAGGTCCGATTCAGCATGGCTCTTCTTATGTTCTTAACTTGTAAACAACATCACCCAAGGAGACTTTTCTGCTGTGCTTTCTGCAACCGGACTTGCCTATCTCAGATTGGCCTTTTTAGTCATCAACGCGCTTGTAGAAAGCGTGGGATGAGTCCTTCCTAAGAATCCTCGTTCACGAAGTAAGGCCGTGAGAGAGAGAGAGAGATAATTGGGTGCCACCACTGAGTAGGCCGAGAGAGGGGGACTCTTGATAAAAAGTCCAAAGCAGACATTGTGGGGTTTTCTGCCTTGATATTCTATAGCAGGCCTGGGCAAACTTGGGCCCTCAGGTGTTTTGGACTCCAACTCCCACAATTCCTAACAGCCGGTAGGCTGTTAGGAATTGTGGGAGTTGGAGTCCAAAACACCTGGAGGGCCCAAGTTTGCCCAGGCCTGTTGTATAGGGCCGTGTGTGTGGAAGGGCCCCCAGGCTCCCCGCCCAAGCCTCCCCCTTCCCCGCTAACCTGCAAGACGAAGAGGCGGCTGCTGCCTCCGAAGCGCAAGACGTGCCCGACGCGGACCCGGCAGTAAGTCTCGGGCGGGAGGCGCGCCTTGTTGAGGAAGGTGCCGTGGGCGCTGCCCAGGTCGAAGACGTACAGGCCCGGCCCGGGGCCTCCCTTCTCCTCCTCCCGTAAAGCCTCTCCCTGCCCCCCGGGAGGCGGGCGGTGCTGGAGCACGGCGTGGTGCCGCGAGACACACGGGTGGGCCAGCGAGACGTCGCAGCCGGGAGCGCGGCCTACCATCAGCCAGCTCCGCTCGCCCAGGCCCAGCCTGTCCACCACCGCGCCGCCTTTCAGCACCTCCAGGCTGTAAGCCGGGCCTGGCAGGCCTCCCCAGGCCGGCTCCTGGTAGTCCGGCAGCACCGGGAGGGGAGGGCCGGGAGCGGGGCCTCGGGGGAGCTTCGGAGGAGGAGGAGGAGCCGCCTCGCCCTCTTTCCCTCGAAGCGGGAGGGCCGGCTTCTTGAAACCTTCCAAGGTCTCCTCAGCAGCGTCCGCCATCTTGGCGCGTCCGTTCTGTAAGGAGCCCCCCCCCCCTCCGGAAACCCTTCCCCGGCACTTTGGTTCCGGGCGGAACGTTGGACTCTGTGAAAGGCCGGGCCGCAGGTGAGGCGAGGAGCGGGGGGAGGCCGGGGAGGGTGTGTGTGTGTGTGTTAAATTGTGTCTTCTATTCCCGAAGGCCCTTGATACGCACACGGTTCGGAGTTCTCCAGAGGTGCTTCCTACTAGAGAGCGGGAACCATTTCGCCTGGAGTCTCTCTTCCTGGGAAGAAGGACTCGCTGTAGAATCCATGCACTTTGGGCCCACTTTAACTGCCAAGGCTCAGTGCTATGGAATCATGGGAGTTGTAGTTTTGCAATGTCTTTATAGCAGGCTTGGGTGAACTTGGGCCCTCCCTCTTAAGCGGCTGAGGGGAAAAGGAAGAGGCCTGAGGCTGTGAGGAATTGTGGGAGCTGGAGTCCAAAACACCTGGAGCAGGCCTGGCCAAACTTGGGCCTCCCTCCAGGTGTTTTGGACTTCAACTCCCACCATTCCTCACAGCCTCAGGCCTCTTCCGTTTCCGCTCAGCCGCTTAAGCTGTGGGGAATTGTGGGAGCTGGAGTCCTCAACACCTGGAGCAGGCCTGGGCAAACTTGGGCCCTCCCTCCAGGTGTTTTGGACTTCAACTCCCACAATTCCTCACAGCCTCAGGCCTCTTCCTTTTCCCCTCAGCCGCTTAAGCTGTGAGGAATTGTGGGAGCTGGAGTCCAAAACACCTGGAGCAGGCCTGGGCAAACTTGGACCCTCCCTCCATGTGTTTTGGACTTCAACTCCCACAATTCCTCACAGCCTCAGGCCTCTTCCTTTTCCCCTCAGCCGCTTAAGCTGTGAGGAATTGTGGGATTTGAAGTCCAAAACACCTGGAGCAGGCCTGGGCAAACTTGGGCCCTCCCTCCAGGTGTTTTGGACTTCAACTCCCACCATTCCTCACAGCCTCAGGCCTCTTCCTTTTCCCCTCAGCCGCTTAAGCTGTGAGGAATTGTGGGAGCTGGAGTCCAAAACACCTGGAGCAGGCCTGGCCAAACTTGGGCCTCCCTCCAGGTGTTTTGGACTTCAACTCCCACCATTCCTCACAGCCTCAGGCCTCTTCCTTTTCCCCTCAGCCGCTTAAGCTGTGAGGAATTGTGGGATTTGAAGTCCAAAACACCTGGAGCAGGCCTGGGCAAACTTGGGCCCTCCCTCCAGGTGTTTTGGACTTCAACTCCCACCATTCCTCACAGCCTCAGGCCTCTTCCTTTTCCTCTCAGCCACTTAAGCTGTGAGGAATTGTGGGATTTGAAGTCCAAAACACCCGGAGCAGGCCTGGGCAAACTTGGGCCCTCCCTCCAGGTGTTTTGGACTTCAACTCCCACCATTCCTCACAGCCTCAGGCCTCTTCCTTTTCCCCTCAGCCGCTTAAGAGGCTGAGGGGAAAAGGAAGAGGCCTGAGGCTGTGAGGAATTGTGGGAGTTGAAGTCCAAAACACCTGGAGGGAGGGCCCAAGTTTGCCCAGGCCTCATATAGAACGTCAGCACTATTTTATTTATTTATTTAATATTTATTTGTTGGATTTATTGGCCACCACTCACATCAAGCATCATAACAAAACAACAAAAACAACAACAGCAATAAAATCACAAGAATAAAACAATAAAACAAGAATAAAACAATTCCTAAGGGAAGACACAAGTCTTAGAAAGTAGCACATTACAACTCAAAGGCCGACTTGCAGGCCTTTCGAAAAGCCAACAGATTGCGCAAGGCCCGAACCTCTGGAGGTAGTGCGTTCCAAAGAACTGGGGCAACGATGGAGAACGCCCTCCTCCGTGTTGAAGTTAGATGGTATTGTTTGACATTGGGCACGACTAGAAGGTTCCACTCTTCAGATCTAAGCGTTCTCCTGGGACAGTATGGGGTTAGGCGGTCTCTCAGGTACACTGGCCCCAGACCATACGAGGCCTTGAAAGTCAAGACTAACACTCTGAAGGTGATCCGGTACTCAATGGGAAGCCAGTGCACTTCCCGCAAAATAGGTGTAATGTGGCAGCTCGCAGCAACTCCTGCGAGCAACCGAGCTGCGGCGTTCTGCACCAGCTTGAGTTTCCGTGTCACCGACAGAGGCAGGCCAATGTAGAGAGTGTTGCAGTAGTCTAGCCTTGAGATGACCGTAGCTTGGATCACCGTGGCCAGGTCATGCCGAGACAAGTAAGGGGCCAGCCTCCTAGCCTGACGAAGATGGAAAAACGCCACTCTGCTGACAGCGGAGATTTGCGCCTCCATTGACAGCAGAGGGTCCAAAAGAACTCCAAGGCTCTTTACTGAAGACAACGGGCATAATGCCACGCCGTCCAGGGTCGGAAGCTGGACATCCCTACCACCTGGACGATATAATAACTTCAATATAAAATTATTGAAGGAGTATTTTGGATTTAAAAACAAAAACAGATTTATGATCAGCCTGAAGGCAACAAAGCAAGCCTTCCCTGCTTCAGAAGATGTTCCCATTGGATGTTAAAGTGTGTATGTACGTAATAAAGAGGAAAAGAGAAAAAGACACTGATATGATGAAAATATTAATTCTGTACTGCTCTTAAAATGGCGTGGGAAAGACAGAAGCAGACTTAGTTAGTGTAGTATACTTCAGGGCTTCTTCAACTTTTTCCACTCATGACCACTTTTCAACTGATGTTTATGTGACCCCAGGTATATAGGTATATATAGATATATAAAATAGATATAAAAAGTAAGCTTTTACTGAAAATAAACCAGCATTTGCAAGGCTTGCTGAACAGGCCTATTTTCCTTTTTGTGGACTACAGATGCAGAGTCCACTGTAAACACAGCAAGTTGTTCCTAACAGATTTGCATCAGTGGATGGCGTCCAGAAACCCCAACAGTGAGCTAAGGGGACCCCATTTGGGGTCAGGACCCACAGCTTAAGAAGCTAATTATTTATTTATTTAAAAATTTTGTACCCCGACCTTCTCACCTCCAAGGGGGGACTCAGACCGGCTTACAGCAAAATTCAATGCCATACAAATTTAAAACATCTTAAAACAGCATATTAAAATACATAAAAACAGATACATAAAAACCACATTGCCATTAAAACCACATTCAACTCGGTCTATAAAAATGGTCACTCATTTCAGATTGAAATCAATCTCAGCTTATTCTGGGAAGGCCTCGTTCCACATCTAAGTCTAACACTTTGCTATTGAGATAAAGAATCCATAGCTGATTTTCTTTTGAAAACATAAATGTTAGTTCACAATGAGATCTGTCTCCTGACCTAATTTGAATGTATGGGGATCTTTTGTAAAATGGCATAATTTGTCAGTGCTTTCTCTCTTTTTCAGAAGCAATGAGAGCATATCTGCCCACATGTCTAATGAAGAGTATTACTGAATGGGGCCTCCTCCTGTGAATAATAACTGTGGACAGTATAACTGAAATATGTCCCCTGTCCCATATCTTTCCAATCAAATCAAAAACTTCGTTTCCTTGTTTAACGAAACTGCAAAGGCTTCCAGGAGAGTTTCTTTATTATCGGAATTGTTTTAGTAGAAATCGTTACACCAGCTGATAACAAGATGCTGCGTTACTGGGGTGAGATCCCAATTTCTTCCACCCAGGCCAACCGCAGCTCCTTTGACTTGCTTCAGAGAGAGTTTCGAACAGTAGAGGTCCAGGATCCTCCTCTGCATCAGCCTTCAGCTAACAAGCCCAGGCCCACTACGATGCTGGACATTCCCTCGGAACCCTGTAGCCTCACCACTCACACCATCCAGCTGATCCAGCACAATCGAAGGCTGCGGAGCCTCATTGCCACAGCTCAGGCTCAGAACCAACAGCAAGTGGAGGGCATAAAGATGGAAGAAAGCGAGCCTTTGCCGACCTGCCCTGGCTCCCCACCACCTCCTGACGACTTGCTTCCGCTCGATAGCAAAACACCCAGGATGCCATTTCAGTTGAGGCACAGTGATCCAGAAAGTGACTTTTACAGGTGTGTCTGAAATTAATAGTTGATTCCCCCCGCCTCCCAAGAACCACACAGAAATAATTTTTATTACCTACACCCATCATCTGTTGTGTTACTTTAATGAACAGAATTGCAGACTTGGAATTCCTCAAAGGCCATTTAATGTAGTCTCCCATCAAGAAAGAAAACTTGGAGGCAAATCATCCTTTTTATTATTGAATTGTAGAGTTGGGAGGATATTGGGGTATTTCCAGGTCTGGTTATCTTAAAAGAAAAGAAAAAGCAAGGTCATTATCTTATTCTACTCATGCTTTGTTGTTGTGTGCATTTGAGTAATTTTAAATGGTTGATGACTCTATCTAAGGGGTTTCTTGGCAAGATGTAGTCAGTGGATGGTTGTCTTTGGCTGAGTTTGTAACAGTATGACTTGTCCAGGTCACACACTGGGTTTCCATAGCTGAGCAAGAATTCCAATTCTGGTCTCCAGAGCTGTAGTACAGTACTCAAGCCACTTTAGTAATTTGGTTGTGTGGGATTGCTGACACAACCACATTTCAAACCCAAACAGGGAGTTCTTTGCCTGTATAGTTCCCTAGAGCAGTGTTTCCCAACCAGTGTGCTGCAGCACACTAATGTGCAGTGAGCGATCATCAGGTGTGCCATCGGAAATTGGCACTCTCCCTCCTCCTAGCAGCTCTTTCTCCCTCTTTCCCTCCCCAAAGATCCTCCCCGAGGCAAAGGAAGGGCTCCGTCGAATGCCAGGGCCAGACCCGTCTTGAGGAAGCCTTCAGGAGCCTCGACTCATCATGGCTCCAGCCAGGGGCGGTCTAACCTAATCCGGGGGTACGCAAAGAAAATTTTGTCGCCCCCCCTGCCGCCGCGTCACTCGCCGCCTCTGCGCCGCTAACGCCACGCTGGGCATGCTGGGCGCGCCTCCGCAAACATCACATGCGCAAACATCCGTGCACACACACTGGCTCCCAAGCGCGCTTGCCGCTTTGGAGCCAGCGCGCGTGTACGCAGGTTTTGCGCATGCGCGCTGGCTCCAAAGTGGCAGGCGCGCTCGGGAGGCAGTGAGCGTGCGCGGATGTTCGCGCATGCGCAGAAACGTCTACAGGCACTATAGCGCCTTTGGGGTGCTTCTGCGCGTGTGCGGCCGGTGGGGCCGGCTGTGGAGGCGCGCCCAGCGCGCCCGGCACACCTGGCGTGACGGTGCCGCAGGGCAGTGCAGCGGAGGCGGCGTGGCAGCGCCCTCGCAGCCGGTGGCGCCCTACGCGGCCGTGTAGGTGGCGGAATCGGAAGGACCCCCCCTGGCTCCAGCTCCCTCTCAGGGCTGCTTCAGCCTCCCGATGCTCCCAGGTTTGCTCACTGCCCAATTCACCGGCGTGGAGCTTCCGGCTTTGGCTGTTCTCATGAGAAATCCAAGCCAACGCGAAAACGCCAACTCAAATCAGTTCTGCCCAGTGCTCTGCTTTTGCGGAGGGAGGAGGGAGGCAGCGAAAGAGGCCACACAGATCTATGAAACATATAGATCTCTATATGAAACATAGAGTTTCATAGATCTGTGTGGCCTCTTTTGCTGCCTCCCTCCGTAAAGGCAGAGCACTGGGCGGAACTGATTGAGTTGGTGTTTTCGCATTGGCTTGGATTTTTCGCGAGAACAGCCAAAGCCGGAAGCTCCATGTTGGTGAATTGGGCAGTGAGCGAACCTGGGAGCATCGGGAGGCTGAAGCATTCACAGGTTTCCAAGAAACAAATTGAGCCTCTCCACATGGGGATGTTTTTTTAAAAAACTATTTTACTGGATTTTTTGAGAGTTGAACCCCCCACCCCCAAGGAACTGTTTATAACAGCTTCATGACATCCATAGTTAACTGGAAGCAAGTTTCACTCAGGGTGAAATTTCACAAAGGTCTGGAGAACAAGCCCTATGAGGAGCGGCTTGAAGAGCTGGGCATGTTTAGCCTGAAGAAGAGAAGGCTGAGAGAAGACATGATAGCCATGTATAAGTATGTGAGAGGAAGTCATATATATGTTGTGTTCATCAAAACAGGCCCAGGTTTCACACTGAGTGTATAAATACATTTAAAAACATATTAACTATATGTATTTCTGTGTTAGAGTGTAATTTTGTGTCATTTTGGTTGGTGGTGTGCCCCAGGATTTTGTAAATGTAAAAAATGTGCCACGGCTCAAAAAAGGTTGAAAAACACTGCCCTAGAGCCTCAAAGGGAGGTGGTTCCACACTCCATTCAGAGGCCATTTGATCACAGCCTGCCACTCGGTAGTTGCTAGGTTATTCTTCTTTATTGTGTCTGTTATTTAACTTTGGCTATCCTGTCTGTTGCTCAAAGGCAGATTTAATGGCCCTTTGTCAGGTGTCACTGCTGTCAGGCATTGCTGGTAATTGCAATGCTTGCTCCAGTCATTGTCAGCAACTTGTTGTGCGGCGATTGTCAGACTGACACTACTGCTAATAGCTGAGGCCCAGGCAACAAGTGCTGCTTTTTCAATAAGCATGTCAAGAAAAGAAATATGCAGGGGTGAAAAACATGGTTATTAGGAGGCCACATTAATGACACAAGATATTGACGGATTCAAAAATATAAGACCTTTTCATTTGCTCAGTTGCGGATGAAAAGGTATCTCTGTTTTTGGATCTGTCTATATTATGTTCCTATAACTAATCCAGTCTTTTTTTAAAAAAAAATCACTACCATAGTCTTTAATTTTGTTTGGAAACAAATTTCCATCAGATAGTGCAATTTGATTGCACTGCATTTCTTAGGAATGATAGCTCAGCAGTGTAATGTTTCATAAAATTGAAGGAATAGTGAGAAAGCAGTCTTTGCTTTTTCTTTAAAACTACTCTTCTCGTGCAGTTTATCTTTGTAAAGTCCTGTTATTTCAGCCTATCATTTTACTTGAATGAAGCTCAACTGTTTTTGTACTACTAAACTGTTTCTGTACATATCAAACAGACATTTGCTTTAACATGCTTGTTAAACGGGAGCAGGTCAGGGTTTTGCCCTCCCTTCTGCTGATTTACTGGTGGGCCACTGTAAAATGCTGGACTAGATGGGCTGAATTCAGCATGGCTCTTCTTTCTTATTGCTTTCAGTGATTTTTAAAACGGGAAAGCCTTGCATTGCTTTCAGTGATTTTTTGTGGTCATTTTCAGGGATCAAAAAGAAAAGGAGCACAAGACATGAAAAGTAAAACCCCATTAACCCCAAAGGCTTTTGTTTTATTATTTATATATAAATTATTTTTGTTTGCGTGTCTGTCTATCTATCTATCTATCTATCTATCTATCTATCTATCTATCTATCTATCTCGTATATACCCATTGCCCAGGTTTGCATTTTCTTTGTGGTTCTTTCTTTTTTTCTTCTTTTCAATCATATATCTTACCCCTCTCTTTATCACTTCTTTCCTACTTCCTCTGCTTTTCCTCATACACCTTGCCTCCTTCCTTCCTTCCTTCCTTCCGTCCTTCCTTCCTTCCTTCCTTCCTTCCCCCTCTGCCTTCTTTTCTCTTCCCTTCTTTTTCTTTCTCCCCTCCCTCCATTTGCCCCTCTCTTTACCCTTTCTTTCTCTTCCCTCTGGTTTTTCTCCTTCCCTTTTTTGGCCCCTTCTACGCCTTTTTTGACTCCTTCTAATCCAGATTATTAAAGCAAATGATCCACATTACCTGCTTTGAACTGGAATGTGAGTCTATACTGCCAGATGCTCCAGTTCAAAGCAGATAATCTGGATTTTATATGGCAGCATAGAAGGGTCTTTTCTTTCTTTTATTTACCTCTCTCCCTTCCTTTCCCTCATACATCTTTCATGCTTTTCTTCTACGTTTCCCCTTCTCTCATTCCAATAGCATTTTTTCCTTTCTTTCTCTCATACGCTTTCTTACTTTATCTCTACCCCCACTCTTTATTTCATTCTCTTCCCCCTTCTCTTTGTTTTCTCTTATCCTCCATCTCATTTTGGGCTTTTTCTTGGAATTCAGTCTCTCAGCCTCAGTGCAGGGCCCAGACATACACATAATGCTTCCAAAATATAAATTTTCATTGAATTGCTTGCTACCTAATGACATGGATGTTTCAACTGTGGTCTTTGTGGCTGTGATTTTTTTAACCTTATGGTGTGGCCATTGTGTCTGCCAGTAGCTAATTCTTTCTGTTTAAACTCTACCCTCTGCTGGTTGGATCTGGCTGCTATATACATACCTATGGCCAGTAGTTAAACCGTTTCTACCTATATAGTATTGCCATTAAAAAAAACTTTTGAGGACCCTTAACCTAAAACAGGATATATGTTATAGTGGAAATTGGATCATGAAAGGGTATGTGTGCCAAGTTTTGTCCAGATCCACCAGGCCATTTAGGAGCCTTTGCGGTACAGACAAACCAACAAACACACACATACGGTGGTCTATCTATCTATCTATCTAGACCAGAGGTGGGCAACCTATGGCCCGGCAGCCGATTCTGTCCGGCCCGGGGAGAAGGGCGTCGAGGGTGGGGCCAAGAGGAAGGGGTGCCGCTGCCGCCATCCCATCGCGGGCTCTGTGGGGCCTGTGGCGGCAGACAGGCCAGAGGAGCGGCAGCTTTGGAGTGCCTGCCATCCCTGGAGATGATACGGGCCTGCAGCAGGAGCACTCGGCGACCTGTGGGGACTGTTCGCCCTGGCGACCTGGAAGACTGGATCGTCTTTTGGGTTTGCGGGGAGCGAACAGCTGCCTCAGATCGCCGACTGCTCCCGCTGCAGGCCCGGATGGCCTCCAGGGATGGCAGGCACTCCATAGCAGGGCGATCAGCTGGGGAACAGCTGGGGGCGAGAGTGGGCGGAGGCTTGCTCCGATCGCTTGCTGCTCTGCTCTCCTCTGCTGCGGCGGCGGCTGGGTCCGCTTTGCCATCCTCTGGGCTGGGGTCATTGGGCCATTCCATCTTGGAATCCTTCCTCTCTTCAGGATGTCAGACTTCATCTTGGTTCGCACCTTGTCTTCTTGAATTTAATTTAATTTTTGTGGTTTTTATTATTATTTTATAATAATTTTATAATAATAATAGAATAAATAATATAATATAATAATGTTATATTATATAATTTCAATATATTATAATGTCTCTATATATACACTATAATATAATAATTATGATATTAATACTAATAATATATGAATATTTCTTGTGTAATATATAGTAAATATAGTAAATAAATAAATAAATAAATAATGTAGATTAGAATGTAGTTCAGCCTCTAGGTGCGGCCCTCCATAATATTTTTTGGTTCTCATGTGGCTCCTTGGAAAAAATAATTGCCCACCTCTGATCTAGATTGAAAGGTTTGCCATTGGGCTCTATTCAGAAGTATAGTTTGCCCATGGATGGGCAACTCCAATAGGTCTTGAGGCCAATATTCTTTCACCAATAGACTTTCATGGGATGGAATGAAGTGCTAAAAAGAAAATGTTCAGATATCCATTTCAGGGTGTGTGTTTTGTGTGTGTAGATGGCTTTTAAAAATATGTTAAATAGCATTGGAAAGCTATTAATCTTCCAGATTAATAGTAGCAGATGTAATTGGGATGCAGGAAAAATTCAAGTTCCATCTCTGGTCAATTAGGAAGAGTAGCACTTGAAATCCTAGATAACCTCTTGTGATCAGCATAAACAGGAGCAATATTTCTTCTGCCAGCAGCCTCAAGATGCATTGTGCAGCAATTTCCATAGTCCTTAACCAGCATAGCCATTATCAATGGGTGATGAGAATTGTCTTCAGGACATTTGTGGGAGAAGAAGCAGCTTGGAAAAGGCTTATGTAGACAATGATAAGAGCTGGTATAAAACATATTTTTACATTATCTGACATGCTTTTTTATTGCTGTTAATATCTGTAAGATCTAGTTTCTGCTACTCAAATACCAGAGATTTGAATTGAGGACTGCAGCTGTCAGATTGTTACATTATTAGTCTCTAGATAACACTGCATGAAGATAAAAATACTTAATGTTAGCTGTGCTGGAGTTTTTCTTTTTGCTGACCATCTGCATTATCTGCAAACACTTTAAAATAGAAATATTGCTCTGAGCATTTTATTAGAATTTCTTTTCATTGTTTCACTACAGTAATTTTAATAACATCTGTGGAAACTTTTCTGATAATTTGGCAGCCTTGTTCCTCTGATGAATGCGTGCTTTAGTGCAGCTTGAACAATTATTTTGACTGGTCAAACACCTTCATCTGTTGTTATATGGTACTCTGAATATTTGGGAAGTTGCCCAAATCATTTTGGAGTACAGATTTTAAAATCTGAATAAATAATAGCTTCCACCCTACCTCTGGTAAGCAGGAAATTATTATTTATTCAAATTTCTTTACATGGTGTCTGACTCTAGAGTTTGTTCTGCCACAGTGTAAAACATTTGATTGGATTGTTTCACTGTCTACTGCCAAGTGTAGTACAAGTGGCTTTTGTGTGTGTTTTAAAACATGTAAAATGCATATTTGGATTCAGTGGTAGAAAGTCGTTTTGTAATGAACACTTCTAGGACTTAGGTTCAATGTCTCAAAGCAAATACTTCATTTTGCACTCTGAAATATCTGCCGTAGCAAATCTTTGGTATATACCGTATATACTCAAGTATAAGCAGACCCGAATATAAGCCAAGGAACCTGAATTTACCACAAAAAACTGGGAAACGTATTTACTAGGGCGGGAAATGCAGCGTTTATGGCTAAATTTCATAATAAAAATGGATACAAATAAAATTAGATTAATTGAGGCATCAGTAGATTAAATGTTTCTCAATATTTACATAAAACTGTAATTTAAGATAAGACTGTCCAACTCTGATTAAATCATTATTCCAACCTTTTTATTCTTTTTAAAATTTTTTATACATAACCATAATTACTATACTTTCCCCTTTTTCATTCCTTTCTCCCTCCCCACACACCCCTTCCCTGTTAACAAGTTAATCCTTTTGTTATTATTCTAACCTTCTTCATTGTAAGTGTGCTTATGTATCCTTCCAATAATAAAGTAATAAATGTAATAATAATAATAAATAGAGTACAACAATAAAATGTAATAACAATAATAAATAGAGTAAAAGAATAAATGTAACAATCAATAATAAATAGGGTAAAATTATAAATGTAATAATAGAGTAAAATAATACATGTAATAAAATAATAACAATAAAGTAATGTAAATGTAATAATAATAATAACCCAGTAAAATAATAAATATCTTTGACTCTAGTATAACCCAAGGGGGGCTTTTTCAGCCTAAAAAAGGGCTGAAAACCTGGCTTATATTCAAGAATATACAGTATTTCTATTCTCCCTCCCCCCCAAAACAAAGCTGGCTTTTGTCAGATCAAATCTCATGCTCACTGAATGAAAATTACAAAAAAAATTGTCTTGCGTCTCAAGTTTAGATATGCTCGAAATGTTTATCACTATTCAAAGCAGCAGTTGTTTCCCTATTTTCAACAAGGCCTTTCTGTCCTGTATCTGCTTTCAGAGGCAAAGGAGAGCCAGTAATGGAGTTAAGTTGGACTTCTTGCCGCCAGCTTCTCTACCAATCCATAGCTACTATTTTGGCTCATGCAGGCTTTGAATGCGCCAATGAGAGCGTCTTAGAAACTCTGACAGACATTGCTCATGAGTACTGCTTGAAGTTTACGAAGCTGTTGCGTTCTGCAGTGGACCGAGAAGCCCGGCTTGGGCAGACCCCTTTCCCAGACGTCATGGAACAGGTCTTCCATGAAGTGGGCATTGGAAGTGTGCTGTCTCTACAGAGCTTCTGGCAACACCGGATTAAAGATTATCACAGTCATGTGCTACAGGTAAGCAAAAGAATGAGGTAAGCAAAGTAATTCCCATGGTATCTAGTTCATTGCTGAGTTGCACTTGTGGGTGTGCATTTTGCACATTTCCAATAACTGCACTCTATTGGGAAAACATGCATGGAGGTAGGGAATTTCCATTGCTTTATGTCAAACGGAGATTATTGACAGGTTGAAACATGCAGAATTTTCTGGATGTTAGGGGTTCTTTCCTTGGGTACATCTATACTGTAGAATGAATGCAATTTGATAGCATTTTAACTACCATGGGCGAAATGCTGTGACATCCTGGGATTTGGAGTTGAGTGAGGCACTCTTTGCAATATGCCCAAATGTGAACACAGATGGAGTTCGGGGGAAATAGACCTTGACATTTGGGAGTTACAGTTTCTGTGATTTATAGTTTTTATAGATTTTATGTATAAAGTCATGCATGGGATAGAAAAGGTGAATAAAGAAAAAATATTTTCTCTGTCACCCAACACTAGGACTAGGGGGCACTCCCTAAAGCTCCAAGGTAGGAAAGTTAGGACTAATAAAGGGAAATATTTCTTCACCCAGAGGGTCATTGGGTTATGGAACTCACTTCCAGAGGAGGTTGTGACAGCTGTCAGCCTGGACAGCTTCAAGGCAGGATTAGACAGATTCATGGATACCAAGGGAATCAGTAGTTACTGAAATGGACATCCAAGTGCCACCTCTGTGTTGATGGAGGCAGGCAGGATTTTCTCCGGGTACTGGTTGTGGGGGGTCGGGAGCAGGTGAGGGTTTTGCCCTCCTTTCTGCTAGAGATCCCTGTGTACAACTAGTGGGCCACTGTGTGACACAGAATGCTGGACTAGATGGGCTGAGGCCCGATTCAGCATGGCTCTTCTTATGTTCTTATGTTCATTCTTTTTCAGAGAAGGCTAAAGACCTTGTACAACTATTTTCAGGTGTGTGGCAGCCATTGCAATGCTACACCTTTCCACAGTTTTTGTCTTGTTGTTAGAACCCAGACAAATCACACAGGAGAGTCATAGAATCATAGAAATAATAGAGTTGGAAGAGATCACATGGGCTATCTAGTCCAATCCTCTGTCATGCAGGAAAACAATCAAAATACCCCTAATAGATGGTCATCAGCCTCTGTTTAAAAGCCTCAAAGGAAGGAGCTGCCACCACACTTTGTGGTAGAGAGTTCCACTGCTGAACATCTCTCACAGTCTTTCTAATGTCCAGGTGGAATCTCCTTTCATGTAATTCGAACCCACTGATCCAGGTTCCAGTCCCAGAGCAGCAGAAAACAAGTCTGCTCCCTTATGACATGGTGGTTTCCTCTCATCCTTCTCTTTTGCAGGCAAAGATTTCTTAGCTCTTTAAGCTGCTCCTCATAGGGCAACCTCTGCAGAACTATGATCATTTTAATTGCCTCCTTGACACCTCCACCTTGCCAATATCGCTCTTAAATGGTGGTGTCCAGAATTGGACACAGTATTCCAGATGAGGTGTAACCAAAGCAGAAGGAGGGCACAATGACTTCCATTGATGTAGACCAGTGGTTCTCAACCTGTGGGTCCCTGAGTGTTTTGGCCTACAACTCCCAGCAGCCAGTTTACCAGCTGTTAGGATTTCTGGGAGTTGAAGGCTAAACATCTGGGGACCCATAGGGTTGAGAACCACTGATGTAGATACTATATCCTTTAATATAGCCCAAAAATCCCATTGACTTTTAAAGCTATTGCATCACATTGTTGGCTCATGTTCAACTTGTTGTCCACTAAGACTCCAAGATCTTTTCATGTACTGTTGTTGAGCCAGGCGCCACCATCCTGTATCCTGTGCACTTCACAAGCCTAATCTGTTAAGTCATTTTTGATTTGATCATGTCCTCTGAGTATTAGCTATCCCTGCAATTAGGTATCATCTGCAAACTTAATAGCCCTCCTCTAAACCTTCATCCAAGTGAGCATGTCAGCCGAGTAGTCAATGAGGGCTTCAGCCCCCAATTCTGGGTGGTCCGCAGAAGGCCTTACTGGTACATTATTTAAACTGTTATGTTTATTCATATCATGATCTGTTCCCCCTTTTGGCCCCCCCAAAAAAACCCCCGGGGGGCCCCAAAAGGGGGGGGCCCCCCAAAAAAAAATTTTTTTTCCCCCCATTTTCCCCTTTTTCCCCCCTTTTTTCCCCCTTTTTTTTGGGGCCCCCCGGGGGGGGGGGAAAAAAAAAGGGGGAAATTTGGTTTTTTTAAAACCCCCAAAAAAAACCCCGGGGGAAAAAAGGGGCCCCCCCTTTTTTTTTTTGGGAAAAAAAATTTTTTTTTTTAAAAACCCCAAATTTTTAACCCTTTTCCGGGTCCCCCCTTTTTTTAAAAAAAATTTTAACTTTTTTTTTTGGGTTTTAAAAAAAGGAAAAAACCCCCCTTTTTTCCCCGGGGTTTTTTTTTCCCAAACCCAATTTTTCCCCCCAAAAAAAATTTCCCCCAAAAAAGGGGGCCCGGGGGTTTTTTAAAAAATTTTTTTTTTTTTTTTTCCTTTTAAAAAAAAAAAAAAGGGGGAAAAAAAAAAGGGTTTCCCCCCCCCCAAAATTTTTTTAAAAAAAAGGGCCCCTCCCAAAAATTTCCCCCCCAAAAACCCCCAAAAAGGGGTTGAAAACCCCGGGGCCCCCCCCCCCCCAAAAAAGGGAAAAGGAAAAAAACCCGGGGTTTCCCCTTTTTTTTTTTTTTTTCCCCCCCCCTTTTAAAAATTTTCTTTTTTTTTTTTTAATTAAAGTTTTTTGGGGGGGGGGGGGTTTTTTTTAAAAGGGTTGGGGGGAAAAGGGGGGGGAAAAAAAAAAAAAGGGGGGGGGGGGTTTTTTTTTTTTAAAAAAAAATTTTTAAAAAAAAAAAATTTTTGGTTTAAAAAAGGGTTTTTTTCCTTTTTTCCCGGGTTTTTTTAATTTTAAACCCCCGTTTTTTCCCCCCCTTTTTTTTTCCCCCAAAAACCCCCTTTTTTCCCCTTTTTCCCCCTTTTTCGGGAAAAAACCCATTTTTTAAAACCCAAAAAAAATTTCTTTTTTAAAAAATTTTTTTTTTTTTTTTTTTTTTTTTTTTTTTTAACCCCCCCCCTTCTTTTTTCCCCGGGTTTTTCTTTTTTTGGGGGAAAAAATTTTTTCCCCCAAAAAAAAGGGGGGCCCCCCCCCCGGGGGGCCCCTTCCCCCAAAGGGGGGGGGGGGTTTTTTTTTTTTTTTGGGGGTTGGTCCCCGGAAGGGGGGGGCCCCCCCCCTTTTTTTTAAAAAAAATTTTTTTTTAAAAAAAAAAAGGGGTTTTTTTTGGGTTTTGGGGGTTTTTCCCCCCCCCCCGGGGGGGGGGAAGGGGGAAAAAGGGGTTTTTTGGGGTTAAAAACCCCCCCAAAAATTCCCCCCCCTTTTAAAACCAAAAAGGGGGCCCCCCCCCCTTTTTTTTTTTTGGGGGGGTTAAAAAGGGGGGGCCCCCCCCCCCCAAAAAAAAAACCCCCCCGGGGGGGGGGGGGGGGGGGAAAAGGGGGGAACCCCCCCCCCCCTTTGGGGGGGGGTTTTCCCCTGGAAAAAAACCCCCGGGGGAAAACCTTCCCCAAAGGGGGGGGGGGTTTTCCCCCAAAATTAAAAACCTTTTTAAAAAAAAAAATTTTTAAGGGGCCCAAAAAAAAAAAAAAAAAAAAAAGGGGAAAAAAAAAAAAAAAAAATTTTTTTGGGTTTTTTAATTTTTTTGGAAAAATTTTTCCCCCTAAAAAATTTTTTTAAAAAGGGGGGTTTTTTTTTTTTTTTTGGGGGGGGCCAAAAAAAAATTAAAAAACCCAAAAAAAAAAGGCCCCCCCCAAATTTTTTTTTAAAAATCCCAATTTTACCCCCCAAAACCCCCTTTTCCCCCCCCAAAAAATTTTAACCCCCCCCCCCCCCCCCCCCCCCCCAAAAAAAACCCCCCTTTTTTTTCCTTTTTTAAACCAAAAATAACCAAAAAAAAAAAAAAATTTTTTTTTTTGGGTTTAAAAAAAAAATTTAAAAAGGGACCTTTCAAAAAACCCCCGGGGGGGGAAAAGGGGGGGAAACCCTTGGGGTTAAAATTTTTTTTTTTTTGGGGGGTGGCTTTTTGGGGGGGGGCCCCCGGGGGAAAAAAAGGGTCCCAAAAAGGGGGCCCCCCCCCAAAAAAAAAAAAAAGGGGGGAAAAATTTTTTAAAATTTTTTTTTAAATTTTAAAAAAATTTTTTCCCAAAAATTTTTTTAATTTCCCCCCCCCCAAAAAAATTTTTTTAAAAGGGGGAAATTTTGGGTTTTAAAAACCGGTTTTTTAAATTTCCAGGGGAATTAAAAAAAAGGGGGAAAGGGTTTTTTTTTTTTAAAAAAAAAAAAAAAAATTTTTTTAAAAAATTTTAATTTAAACCCAAAAAAACCCGGGAAAATTTAAAATTTAAAAATTTTTTTTTTAAAAATTTTTTAATTTTGTTTTGGGTCCCCAATTTTTTTTTAAAAAAAATTTTTAAAAGCCGGGGTTTGGGGGGGGGGTTTTTTTTAAAATTTCCCCCCAAAAATTTGGAAAAAAAAGGGGGGGGGAAAACCCTTGGGAAAAAAAAATTTTTTTTGGGGGGGGGGGAAAAAGGGGGGGGGCCCTTTTAAAAGGGGTTTCCCTGAGGAAAAAAAGGGGAAAAATTTTTCCGGGGGGGAAAGGGAAAACCCCCCGGGGAAAAGCCGTTTTTTTTTTTAAAAAAATTTTTTTTGGGGGGGGAAATTTTTTTTAAAAAAAATTTAATTTTTAAATTAAACCCCCCAAAAATTTTGGGGGCCCTTTTTTAAATTTAAAAAAAAATTTTTTTTTTAAAATTTTTTCCCCTTTTAAAATTTTTTTAAGGGGTTTTTTTTTATTTTTGGATAATTTTTTTTAAAAAAATTTTTCCCCAAAAAAAAAAAAACCCCCTTGGGGGGGGAAAAAAATTTCCCAAATTTAAAAATTTCCTTTTTAAAAAAAGGGTTTTTTTAAAAAAAAAATTTTAAAAAAGGGGGCCCAAATTTTTTTTTGGGGGGGGGGGGGAAAACCCCTAAAAAAAAAAAACCCCCTTTTTTCCCCTTAAAACCAAAAAAAAAAAATTTTTTCCCCCAAAAAGTAAAAAAAAAAACCCCCCCCCCCCCTTTTTTTTTTTGGAAACCCCCCCAAAAAAAAAAATTTTTTTTCCCCCCCCCAAAAAAAATTGTACCCCTTTTAAAAAAAAAAATTTTTTTTTTTTTTAAAAAAATTTTAAAAAAAAAAAAAAAATTTTTTTAAAAAAAATTTAATTCCAAATTTTTTTTTTTCCCCCCTTTTTAAAATTTGGGTTTTGGGGAAAAAAAAATTTTTTTCCTGAGGAGTAGCTTAAAGAGCTAGAAATCTTAGCCTGCAAAGAGAAGGATGAGAGAAACCACCATACCGTGGTGAGCAGACTTGTTTTCTACTGCTCTGACTGAACCGGATTATTGACAGGTTGAAACATGCAGAATTTTCTGGATGTTAGGGGGTTCTTTCCTTTGGGTACATCTATACTGTAGAATGAATGCAATTTGATAGCATTTTAACTACTATGGGCGAAATGCTGTGACATCCTGGGGATTTGAGTTGAGTGAGGCACTCTTGCAATATGCCCAAATGTGAACACAGATGGAGTCTGGGGAAATAGACCTTGACATTTGGGCGTTACAGTTTCTGTGATTTATAGTTTTTATAGATTTTATGTATAAAGTCATGCATGGGATAGAAAAGGTGAATAAAGAAAAAATATTTTCTGTCACCCAACACTAGGACTAGGGGGCACTCTAAAGCTCCAAGGGGAAAGTTAGGACTAATAAAGGGAAATATTTCTTCACCCAGAGGGTCATTTTCTTTTTCAGAGAAGGCTAAAGACCTTGTACAACTATTTTCAGGTGTGTGGCAGCCATTGCAATGCTACACCTTTCCACAGTTTTTGTCTTGTTGTTAGAACCCAGACAATCACATGAGGAGAGTCATAGAATCATAGAATAATAGAGTTGGAAGAGATCACATGGGCTATCTAGTCCAATCCTCTGTCATGCAGGAAAAACGCAATCAAAATACCCCTAATAGATGGTCATCCAGCCTCTGTTTAAAAGCCTCAAAGGAAGGAGCTGCCACCACACTTTGTGGTAGAGAGTTCCACTGCTGAACATCTCTCACAGTCTTTCTAATGTCCAGGTGGAATCTCCTTTCATGTAATTCGAACCCACTGATCCAGGTTCCAGTCTCCAGAGCAGCAGAAAACAAGTCTGCTCCCTTATGACATGGTGGTTTCCTCTCATCCTTCTCTTTTGCAGGCTAAAGATTTCTAGCTCTTTAAGCTGCTCCTCATAGGGCAACCTCTCTAGAACTATGATCATTTTAATTGCCCTCCTTTGGACACCTCCACCTTGCCAATATCGCTCTTAAATGGTGGTGTCCAGAATTGGACACAGTATTCCAGATGAGGTGTAACCAAAGCAGAATACAGGGGCACAATGACTTCCATTGATGTAGACCAGTGGTTCTCAACCTGTGGGTCCCTGAGTGTTTTGGCCTACAACTCCCAGAAATCCCAGCCAGTTTACCAGCTGTTAGGATTTCTGGGAGTTGAAGGCTAAAACATCTGGGGACCCATAGGTTGAGAACCACTGATGTAGATACTATATTCCCTTTAATATAGCCCAAAATCCCATTGACTTTTAAAGCTATTGCATCACATTGTTGGCTCATGTTCAACTTGTTGTCCACTAAGACTCCAAGATCTTTTTCACATGTACTGTTGTTGAGCCAGGCGTCACCCATCCTGTATCTGTGCACTTCACAGCTTTCTAATCTGTTAAGGTCATTTTGAATTCTGATCATGTCCTCTGGAGTATTAGCTATCCCTGCCAATTAGGTATCATCTGCAAACTTAATAAGCCCTCCCTCTAAACCTTCATCCAAGTCAGGCATGTAGCCGGGGGGCTTGAGGGGCTTCAGCCCCCCACTCTGGGTGGTCCGCGAGAAGGCCTTACTGGTACATTATTTAAACTGTTATGTTTATTCATATCATGATCTGATAACCATGCTCAGTAAATCCCATATGCATGGGGGTATTGGGATAACAATACAAAAGGTTTCCTAGGGTAGACCCTCTCCTACTCAGTCTCACCCCCCCCCCCCTGAATCAAACTCAGCCCCTCCCGAATCAATATCCTGGCTACGGCCCTGATCCAAGTCATTAATAAAGATGTTGAACAGCACTGGACCCAGGACAGAACCTTGCGCCACTCCACTGGTCACCTTTTTCCAGGATGAAAAGGATCAATTGGTGAACATCTTTTGGGTTTGGTCACTTAACCAATTACAAATCCACCTAACAATAGTATTATCTTCTTTTTTTTAAATTAAATTTTTATTGAAAGTTTTGAATAGGTGCAGCTGGGGGAGGGGGATGGTTTTGGGGTAGGGGTGAACTGGGGGGTATAGGGGGATGAGGGGTAGAGTGGGGGGGGGGTAAAGGGCGGTAAGGGTGGTAGACTGGTCAGGGATCTGGGAAGGATAGTAATGGATAAGGGTATTGAGAAAAGGATAGAGATAGGGGTAACGAGTTTTCTTCTAGCTTCCTTTTTCTTGGGTTCTTCTTGTTTATCTTGTACAGTCCCTGTTTGGTATCCATCGTCCTTTCCTTGTCCTTTAATATAGCTAGGTCTGTACCCCTTCATCTTCCTCAGTCCCCTTTCTAACCATTCTCTTTAGGAGATTCGAGGCTTTTTACATCCATTTCCAGTTCGTCACATCTCCGATGACTAAAATATCTCTAGGGTAAAGACACACCTTTTCTTTAGGTTTTCTTTCCTTTTGTTGGGCTGTTCTCATCCAGCTTCTCTTCCTATTGGGCTGCGTCCCTATCTTTTTGTCTTTGTTCTTATCTGGAACCAGGATGGAACTTTTGGAAGGTGCAACATCTTCTTGGTTTCCCCCTCTTCTTTTTTTGGGGGCAGAGATTTTGGAATCCTTCTTTTTCGTTCTTGGCACTTCCAGTGGAACTTCCTCGCTCTTTTGAAGTGGAGTTCACTGTCTTCTGATGTTTCTTGCGGTTTTATAATCTCTACCCCTCTCAACCCACCACCTTCACGTATTGTTACTTTTTCCCATGACCTGAGGCGCTTCTTTTCCATCTTCATAGATGGTCATCAGCTCCCTCTTTGTGGTAAGCGTTTCTCCGGTTGGTTCTATTCTTGCATGTTGGGAGTGCTCCTGGATCGCTTTGATCTGCGTCTCTTGCCTCGTCGCTATAGAGTCGATCATCTGCAGGAGTCCATCTTGGGCTTCCCCAACCTTCGTAGTTCTGTGAGAATGTCCCCCAAGTGATCTCTTCCTTCTGGTCTCCTTCCCACTTCCCTTCCGCTCTTCCGCTTCTGGGACCCATTCATGTAGCGCCGCCATCTTTGCTGTCAGTTGTGCTTACTCTGTTTTGCTCTTGAAAGTATGTCTTTTTTTCCCCTTCCAAGATGGCGCTCCCGCCGAAAAAGCTCTTCTTCCTCCCTGCTCCTGGGGCTATCAGAGCTCATCCGCCATTTTGGCACCCACCAGCTCTTTTCTCCTTCACCCTCTTCCTTTGCCAGGAATGATTGGCTGCCCCTCTGTATGGCCTGGTGTGGGCCTCTTCCTTTTTCAAAATGGCGCTCAACCAAAAGTGCTTGTCTTCTTCTCCAATTTCTGAACTACAAGGGCTTTTGCTCAATTTTGGATCTTCTAGTGCCTGCTTCTTTCCCTTGCTCCCTCCTGCCTGGGGCAGGTAGCTGAACTCAGTGTGGCCTTCCTAAGGAGCTTGGGATTGGGAGAGCTTGCCCTCCAAACTAAATGGATCTTTGCCTCCCCCCTTGTTGGCAAGAGGCCCCTTTTGTTACTCACAGCCTCTCATATGATTTTTTCTTTCCCTTCTTCCTTCGGTGTTCCTTTGTTTGTGGGCTGGGCTGGCAGTAAATGCGGGCTTTCGCCCGCTTCCCACGTCCCGATCCGCTCGCCAGTCGGGCCTGTTACCGGGCCCACTCAGCCTCCCCTCTGAGGAAGGGGGGACTTTGGGGCCTGCGGCGTCGACCCTTGGCTTCGCATCGCCTTGGTGGGTTTTTCCCACCTGGAGAGGGGGCGCAAATCGCCCTCCGATCAGGGCAGCGGTTGGTGTTATGAGGAGCCTCAGAACACCCGTCCTGCCGCCATCTTTGCCCCCTTCAGACCTTTAACAACAATAGTATTATCTTGCCCACATTTTTCTACTGGATATTTCATGGTGGACCTGTTAAATGCCTTACTGAAATCAAGATAGGATAAATAAAGGTGAATTGATTTTTAATCTTTAATAATAATCTAAGATTAAAATGACTTCAGTTGCTTATTAACTCCAGCTCTTTTCAGCTGAGAGAAGACATTCTATTTTCACCAGAATAAGCTATTCTCCCCTTGTCCTTACTTACTTGGATGCTGCAGAGTTAGGAGGGTTTTTTTTTTTACATGGGGACACCACCAAGCCACAGCTCCTGGAGGATGAACATTTTGCCAATTTCAGACTATGTGAAGCAACCTGCTGGGTCATATCAGTAGAAAGATGATGCCTGCTTTCTACAGTACAATTACCATCTATTTTAGAAAAGTTGTCTTGGTTGCAATGAGCTAGGCATCAAGGCAGTGGGGGCAATGCACCTCTGTACCTTTTGCGCTTTCTTTTTGAAATCACTCAATGTTTTCCTTTTCCAAATGTGTTATCGGCAGATGAGTAAGCAACTCTCTGAAGAGTATGAAAAGCTTGTGAATCCTGAGAAGGCAGCTGAAGATATGAAACCTGTGAAGATCAAGGAAGAGCCAGTCAGTGACATCACCTTTCCCATGAGTGAAGAGCTGGAAGGGGATTTAGCCTCTGGGGATCAGTCTTTGCCTGTCGGAGTTCTTGGAGCACAAAGTGAGCGTTTCTCAGCCAACCTGGAAGCGGAGACATCGCCACAGACATCAGGTACATATTAGTCTTGCATAGTAGCCTGACTTGTCCAAGCAGATGAGAAAGCTACTTACAGACAGATAGAAGTAGTGTTGACTCCTATTTTGAACCTGTGGCTCATTTGTTTTAAATTTTAAATAGTGACCATGGGTATTGCTTTAGACGTTTCATCATTTTTCACATTTTCAGTTGCATGTTAAACCTTTGACATTGCATTTCTTTAAATAGGATGATGGTAGTGTTATGGGAGGTGAGAAAGAAACACTGGGTTTTGAAGGGTTTCAGTACCACATTCTTGCAGTAGGCAAAGCCAAGGATTAGGTGGAATTTTTACACGTATACTTTAACATCAAATTTACAAAGCATAGTTAAATCTTTTGCATGTCTGATTACGATTATGCCTCAGTGCAGCAGCGTCTATGCCTATGAGGATCAACTCACTTCAGATAGTTAAACACAATTTTTATGTTTGGTCACTGATTAGAAATACAGTGGTCCCTCGTTCCTTCATGGTCCGCCTATCGCGGACTCGTTTCGTAGGGGTTTTTTAAAATAAAAAAACCAAACTTTTGCCCTCCTTACCTTCCTCCTCCTCCTCCTTACCTTCTTCCTCCGCAGCAAGAGGCCCCAGGCGGCAAAGAGGAGGAGGATGAGGAAGGTAAGGAGGGCGAGTGGGGAAAGGTGAGGGGGCATCCCTACATTGCGGAATTTCACTTTTCGTGAGTGGTCCAGGAACGTAACACCCGCGATAAGTGAGGGACCACTGTAACCACAGAAATTTCCTGAGATGATGGTGAAGCCGAAGGACTATATCAGTTTATTGGCCAAAGGTGAACTAACCCATGTCTGAGTAATAAAGTCAGGAAACTTTTCTATTTTTAATAAAAACAGCTAGAGTTGGGTTGCTATGATCAATGAATTTTCTGGGGATATGTAAGATGCCCTTAAGTTTCTAAATTCAAGGAGTCATTTAATGTATAATGAGTTCCCTATGGTATTTAAATTTAAGGTAAGAAAAAAGGTAATTTATTTTATAACATTTCATAGTCCACTGTTCTTAACTCTATTTTATTTTCATGGGATGTAGTTTGTTTGTTTTTTTATATGTGAGATAACTGGTTTCTGGTAAATAATATCTCAAAATAAATGCACCACATTTCCATTAGATGTAACTGTAAACAGTTCTCACTTTATGTTAACTGCCTAATACTAATTTCCCATGTGGATTTCAGTGTTATGGTATTCTGTAGATAACAAGTCTTGTGGGAAAAGGCTGAAGGAACTAAATATATGTTTAGCAAGACAAAGAGGAGATTGGGTGGGCCCATGGTCTCACTCTTCAAATACATTAAGGCTGTTGCACAGAAAACCTGTTCTTCTGTGCTTCATAAACTAGTCCTAGTCCATGCTTAAGTAAGAACATTATAGTTTATGTGCTTCTCTTTAAGGTAAGGGGGGGGGGGGGGGGAAATGAAGATGTATTGCAGTTTCTAGCATTCCTAATCATTAACTGAGTTGGCTAAGGCTTCTGGAATTCTAGTGTGACAACACTTTGGAAGGTGGCATGAATTCCTTCTCCAATGTAAGGAGACTGAAAAGCTTGTCAACTTTGGAAAGTTCCAAGGTACAAAATGCTCACAAGTTGAAATATCTCCTCTAAAGAATTAAAGAACAAAGCTCAGTGGAAAATAGATTCTTTGTAAGGCCTCTTAGTTTAGATTCATATAAAGTGGCAGGTACTATCTTTCATTGAGTTGGTTCCATGAACAAGGCCACTGTATCCTGTTTCAGGATGTCAAGATCCTTACTGGGACCTCTGTATTTGGTTTTCCATGTGGGTAGCTGTGTTATTCAATTGCAGCTGAAACAATTAGCCTTGAGGCAATTTCATTACTAGCAGGTTTTGACATAAGCTTTCAAATACTACAGTTCACATGCACCCCATGACATAGCTTCAGTCTGCAAAAGCGTAGTAGGCCAAATAAAACTTATTACCCATTCAGATGCCAAAAGTCTTTTCACTGCCTCTGTATTTTGATTGCATCCACAAAACTGATATGTTTGGCTGTGTAAAGCAGAGAATTGAAGGACAAAACCACTATGGAATGCACCCCACTCTGAAGTTGTTCCTGAAGAGGCACAACAGTGAGCATGCATCATGTAACAACCCATCTTTTCATCTGATATTATAGCCACTGGAGGTTTCAAACATATCATTTTCATGATCTCTCATTTCTAGGAAAAAGGTTCTTGAAAGTCTAGCCCCTTCCACCTGAAATGTCTTAATCTGATCTTCTGTTTAGCTTTGTTTTCCAGTCTGCTGAACACCATAGTTCCCTGCAGTAATAAATGTTCTACTTAGAAGCACTTAAAACACACACACCAAGGTGTCTTCTATTAACCTTAGCTGACTCTATATCTAAAGGAGTTAAGATTGCAAGCTCTTTAACTTTTTATGGAATGCACTTTAGAAAATACAAATCTTTTTGTTCTTCTGTGGCTCACTGCTCTCCTACAATGCCTCAGAAATTTTAAATCCTCTTGTTCTGGCAGAGATGATGCAGCAAGTGATTTCTAAGTCATCTGGGGATTTGAGAGTTTCATAGGGAAAGCTTCATGTGAATGTTTCACTGCTTAAGAATGAGAGGTTACCATGTTGGCAGTGTATCAAATGCCTTGTGATTCTCTAATAGGGGAAAATTATTATTAATGAAGAAGAAGACATTCTGCCTCTCCTTTATAATCTTTGTTTTCATCAGCGAGGCCTTGGGGAACTGGCAGTGAAGTTGCTGAAGGGTGTCCCATCCCTCCAGTTCATTTGTACAGTGTGTTAAAGCTAGACAGAAAGAGAAGTGTCTCAGGAATATACAACAGCTTCTAGTTTATTTATTTATTTATTTATGGCATTTTACCCCGCTCTTCTCAACCCCCGAGGGGGGACTCAGAGCCCCTGGTCGCCCCTGTGCTTTATTGTTCTGTTTCTCGTATCTTCCCTGTTTGCAGTCAGCCATCCACTAAGTGCATTGCGTCATGGTGTGTTTACTTCACTCAGCCTTCCTTTGGGGTTTATCAGAATTTTGCAAAGCTTCCAGATGGAGTCAGGCTATATCAGAGATGGTTCAGAATGTTAAAGGTTTTGCCTACACAGTTTGTTTTTTAAAACTTGTTCCTATCCAAACTAGCCAGTTCAACAGTTTCATTGTTTTTTCCTCCTTTTCCTATTGTGCTCTTTATGACAAGCCTTACTTTCTTCTAATTTACGGCCAGCTCTTTCTTCAAGGATGGATGTCTTCAAAGCACTTTACATTGTACCAAGTTCAAAAACTCCATCTACAGGTAGTTCCCAAGTTTTGAACAAGATAGGTTCTGTAGGTTTGCTCTTAAGTTAAATTTGTAAGTTGGAACAGGTACATTTTAAAAGTGTAACTCCATCCAAATCCATCTATCTATCTATCTATCCAGCTGTCTATCTATTATCTAACTATGGAAAGCAGATGGAAGGGTTAACTCCCCTGTGATGTTTGTTTTGCTGTCTGTGCCCCTGTTCAGAAGATTTCACTTCACTTTCTGTCCCTGCGATTGAATTTTGAAAAAAACTGCTTGCGGTGGAAACAAGGACTGGTGATAAATCTTCTGTAGAGATACCTTTTCCCCATGATAAGTTTTTCAGGAGTGATTTCCCTTCCTAGGGGAAATTTATTTCACTTCCTGTTGTCTCATCCCCATTCTTAATTATGAGTTGGTTGGAAGTAGGATATTTGTGACTCGGACACTGCCTGTAGTTCAAAACACAGCAGCCAGACTAGGAGCATCCAGGATGAAACATACCATAAATATACTAAAGTCATTCCATAGGTTGCCAATTAGTTTCTGGGCAAAGTACAAAGTATTGGTTTTGACCTTTAAAGTGCTACATGGTTTGGGTCCAGGTTCCCTACAGGATTGCCTTCTTCTGTACAATCCGCCCCCAAACACTGAGGTCCTGTGACTTGGATTTGCCACCCAGAGGACCTTTTCATCAGCTGCCCCAAGACTGTGGAACAACCTGCCAGAAGAGCTATGACAGCTAAATCAGCTTTCAGAGTTAAAAATGCAAGTGAAGAACCATCTCTTCTGGCAGGTCTTCCCAGTCAATTTCAGTTTGTGAATTTTAACCTGCATTTATCACTGAATTTACAACTGCATTTAAACTCTGTGTAGCTTGTATTTTAATAGGTTTTATCTCTTTGTTTTAACAACATTGTATCCCACCTCAAGCCACAAGAAGAGGTGAGTAATAAATGCATTAATATTATTATCATCACTACCACCATCATCATAATTATTATTATTATTTCTAGGTGGTGAGGTGAATACTTCCCCTCTTTGGAATTTGGCCCCAGTGAAAATGGAGCCACAGGAGAGTGAGGAAAGCACTGTCCATGGCCACCATGGAGTCCTGGGCAGTGATGTGTTTGAGGAACCCATGTCGGGCATGAGCGAAGCAGGCAGGCCACAGAGCCCAAATGGCTCCGAAAGTAGCTATGGTTCTCATTCCCCGGATAGCTTGATGGGATCTTCACCAGTTTTCAATCAACGCAGCAAGAAGAAGATGAAGAAGATGTGAACTTGGATCTGTGGGTGACGACAGAGGGAAATGATTTTTCAAAGTAAATGGTAGAACATAGTCTGCTGATCAACAAGAAGAGTTATTATTTAGCAGAGATGTTTTGGCTTTTCTTATAGCTCAAAGCCTTTACTATCCCTCTGTCTTTCCTTCCTAATAATTTGGAAGAGCACAGAGACAAACTGAGGTGACTTGCTGAGAAAAGGTGGTAGCTCTTTCTTACAGCCGTGGTGGTAAAAAATACATTTCAAAAAAATAAAGTGGAATATATCTGTTTTTGTATTTTTAATGCCATATGTTTATATTTCAGAAGATTACGCTTCTGGTACCATATTTTTGTTTGCTTCTATTAGGGGTGGGGACAACTTGTCCTTATAGGGGTTGCTGAGCTGCAACTTTCATTCACTCTTGATGTAAGTGGCCCTGAAGGAAGTTGTAATACCCATGTTCCCTATTCCTTGGCTTTATAATGCTACTGTTGGTATATTTGTTGTTTTCAACAAATGGAACAAAAGTATCTTTTCATTGTGGATGTACTCAAAACAGACATATATGACACCTCAATTTTGAAACAAACTTCAGACAAACTTCAAACAAGGTATATTAAGTTGTTTACTGAGAAAACCAGCATTCTATGTTTATTACACGATTTTATAAATGATTCTTGTTTATCATGAAATTTTGATATGTATTACTTACAGTTGGTTATTTGTGGAAAGCGATTTGATTTTATAATATTTGCATATTTAAAATATTTTTCAGCTAGTCATGTGAGAAGACAGTAAGCTATGTATGGAATTGAAATTCTGTCCCTAATCCTGGAAATGTTTTCTCTCTCTCATGCAATTGCATAGAATTGCAAAATTGCATATATGTCTGTTTCAACCAAATGGCCTCATTGCTTTTTGTACCAATTTAGTCTGTGCTTACAGTATTTAAAGATATTGATTGTCCATTGCTGAGACCTAGCTTTGAAAGATGAAACCCTGGAGGACTTCAGGGATGATTTGCTTTTATTTCTTTTCATTCTGTTCCCATGTCGTCTGCTCTTCCTGGAAACAGTTTCCTGTTGGTTTGTTATGTTAATGTTGAGGTTATTTTAAACTGTTTTTTTTAAATTCAGAAAGGAGACATGCTACATGTTTAATTATTTTCAAATTAACAATATTTTCACGTGCCTTTGATTAACATTGTTGAAAACAATTTGGAGCAGACATTTTAAAAGTATGCACATAAATCCTCATGAAGGACTCTGGCCACATAATGATACGACAGGAAAGCTTGGAGAAGACAATGATGTTGGGGGAAAAGGAAGAGGGGCAGACCAAGGGCAAGATGGATGGATGGTATCCTTGAATGATTGCCTTGACTTTGAAGGAACTGGGGCTGGCCACAGCCAACAGGGAGCTCTGGCGTGGGCTGGTCCATGAAGTCACAAAGAGTCAAAAGCGACTGAATAAACAACAACAAATCCTCATTTAAACATTCAGTGTGTTTGATAATAGGCAACCTAATGTGATCTCAAGCACTATGGAGAATTTCCTATTGCCCTCCATGCCTCCACTTTTGTTTTAAAACCAGAGTGTCAACTTATTTTGGAAATGGGGCAAGAGGTCTCATCCTACTACATGTATTAAAGTAATTGTACAAATATGTTTATAGATACATAGGCTCCTTCCACACAGCTGAATAAAATCCCACATCTGCTTTGAACTGGAATATATGTTTTTGATGCTTGACTGAAAACAGCATTTCTTTTAAACAGCATGTGAAGAGAATTACAGTAATTCATGAGTTAATGCAGTAGAGAGGAGTAACACTGAAGGAATGCAAGGTATGTAGGCCCTTTCCACACAGCTCAATAAAATCCCACATTTTATGCTTTGAACTGGGATAGATGGCAGTGTGGACTCAGATATTCCAGTTCAAGGCAGATATTGTGGGATTTTCTGCCTTGATTTTCTGGGATATAATTTCTGACTTATGGTGAGCCTAAGGCAAAGTTATCATGGGATTTCTTTGACAAGATTTAGTTAGAGAAGTGTCTTTTCCTCCTCTGAGACTGAAAGAGTGTGATTCGTGCAAGGCCTTCCAGGGGATTCAAACTTCAGTCTCCCAGGGTCCTTCCACACAGCCCTATATCCCAGAATATCAAGGCAGAAAATAACCTTATGAGGAATTTAGGGTACTGGGTATATTTATCTTGGAGAAGAAAGTGTTAAGAGGGGACATGACAGCCAAGCATTTGAAAGGATGCCATTTTGAGGTGGAAGTAGACTTATTTTCAGCACCTCCAGAGACTGACACAGATCAACTACTTCTATCAACAGGAAAAGAGATTCCACTTAAACATTAGTGACAGCTTCTTTGTGCTTAGAGCTGTTCAACAGTGGAATATGCTGCCTTAAAGTGATGGAGTCTTCTTCGTTTGGGATCTGTGGAGTCTACCAAAAACTCATTCCTTCTGTTAATATTTTTGATAAGACGATTTATGTCCCAGCTTCACTGTATTCCTGAAACAGTTGACTCTCAGTGTTGCTTTTTCAAATGTGTCTACTTTTTTTGCTTGAGATATTGTATTGCCTTTTGCAAAATATACATTTTCTTTAAAAATATTCTCTGGTTTCCTTTTGCCCCTCTTTGACAAGATTTGTTAATATGTAATCTAAAATATGATGAATTTGTGAATATGTAATCTAAAGCTTATCTTGTCCAGGTGGTGTTTAAAATAAGTTTGGCTACAAACAAAGCTTAAAAGTGCAAGCATAGTGTATGCTAGATGTGGGGGTCACACAGATACTTTTTGGTGTGTGTTATGTCCTTAATTATCCAAAATGTTATGGAATTTTTGCCATTTCATGTTTATTTTTTCCTTTAGTCTTTAATACTCTTCTCATCTTGGAATAGGTAATGTTTGTTTACACTTTTGACCATTTGCAAATCATACTTTTCTCTACATCCATTGACTAAGTTTGAATGCAATACTAAATTTCTATGAAAACAAGACTTGAGCCATGCTGAATACATTCCTCCATTCTCTTTCCTTTTGTAGCTGTAAAGAGATCACACGCTTATATTTCTATTTTAGATCTACTGCCATTTAGCTCAGAGGTGGGCAATTTTGAATTGAGCACTGCAGTGACAGCCTCACAACCCTTTGTGAATAATACACTTTTGTTGCCATTGATGTTAAAATTCAGCAGCTGCTGCAGCGACTCAGTAGTGCATGAGGTGAACAGGGCTCTTCCTTTCTCTCTCCTGCATCAGAAAGCCCTATGAGACCATGGAGGAGAGCATCTTACAAGTTTCTCTGTCTAGAAAAGAAAGGAGAAGAGTACTTTATGAACTTACGTTGTTCATTCAAGTGTCTACAAGTCTGACGGCACAACTGTACTTTTCTTCTCATATTGTGTCTTCAAGTTGCTTGTGACTTCTGGCAACCCTAAGGTGAACCTATCACAAGGTTTCTTGGCAAGATCTTTTCAGAGAAGGCAGGTTTGCGTTTCTATTCTCTAAAAGGCTGATAGAATCAGAACTGCCAAAAAGTCACTCACTGGGTTTCCATGACTTAGTGAGGATTCAGATTGTAGTCTCTTAAGAGTCCTAGTCTAACATTCAAACTACTACACTACACTGACTGTCGTTCTCACAGGTCTGTTTGAAATCCTTTTGATAGCCATTTTGATTTATCTTCATTTTTAGTAGGATGATTTATTTATTTTTTAAAATGTTATCATAATCACATATCATTTTGTTAGTTCTAATTGGAGTATAGCCACTGACCTAGTGGCCCATTGAATCAGCTCATATTTAATTCAACTCTTGGGTCTAACAGGATATAAACCCTTGTGAGTTACCCATATTTTGTTTTCATCTATGCTTTGAACCACCTTAGTCTTAGGGCGCATCTATGCTGTAGAATCGATGCAATTTGATACCATATTAGCTGTTGCAGTTCCATGCTATGGAATCCTGAGATTTGTAGTTGGTAAGGCACCAGCACTCTTTGGTAGAGAAGGTGAAAGACATTCTAAAATGATAATTCATCCTATCTTCAACAGCCCTGTTCAGGCTTTGTAGACTTAGGACCATGGTTTCCTTGATTGATTCTGTCCATCTGTTTGGACACTGGTTTCTAAGGGAGAGTACAGGTTTGATTTGTTTTGGGCCCCATTTATTGGTCTTTATAGCAGTCCAGGGTGTCCATCAACCTCTTCTCCAGCACTACATTTTGAATTAGTGAATTTTATTTATTTATTTATTTACAATATTCTATTCTTCTCCCTCCGCAGGAGACTCAGGGCGGATTACAATGCACATACACATGGCAAACATTCAATGTCATTTAGACATACAACATATATAGATAGACACAGAGGCAATTTAACATTCCAGCATTTCTGGCTTCATGACAGTATGCTTGGTTCCGGTCACGGGGAGCTGCTGCTTCACTGTCCACTTGTGACACTGGGTCCTTTGATGGAGTACTTCCTCATTCCTTTGCATGCTGCTGGAAGGTTTTATGTCATCATAAATTAGTTAAATTAGCCTCTCTGCATAAAGCGGTACCTAATTTCCTACTCTTTCGGGCTGCATAGGTCAACTGCAAGCTAGACTATTAATGATCAGGAGCTTACTCAAACCCGAGCTGGCTTTGGATTCATGACCTCTTGGTCAGTAGTGATTTAATGCAGCTGGCTACTAACTAGCTACACCACAGCTAGCTAGTATCAGCTTAACAGCTTTCTTCATTGCCCAGCTTTCACAACCATTCACAGAAATGGGAATTATAACAATATGAGCAATCCTAACTTTAATATTCAATGATGCTATATATTAGGCATGTTTTAGAACCCAAAAATGGCGATTCTAAAATCAAATGGGGGGGGGGGGGTTGATTAGTAATAGGAAGACTTACAAAAAATTTTCCAAAAATTTCTAAAATGTAACTTAAGTACTAACGAAATTTGTTAGTAGTTCGTATGCCAGCGCATGCGCATTCCAGATGGTTTTGGCCTACAACTCCCAGAAATCCTAACAGCTGGTAAATTGGCTGTTGTATTATTGCATGTGCATGGAATGTAGGTATGACCAGTTGGATTACTTATAATATTAGGCACTTACAGTAGCATTCATTCTATTATACATTAGGTTGGTTTCTCACCCCAATACTCTTTGATGCTTTAGATCTGGCAGGGCAGGAGGCAGGGAAGCCTGGAAAAAATGTAAACAGAGAGGTTTACTCAGAAGTAAATCCACAAAGGAGGGCCCTTCATCCAAAGTGCCCTCCTTTGCAGATTTACTTCTGAGTAATCCTCTTTGTTTACATTTTTTCCAGGCTTCCAGCCGAAAGAAGGAGCGAGTTTAGGGCTTGCCTTGCCATAATACTTATTGGCAAGGGAGGCGGAAGGGTGGTGAGATAGAAGGAGGGTGCCCCCCTTACGACCTAATAACGACACTTAAGAAAATCCTGGCCCACGAAGTTCGAAAAAGAAAGTCCACTTCCTGGTTGGCGTTCCAGGTGCGGAAATACTCGAAAGTAGCATTTCTTACGAATTTCTTATGAAACGAATCATTTTCATAACTTTTTTCTCATGCCTACTATATATCTATAATTCTGTATCTTGCCTATTTTCCTCTAGCAAGTCTTCCAACTCAGTCTTATTTCTTGACTGCAGTCTCTATTCTGATTAATGTCTGAGCTAAGATATAGAAAATCTTGAATTGTTTAAATGTCTTCATCATTTACTTTGATGTAAACATTCTGTGGTCATTATTTTTGTTATTGTTAACTATGTATTAACCTACTTTTACACTTCCTTCCTTAGTTTTGTTCTGTAATAGTTTCCTCTCTTTGCTCTTTCTCATTAGTAGTATGGTATCATACCATAATTGGGGAAGAACATAACCAGGGGGATAACTGCCTCAAAGTCCTACTTGTAGGATTCCCAGCAAATCCAATTACCATTGTGAGAAAGAACATGTTGCATTGTTAGATAATCCTGGAGGGTTCTTCCTGTGTTTCAATTGTTTGGCTATCAGGGTCTATAGTCTATACTCTTAATAGTGATACTGCTGCTTCAAACCCTTCAGAACTCACAGTCTGCAGCCTTCTTGGGCTATAGTTATGTTTGTCTAACATAAGAGCTACTGTGGCATTTTATGATTTGCATTTCATTTTAGGTATAGCCACATTTCCCACTACTGAATTGGCACCTACGAAACATATTCAGAGGTTTGGCCTTACAGCAAAATAAAAACACAGTAGAGATTTGAAAGTTTACACGATATGTTTTCTGCATTTTGGTTGCCCAATAAAATTTTTTTTGTGATTTTCCACCAATGTATTCTATTAAGCAAATTCTACATTGGTTCCTAGATTCATCCTCCATTCTCCCATGAGTTGATAAATCAGGCTTGAAAAATGTCTCTTTTACTCATGATAAATGCCAGTGGGGAAAAAATGGAACATTACAAGGCATTCAAAAGCTTCTATCTACAAATACAAAAGTAACATGAAGCATGCAAATGTCAGAATCAGCACTTAGGAGAGAGGGAGGTGGAAATCTACACTTTAAAAACAATGCATGCTAGCTAGGCTGACACATTCCTAGTCTTACTGCATAAACAATTCTCCAAAAAAGGAAAATCAATATTGCTTCTCTCACGTATACTTCTGCTACACTGTAGAATCAATAGAGTTTTAATGTTTTGCTATATTATTTAAGTGTGTACCTGAAGTATTTAGTCTGGCTAGCTGGAAAGAACAGATAGAGTAAGTACGGCAGAGAAACCTAAACACATTGATGAATGAAGGCATAAGGGTTTTATCTATACTGGAAAATTTTCAGTCTCTGGGCAGAGTTTAAGGAAAGCTACAAAACAGAAATCCAGCAGTACATTTAACTGTATATAAATACCCAGAGGTCCAAATCCCAGCTGATCCTGGAAGTGAGCAGGTTCAGCCCTGCTTAGAACTTGGATGGGGTGTCATCAATAATACCAGGTACTGTAAGCAATGTTTCAGAGGAAAGAATGAGCAAAACTACCTCTGGGTATTCATTGCCTAAGAAA
This sequence comes from Anolis apletophallus, assembly GCA_030556195.1. Taxonomy (NCBI): domain Eukaryota; kingdom Metazoa; phylum Chordata; class Lepidosauria; order Squamata; family Anolidae; genus Anolis; species Anolis apletophallus. The sequence continues at coordinate 182,437,574 of JARBWK010000003.1, read as the reverse complement.
ACCAAAAGTGAACAGATGATTTGCACACAGCACCTCTCAGAGTGCTCCGGAAGAATATATCTAGTATAGTCTTAAGGGTTTCACAGCCAGAATCACTTGGGTGTTGTGTGGTTTCCGGGAAATATGGATAATCTGGATCCTCTGGAGATGTCAGCCATAGATGCAGGTGAAACGTCAGGAGAAAATGCTGCTAGAACACAGCACGGAAACCACACAACACCCCATCTAGTACAGTGTTTCCCAAACTGGTCTTCCAAATGTTTTTGGACTTCAGATCCCAGAATTATTTACTATTCACCAAGCTGGTTGGGGCTTCTGGGAACCAAAATCCATGATCGCTGGAGGATCAAAGTTTGGGAAGCACTAGATATGCTTTTGTGGATATAATCCATGAATTTGAGTTGTTGTAGGTTTATCAGGCTGTATGGCCATGTTCTAGAAGCTTTCTCTCCTGACGTTTCACCTGCATCTATGGCAGGCATCCTCGGAGGTTGTGAGGTCTGTTAGAAACAGACCTCGCAACCTCTGAGGATGCCTGCCATAGATGCAGGCGAAACGTGAGGAGAGAATGCTTCTAGAACATAGCCATATAGCCTGATAAACCTACAACAACCCAGTGATTCCTGCCATGGAAGCCTTCGAAAATCCATGAATTTTCTTAATTCCCGATCGTCTCAGTGGCATTGTTAGATTTATTTGCATCTTTAGATGTCAAAACAGGCAAACACCATCCATTCATCCATCTAAACACACATTACAGAAATATTCCCATCTTTTGAGAAAAACATATCCAGCCTGACAATATAGTAACTTGTCCCTATTCATCTCGTGTTAGTTCTGCCTTTAGTACCAATGTTTCTAGGAAGTCAAAGGTTTGAATCCCCCATTCAAGTTTGGAAACCTGCTTGGGCAAGTCACTCTCTTTCAACTTTAGAGGAAAGCTGTCTTTTCTGAATAAATAGAAGGTACTAGGGCCGAGTCTGTAATGATAATATAATGTGGCTTCAAGATGACTTGAAACCACAACAGCCACAAAATGCACACTTGCCAATGAACACTGTAGCATGCATTACGGGGAATTCAGCACATCAAAAGAATCACAGGAACGTCTAAGTTAAGCCATAAATTATACTGTAGCAGATCCAAATATACCTGAGGTCCAGGGTGACATTTTTTGGAAAACCACTGGTCACATGATGTGGAAAATTGAAATTACCAGATATGTTAATGCACATACATACATACATTCAGCAGATTTTGAGAAGCCCTGTAATCATAGTACTGGCTTTAACCCAGGCATAGCAGTCTAATCACCTGTGGAATGGAGTTTGAGAAGTGTTCCTTTTAGTTGCCCCAAAAACATCTACTTTCTCTTAAAATATATTTGCCTTTAAATCATGCTCTCAAGAGACAAAATAAGCAGACTTCTTTAAAAATAACATAGTTGGTTTACTCACAAACTTCATGTATTCAGCATATAGATACTGTGCTTATCAATCCAGTTACAAGTGGATATGAAGTAGTTTCTCTGAATAGGTATCCTTTTATAATAAGTAGTCCATAGTCCAAATCATCTCTTTGTTATGAGAGTCTAATAGAGTATTTATAGTCTCTAGACATTCCTGCATTGAAGTCTAAAGCATGCTTCTGTTCCCACTGAAGTCTAAACTGAACAGTCCCTAACTATGTTACATTACGTCCTTGTACTTATACTGCTTCTAAAATGGAGTCTGAGCCCTGAACATTCCCAGTTCTGATCACATGGTCTGCAGCACCTCCCACAACAATGAGTTAACGGTCAAATTGCATACCAACACACATATACAATATAGTAATTATATACATAACAAACAACTAATGGAGGCTTGAGAAGGGTGTTATTTCCAACAAAATTGACTCAAAAAAATGCAAAGCGCATTGATATCAACCCCTGCTGAAGCACAATAAAGACTCCAGAATGGGTCTTTTGCCTTTAGGGCCTGTAAAAGTGGCTTTTAATAGATGGACGTGAAAGCTTTGGGCCCTGCAGGTAGAGATAAGCCTTCCCATACACAAAATGCTGAAATATGAGTTCTGGACTCAGGGTGGCAAACAAAAACAGAATTTTATTGATTTACAGTCAGTAAACCGACGGTCCAGATGCTTAAATAGTTGCTAGGGATGGCAAAAGGGTCCTTTTTGGGGGAAAGGGATGCAATCACTTGCCTCTGTTGCAGAGTGACGGTCCTTTCTTTGATTCCAGGTTTCCTGTTGCCCTCTGGCTTGTAGGCTCACGAAGTCCTACAAAAGCCCCAAAATCCACAGTCTATATATTGAGGACAGATCCTCCTTTGCACTGCAGGCTTCGGTTGAGAGCGTAGGGTTGGCCTTGTAGGTGAACAAAGGTGCTTTGTCTCAGCATGAATGGATTTCCATCCACGTCCATGCGGCTTCTTTGCTGGAATGCCAAAGAGAGGAAGTCCTGCCCCTCAGATGACCTGAGAAAGGGGAGGGCTTAAGGGGGTGACGTCATCTTGGCACCAAGACACAGTCCCTCCCACCAAGTCTGCATGGTTGAGGACAAAGGAATGCAGGTAAAGGTCAATCAGGTACATAACGCAGTACCAAACAGGCCCAGTGGGGGCCGGAACAATGGGTGCTGCTGAAAATACATCCCAAGGGCTTGGCTGGACAGCAGGGGACTAATTGACCGCTGGGAAAGATAAATGATTACCTTTGCTCCTAACTAGCTCACTTCTCTTTTTTTAAAAAAAAAAACATACTGTATGCCTCCAGAGTACTAATGCGCATCTCTGCAGAAAATTGGGGAGGGAGGGGGGACCCTGCGAAGTGGTTTGAGGCTAGGTTCACTGTGTAATCATAGTCCTGGCTTTAAACCAGTTCCAGGCATGGTAATCTAATCATCTGTGGGGTGAAACTGGTTCCAAACTGGTTCCAAGCTGCATTATAGCGTGAGTGTAGATGTGCTTTAGGATAGGGTTGTCATAAGGGTCAACTTGAAGATGAATAACATGAAAGGTACACATTTCGCTTCAGAGGATTATGTATTTACCTGAAATAATTAGATGCTACCCTTCCATACACACAAGAAAAAGGCTTCAGCCTTGGAGGAAAAAGTACACACAGTTAAAAACAAAGAAAACAAACATAGCTCTCGTTGCAATTTATCACAATTAGAACAAGGCTTTGGGGCAGCTCCTGCTGCTTACCTTTGCCAAGGGGGAAATATGGAGCGATGGAACAGTGTGTGCGTATGAGACAGAACTCCACTTACACATGCACTTGGCAGTGGTGCAGAGATCACCCCTGATGAATCGTGCACCACTATGTTGTACCAGGTAAGCACAGCATACTGTCTGAGGGGGAAATGACATTTTACCAGTGCTTAAAAATGTGATTTCATTGCTGTGCAAATGTGATTCCACCATGGAAAACACTGATCCAGTTCCTTGCAATAAACGAGGAACAAATGTACATTGATTGCCTTATTACCTGGACAGGTCCTTGGGCACTGAAGATAAATGTTGATCTGAGCTCCGGAAGGGGGGCTGAATTATTAAAAATGTAGAGAAAATTCTACCTTCAGCTTGTGAGTATTTGGTATTAAGATGGAGTTTTCTTTTTTGGCCACAGTGTGGAGCTGATCGCACATTTTTGAATAAATGGCAGCAAGCGTTGGTAACGGGTATTTTATGGCTATGTGTGCAATGAATGTCTTTATTTTTTAATTACTTTTTTGTTTTTAAGGGAGGTTAGATAGGAGATTAGCATTGGTGTCATTAGTTGCTATGGCAACACCCTATAGAGTCAGAAAGCTGCTTTATAATTATTCAGATTGATGAACTTTCCTTAAGAGCTACTTTGCAATGGATTGCCACTGATAGGAAGAAGGTGCAATATTTTGGAGAAATAATAGTAGGGTCAGGTGCCAAGTTATGCCACCAAGCAGGGCCATAGCCAGGATTTTGGTTCGGGGGGCTGAGTTTGGTTCGGGGGCTGAGACTGGGTGAAAGAGGGTCTACCCTAGCAAACCTTTTGTATTGTTATCCCAATAGCCCCATTAATGTGGGATATAATGAGCATGGTGATCAGATCATGATATGAATAAACATAACAGTTTAAATAATGTACCAGTAAGGCCTTCTCGTGGACCCCCCTGTGCATTTGGGGGTGAAGCCCCCTTAGGGCCCCCCCCTGGCTACATGCCTGCCACCAAGGGAAGGCCTTTCTGGCACAATGAGCAGCCTTGCCAACACAATTGAATGACCATACCATAAGCTGTTTCAACATGTATCTCAAAGATACAGGTTGAAACAGCTAAGCTCACATTTTGACATTCCAAATCATTAAGTTCTTTTATGTCTTGAGCAATGGAAGCCCATTGCTCTTAAAAGGCTTATTATAAGGAAGAATGTGTTTTGGTTTTGATTTGCTGATGATTTAAAGTGTAATGTGCACAGAAGTAGTATTTAAATTGTGTTTTTTTGTATTGTATGAAACAGACCTAGTTCTCAATGTTATGAATAACTTTCCCATGTTGGAAAAGAATATCCCACTTCTGACACCAATTTGTCATGAATAACTTTATAATAATTTTAAAGCATAGGTTCTTTTTATTGCAATTTCCAGTGTGAGAGGGTACATCAGACCAGAGAAAAACATTTAGACAAAGAATGACATTGGACATACAGACATACAGATTCTATGCAACCACATTGGATTTACAATTACATTGGCTAACAAACAAACAAAGGAGAATTACATTTTCAATCATCATTCACACACATGTACATGTGATTAATCATCATGCATCCAAATATTAACATATCCTTTTCTCCCTCATAAGAACATAAGAACATAAGAAGAGCCATGCTGAATCGGGCCTCAGCCCATCTAGTCCAGCATTCTGTGTCACATCAACACAGAGGTGGCACTTGGATGTCCATTTCAGTAGCTACTGATTCCCTTGGTATCCATGAATCTGTCTAATCCTGCCTTGAAGCTGTCCAGGCTGATAGCTGTCACAACCTCCTCTGGAAGTGAGTTCCATAACTTCTCCCTCCTTGGAGAAGCACCTGTTAGGCCAGACCCTGCTTTCCTGCAGTCTGGCAATGCATAGTTCCAAATCTTCCACAATGTCAAAAGTTCAAAGTGCCGAAATGCCAAAACTTCTTTCCCTAAGAACAATACCAAGGACCAGATCTCTGTTTTCCATACAGCAGAACCTGACTCCTTGCACAAATTCTAACACTCCAAAAGTGCACGTCTTCCTCTTCCCTTGAGAAAGAAGCCCCAAAGTCACCAGACTGCTCCTTTGCAAATCCACCACTCTCCGAATACACCATCTCTCTCCTACCCATGGAGCAGAGCATGGCGGGTGAACCAGATTCCTCAGGTCTGTCACAATTTGAGAATTATTAGATTGAGTCTTTTATAGGAATATTCTGCTCCTACTAGTCCCGTCGATCCACTCCTGCCGGCTATCTACAATGAGATCGAGAGCCTTCTATGTGGCAGCACCATCCCTATGGAATTCCATGCCGGATGAGGTCCGCGCCATCAATGAACTGGCTCCATTTTGGAGAGCTTGTAAGACATCCCTGTTTAGACAAGCCTTCAATCTTACTGGTCCTTGAGGATAGATGCTAAGTTTAGAATTTTAACTGTAGATGTTCTGTAGATGCTGTTTTTATGTGTAGTTGTTGTATTTTATGCTTTTAGTGCTGCTGTATTAAATTGAACTGTGGATGTTTTATATGTTTTATGTAAACCGCCTCGAGCCTGCTGGAAGGAGCGGTATATAAGAATGAACAAGAAATAAATAATAAATAAATGTAGTCCCAAAGTTGTAAATTAATGATAGACGTCGTCTCTCCTGGTTCCATTTCAGTTTCCTGGCCAGATGTTGATCTTCTTGATAGGTGTTAGCCTTGTATTGACTTCCTTCTTAACACTGTAAACATTTCCTTAACTCGAAAGAACCGTTGTCACAGTTCTTATCCGAGTTTACTTTTCAGTTCTTATTAGCAACTTTTAATTACAGCCCAGCAGATAGCTAGTCATTGCAGGCCTTAATATTTTACTGGTGCTTCCAAAATTATTCATTCATCTTTCCATTCATTCCCACAAATAACTTTTACATTCACATTTATCAAACCTGCAATGATATTTTCATGATATCAGTTGTGTGGACAATGTCCCCTTTGATCTTTTCTGTCATACTGGGGGCTGCTCTTTAATGTTGGTAGGCCTACTGCCAAGTGATGATGAACTTAGCAGACAATGAGAAAACTGGTGGCAGCATGGGCAGGAGCCATGGAAGACTGAATACTGGCAATTACTTGTGGAACAAGGATGTGAATATTATCCAAAACTGGGACCTCAAAAAGTCAAGTAAATTACCCTCTATGAACCACCTCGGAGATCTTCTGTGGAGGCCCTGCTCTCGGTCCCACCTCCATTGTAAGTGCGACTGGTGGGTACAAAGGACAGAGCCTTCTCAGTGGTGCCTCCTGGAACTCTCTAATGAAATTAGATAAGTGTTCTCCCTCCTGGCCTTCAGAAAAAAGTAAAACCATGGCTATGGGATCAAGCCTTTGGATAGTAAGCAAAGGAATTATCAGGGATTATGTGCAATAGACATATTTGGAATGGCCTGGACTACGATTGTTGGATTATGTTATTTTAATTGTTTATATTTATATGTTTTTAATTCCACATTTTAATGTTAAAGGATGTCATGTTTTATGATTTAATTGATAATTGTATGTTATTATCATTCCATTAGGTTTCTGTATGTGAGGGATTAAATTCTGCCATAATGGTGTTGGGAGCCACTTTGAGTCCCCCACTGGGGTGAGAAAAGCAGTATACAAGTGAAATAAAAAATATAAAATACATAGTTTCCTGACTCAGCTTCGGAAGCATGAAAACAACCCCTGCTGGGTAAAATCTGAGATATTGGACAGCATGAATATTGTGAGCCTTTTGATGGTATTGGATTGCACATTCAGTACAGTCAATTGTGAGGAATTTCAATTCAGCAACATCTGGAGGATCATAGAGTACCACCCCAGGAGGAGACACTATGAGAAGCAGTTATTGTTTGATGTGAAGTTGGCTGGAACATATGGCAACCCTATAGTGCAAAGCTGCCAAGAAAAGCAGTTCTGGACTTCCAAACTCCCTTGATTGAATAAATCCAACTGCATTGTGATTTTTTTTAAAGGTATGGCAATCTCTTTAGTATTGTATTTAGTAGGAGATATTCTGAGGAGCCCCCAGTGGCACAGCAGGTTAAAGCGCTGAGCTGCTGAACTTGCTGACTGAAAGGCTGGTGGCTTGAATCTGGGGAGCAGGGTGAGTCCCCACTCTTAGGCCCAGCTTCTGCCAACCTAGCAGTTCAAAAAAAATGTAAGTAGGTATCACTTCAGCTGGAAGGTAAGAGTGCTCCATACAGTCATGCTGGCCACATGACCGTGGAGTTGTCCACAGACATTGCCGCTTCTTTTGCTTAGAAATGGAGATGAGAACCACTCCCCAGAGTCGGACACGACTAGACTTAATGTCCTACTCTGAGGAAGGTAAGAATGGGAAGAGAAACTGTATGTCCCATTCCTCTTCTGGAACCTCCTCTTTCCTGGCCTAACTCCGCTCAATTCTACAAAACTTCCTTTTAAAGTTCACAATTGGAAATAGGACTTGGGATACCCTACAGTAGTCTCATATTATGGACTAGAAGAAACTGCCATCCTGTAGCATTTGTGAAATTACAGATTTCCAAGAGCTTACTGGTTGATCTCTGCAGGTATTGCATGTCTTCTGGTCATGTGACAGTGACACCCCATCACTGTGTGGTCTGGCGACTGAACTTCTTGTCGTTAAGGTTAATATGCCCTCCTGCAGTTCTGCATCTCCATACGTTTTTTATTTACATTATTTTTTAAAGTTCTATATTTCTTAGAAATTATGAATCACAGATCAAGATAACAAAATCTCTTCTTGATGCAATAGAGATACTGATGTCATAATTATGTTTCTGCATGCAGTGCATATTTGCAGAGCATGATTGCACCTCATATGAAACAAATATATTATACATATATATGTGTGTATGTTTATATATGCACTGGTATATGTTTACCCATAGTTCTAATGTAAATCACCCCTTGCCTGAGCAATGTTAACAACAGGGGTCTATTCAGTCTTTTGATTTTGCAATCTTCCAATATACGAAGCTGAAACTAACATTGCTATTCTTTTGAATATGGTGGGTTAGAATAGGTGTGTTTTGTCCTTATACCTTTTGGAATGAAGTGTTTTTTTAAAAAAAAAAAACTTCTGTTATGGTTTATAATTAGATTGGAGCTTGCACTTAGTGGAATCAAAATGCACAGAGTTCAGTGTGAATTTATAATTGAGAAAGTTAGCTTTGAATGTGAGAGCATAAGCTACTTTATATGCTGTATTTCATTGTTTGGGGTTATATTTAACCACAAAGCTCTGAGTTTAATCCATTGATTGGAATAAGCATTTTAGACTGCTACAAAGGATGGTAATTCAGACTGAAAATCATTAGGTTGGACTCATATCATTATAACTGGAAGCCAAAGAAATGTATGAGGTGTGTGTGCCTATGAATCTAAAAATGCCTAATGGGATTTTGAAAACATTGCTTCTTTACACAGCAGCTCCTTGTGGCTTAACACAATCTCCTTTTCAAACTCTTTTCAAAAGCACAGAGGGTTGGTGTTTTGAGATGCACAAACTCATATCCCTTAGGGCAGTGTTTCTCAACCTTCCTAATGCTGCGACCCCTTAATACAGTTCCTCATGTTGTGGTGACCCCTAACCATAACATTATTTTCATTGCTACTTCATAACTGTATTTTTTGTTGGGGGGTTGATTTTGTCATTTGGAAGTTGTAGTTGCTGGGATTTACAGTTCACCTACATCCGGAGAGCACTATAGACTCAACAATGATGGATCTGGACCACACTTGACACGAATCCTCAATATACCCAAATGTGAACATTGGTAGAGTTGGGGGAAAATAGATCTTGACATTTGGGAGTTGTAGTTGCTGGGATTTATAGTTCACCTACAATCAAAGAGCATTCTGAACTCAACAATGGAATTGAATGGAACACAAAACTCCCACGACCAGCAGCAAATACTGGAAGGGTTTGGTGGGCACTGACCTTGAGTTTGGGAGTTGTAGTTCACCTACATCCAGAGAGCATTATAGACTCAACAATGATGGATCTGGACTACACTTGACATGAATCCTCAATATACCCACATGTGAACATTGGTAGAGTTTGGGGAAAATAGATCTTGACATTTGGGAGTTGTAGTTGCTGGGATTTATAGTTCATCTACATTCAAAGAGCCCCTTGTACCCCACCAATGATAGAATTGGGTCAAACTTCCTACACAGAACCCTCATGCCTTGAAGGAACCAGCTGGCGTGAGCTCCCACCTCACACACACTCCCTCACCCATACATGCGCATCATGCTGCCATGCACCAAGCACGCCTGCTCTCCCCTCCCCACTTGGAGTCTCAGAATCAGCCCTCCCCTTGGCTGCGAGGCCTGCCAATCGCAGCAGAGGAAAGCTTTAGGTGGGAGAATTTGCAATCTGTTTCCAAAAAGAAAGAGAAGGACAAGCGGAGAGATCTTCAATCTTCTCTGCCGAAGGGCTTCCTAAGACCATCAGAAATACATGTTTTCTGATGGTCTTTGGCAACCCCTCTGAAACCCTCTCGCGACCCCCCTGGGGGTCCCGACCCCCAGGTTGAGAAACACTGCCTTAGGGGGTTGCATGACACCAGTTATGTGGTTCACAAAAACCCAAATGATTTCTGCATTGGATTGGACTGGGGAATGCTTATGAAGGTCTTCTGGAATAACCTTCTGCATGTGTTGGCATGCAGATAGTGCAGGGATTATTTGATTATCTGGCTTTGGATCTATGCACAATAGTCACCTAAAGTTTACGTATGTTGTTTAATGTTGTTTTAAATTGTTGTTTAATTGCTTTTAATTGTTGTTCTTTGGGCATGGAATAATGCCAGTTATGTAAGCCACCCTGAGTCCCCTTCGGGGTGAGAAGAGTGGGATATAAATATCGCAAATAAATAAATAAATATGTTGAGGAGGCAATGGGCTTAATTCAAACAAGTATTGAAAAGGGGTGCATGAGTGACTCTTGATGGGTAATTTCTTTAACTGGATACTTTCATGACATGACATGACAAGATTTATTATGGTCAATGACCAGCATACTGGATACTTTCGAACATCAATGGCAAATCTTTTTTCCTTGTGATTAACTGCATTTCTTTGGAGGGGATTCGTCTGTATTCCAGTAGTAAGTGACAACAAAGTGGAGAGTGGATGGAGTCACAAAATCCTCTTCTTTCCTTTGTCCTCCTTCACTTTGCCTGGCAAGATCTCCTGGCTTCAACTTCTGGCAATCTGACTTTTGGCTCTGGCATCTAGAAGTTTGAACTTCATGTTTCTGACCCAAGACCAGAGTTCTGGATATTCTGCTGTTTTCTGAGGACTCCGGTCATTTTTTGACCCTGGACTGTTGACATTGGCTAGTTTATTTATTTCAGTGAGTTAGTTTGGATTTTGCTCTTAAGCAGCAGCTTTGTTTATGACAATACCTTTTAACTGTCCCAGTTTTGCAGGAATAGTTCTACTTAATCCTCTGATTCCCATTTTTTCGGCTGCTTTTAAAATGTCCCAGTTGTCTCTTCAATGCTTGTCTTCAAATTTTATTTTAACTCTGTGTAACTTGTATGTGTTTTAATAGTGTTTTATTTCTTGTTTTAATTATGTTGTATCCTGCCTAAAGCCACAGGGAGGGGCAGGTAACAACAAAAAACTTTAGCTGCTGCAAAATGAGTTCAAAGTGCAAAAATAGTTGCACTCAGTTGACTCAGCAAGGGAAAGAGAGTAAGGCCAAATTTAGACTAGGACTGTGGATACGGAGGGTCCGTGCCTGGTGAGCATTTATGCTAAAACCTGAAGTTCCTGATTGAAGGACACACTCACCAGGTGAAGCCACATCTGTCCAGAAAGGATGCCAGTATTGCTGATGGCAAAATGTACAAGTAGAACATGCAACACAATGACATGAGGTTTTGTACAGGTGAAAGCTATTACAACTTTCTGCTCCATCAATTCCCCTTCATGATTGGCGAGCAGAGAGGCTGACCTGAACTTGTGCCGTGATTGTCTGGCGCTCCAGTGACATTCTAAGTATTACACAAAAAGGCTTATCCGATATAAAATAGTATATTATTCTCAGAACTAGAGCAGATACTGTATAACACATTCAGGGCATACCATATCCAGTACAAGCTATAGGTGTGTACAGCTTTAAGGATCACAAATACAGAAGTTAATGCTTCAGATAGCAGCTTCACAATATAAAATTTGCAGCTACACACATAGTCTGTAAGGTAGTCCAAAAGAATAGCAATCAACAGTCTCTAGTCTGGAAATAGTTGACAATCCAACAGTAAAGGACAAAAGGAGGCTGAAATGAGCTCCTCAATGAGGCATTTAGGGCGAGTCCGACAGGATGGTGATGCCAGCGATGTTAGGGCCGCTTGTCCTCCATTTCAAGGCCTCCATTAATGTACCGTAGTCCTTATCAACAGTTGGGAAATCAGAAGCCTGACCTCACTGTGTGCATAGATCCAAAGCCAGATAATCAAATAATCCCTGCAGAGGGCAGAAGATAATGACAGCTGGCCAATCAGCTGGTTTGTGTGGGGCATGTGTGTGTGTGGGGTGTGTGTGTGTGTGTGTGTGTGAAGGGGTGGCTCTCCTGAAGAGAAGTGATCCCCAGAAAATCCATTGTTCATAACAGAAAATGTAAATGAGTCCTTGATTGGTTTAATCGTTTTAGTCCTTGACGATGAGGTTTGAAGTTTCCTGGGAAAAGCAGGGGCAAGGGGTCTTGAGACAAAAGGTTATGATCTTCTGTAATCATGTCTTGGAAGTCAGATAAAGGAATTCAAATCACTGTACATACTTTGAGTCCCTGTTTCCACATCTCTCAGCCTGATTGAAATAATCTTTGAGTCCCTGTTTCCACATCTCTCAGCCTGATTGAAATAATCATCTGGACAAACATCAGCCAACAATATCAGATCCACATGTGTACATAATAGACCTTGATTGTCACCTTTGTCTAGGGATTTTGCCCAACCCCAAATGTCTAGTAAATTCCTCTGTAGGGTCAGCAAGGAGGCAATTACCCCTGTGGATGACTGGTGCAGAAATCATAGTGTTAATACTTATTTAATAAACATAAGATTTTTTTTTTCATGCCAGGATTTACTTGAGAAAATGCAAGTTGCTTCTGGTGTGAGAGAAGTGGCTGTCTGCAAGGACATTGCCCAGGGGACACCCGGATGTTTTGATGTTTTACCATCCTTGTGGGAGGCTTCTCTCATGTCCCTGCATGGGGAACTGGAGCTGACAGAGGGAGCTAATCTGCGCTCATAGGGTCTCTATGAGAGATTAGCTGTTCCAGATCCGGGCCGCACATGCACTGATATGTATCAGCGCATATCTGTGGACCTTTAATAAAAAGATGTAAAAATTAAAATGGGCTTTTAAAGAAGAGTCGTGGTTGCTGGTTTGCCTGCCAATTGTGTGCTTTCCTGGTGTCATTGAGGTTTGGTGGTGAGGGATGAAAAATCATGTATTTCATTTTGGTGCCTCCTGGAGAACAATAAATCATTGGTGTGTGGGGCTGCTGTGTTCAATGACAAAAGAAGGGATGCAGAATCTCTTCTTCCCTAACCACTTTTGCTATCTTAAATACACTCCGACAATGTTTGGTCACACTCTTCCTAGTTTCCATTGTGAACCATTGGAGAGTATGAAATAGATTTTAAAAACTTCAAAAGTACAGGACAGAGATGTAAAATATGTCCCCCCCCCCCCCCGGATGTTTGGGCTTCCAACACTTAGAAGCCCCAGCCAACTTTTCCAATCTCCTGGAATTCGGGGACCTGAAGTCAAAAATACTTGGAGGGCCACAAGTTTAACACCACTGGTGTATGATAAGAGGATCTTTTATTTGGCGCCAATAATGTCACAGTATATGTGGCAAGTGAACTGCTCCAGTGAGGACATTTCATTGAAAAGGCCTGTTTTTCAGTAGTCTCTGTTGCTTAAGGCACCCATCAATAAACATACCTGTCCTGGAGAAATATGCATCAGTTCCATGTATATTTGGAATGTATTGTTAATCAGAACTGAATACTAATCATAGGCATGTCTCCATTTGGAAAACCGTTCTATAAGGATAGAAATAGAAAGGTGATTCACATCACACTCCCATCTGTTTTGAAGAGTATTTTATAGCATCACAGCACTCTTCTATCTCTTGCTTTCTGGCTTGGGAAAACCTGCCCACACAGTAGGGGTCCAAACCATAATTCTGCAATAAAAGCTGAATCACAAAATGGGAGAGGACTGCCAAAGAGAAATATGCCAACATAGCAATGCAAAAGGAAAATGCAGAAGTCCTTGCCAGGGGCACAGCAAAGAAAGCAAAGAGATGATTGTTTCTCTGCATCTCTAGCTTTCTCCATATTTGGCTTCCACAACTCCAGCTGAGCACACAGCATGGGGCCTATTGGTGGATCCTTTAGGCAAGGAGAGGTCATGATAGCAGCCCTTGAAATTTCATTGCCTGCACCTGAGGACATTGTTCACACTGTAATGAAAGAAAGCAAACAAATTGTCTTCTCAGTTGGATAAGCAGGACACCGGGCAGTGTATCTGAACTTAAGGTTAGTCAGCTTCCCAAGGGAGTAAGAAGAGGGGACAAGATTATTTTCTTTGCTGCTGCTCTATATTAGGCAGTTATTCAATAAGGGGACATAGCTGTGGAAAGAATGCTCCTCATTCACACTGACTTTCCTTATGAAAGATTGTGGAATCAAGCTTTCTGAATTGCTTCCTCTTTTTTATTGTGACCTGGAAGGAAGATAGGGAAGAAAATATAGTGATGTCTTACTTACCTGCAAAATTTGCAATTTGGTCATGCCTCATTACATCTTGCCCATTTTGCCCACTTCTGGTATCTTATCTTTGCTTTGTAAAGGTTTTCTAGGGTTGCAGGATGGAATTTTCAATGCACATTGCTATATTGTAAAATTTGAGGCATTTGTGAAATTAATTTCTTTTGTGACATGGTTTGGCTTCTGGCATTAATCTTAAAATTCAAGCGGGTACAAAGAAGGATAATGTCATATCCCAAGGGCATTTCTTCACTGACAAAATGAAGAGTGTTGTGTTTTTATTTCAAAATAAACAGATTGCAGCATGAGGGTTGATATGAAAAAGTGGGTAGTAGCTTTGGTAGGAGAGCCAGTTTAGTATAGTTTGAATGTTGAATACTCTTCTGAAGACCAAGATGTGAATCTTTCTTCAGCCATAGAATCTTCTTGGATTACCTTGACCAAGTGACACACACTCTGTTGTGCCAAGAAAACCTCACGATCCATTTCTCTTAGGCTTGCCATAAATCAGAAATGACTTAAAGGGACACAACAACAGCATTAACAACAAGCAGCTCTGGTACTTAATAACGAAAAGAAGAAGAGATTCTAGGATAATCCTGATAGAAAGCAATTCTATTACCCCAGAAGCTACTTAATCCCTTTTAAGTGGATAATACAGTTGTGAAAGATACTCTTCCCTTCCAGAGCTTTCTTTTTCTGTGTTGTTGCCCCATATGTAACATTAGTACAGGGAAGATTTGGGGGTTGAGTCCCAATTGTTTCTCAGATCGACACATCTAGATATTACATACAAATAGCAACACTAAAGAAATAATTTATTGTATCTCAGTGTTTGGAACATTACTTTTAAAATCTAATTTATTAGATGGAATTGAAAGAGTAATTAATTAGGTTACTCATTGTTAAAAAGATAATTTGTGTTATGCTTAATTTTGTGTTATACTGCAAGCCACTTTAAACACTTTCACAGAACAGATAGGAGCCCCCGGTGGCATAATGAGTTAAACCCTTGTGCCGGCAGGACTGAAGACCAACAGGTTGTACATTCAAATCCGGATGAGCTCTCTCTGTCAGCTCCATCTCCCCATGTGGGGACATGAGAGACGCCTCCCACAAGGATGGTAAAACATCAAAACATCTGGGCATCCCCTGGGCAACATCCTTGCAGACGGCCAATCCTCTCACACCAGAAGCTACTTGCAGTTTCTCAAGTTGCTCCTCCCCCCCCCCCCCACCCGCCAGCATATGAAAAGCTTGCCAAAGCTTAACATTGAGAAAACCAAAGTGCTCGACCAGCAGGCAACAACCAATTCCTCTGCAGTGCCACAAATAAAGCTTAAACACACACACACACACACAAATACATATGTTTCCCAGTAACTGCATTACTCAAACGCCATGCCTTATAGGTTTTGTTATTCTGAGGAAATGTGTTACATCCAAACTCTGCTGCAATCAAAAGGACTTGCAGTCATTCAAACTTTTCAGATAATTTTGCATGAGGATCAGATGATGCATTCTTGGAAAATTGTAGGATGCTCAGACTGACAACTTATTTTCCTATTTTCTCAACACTTCCTCTATATTTTTTTAGAAGAAGGAAGAGGCAGTGGGAAGAATAAAATTGGGATGTTGTGCTTCTTTCCACATCAGTCTGACTGTCAAGTGTGTATGGAACTCTTATTATGAGGGAAAATTTTCAATCCACCCTTTAATATTTTATCGGGAAGTATTCTTTGCTGACACTTTTTGTGAAATCCAAAGTTGTTCACAGGAGCTGTACTAATAACTCAACATTTATGTTTCTGCAAGTATTGTTCCAAGAACATATTTACAAACTATGAATACATCTGAATGTGATTGAAAAGTTGGAGGTAAGAGTTGACTTTGTTTACTTTTTCTGTATTTCTCGGTCATTAGCTGGTGCAGAATTCCAGAAAACTAATAGCAAAGTGGTAAGTTACAAGTTTAGGTATCTTTACATCCTACAATGTTTGGTGCCATTTTGAGGGTATATAGGAGCATTTTTTTCTAAAGGCTATGTTTTTTTTATTCTGTGGCAGGCAGTCATAAATATGATAAATAACAAAACAAACCTCAAAACAAAACAACAAATTCAAACAGACAAACAAAAAAGCTCAGGCGTTTGGGGAGCGGATGCAAGAAGAGAAAGCTCAAGGTATACTGTATTATGGTACATATGTGTTTGTGCAGGGAAGGCTAGCATGTGTAGAAAATGAGAAGTGAAGATGTACAAATGAATGCAATGGACAAATGAGAAAAGGAAAGAGGAGATGGCAAATATATCTTGCCTCAAGCAGGGAGCACCAAAGAAGGTTGCATGTTCAATAAATCTGCCTTCAATGATGTTGAGACAGTGAAAGGACTTCTTCAAGCACAGCTCAAAAGATATTGCCAACTAGATGCCCAGAGTCCCTCTATGACGGAGAAAGGATGGGACATAAAACAAAGTAAATATAAATAGACTTGCAGAATTACCTGCTTTAGGAACTCTCAGCCCAGTTCATTATACTAATAATCCTTTCTTTGAGAAGCTATTATCTTATTATCTTGCTCAGAATGTAAAACTGTCAAGAGTCCTTTATGGAAATTTTTAAAAAAGGTTTTTACTCTGGATCAAATTATCTCAGACTCATGTTGATTGCTGTGAAACTCTATTTAGTATGGAAAAAACCACCTTTATAGGGGAAGATACAATTTTTTTTCTGCAAAGGAAGTCTCAGTCACATGCTAGTTGGAAATCTCACTGATCACTATAAAACTTTGTGACAAGGCTGCTTGATAAGATGACTAAATGTCTATT
>JARBWK010000003.1:182110688-182415688 GCA_030556195.1 Anolis apletophallus | reverse complement strand
TAAGTTGTATCTTCACTCTAGTTGAGATACACAGTTCTACAAAGTATAGAATGAGATTATTCATTAGTCACTGAAGCAGCAAGACCTGTGTCTTGAAGCACATGATGTGAAAACTGGTTGATTAACACAGTTCTTGGTCATGGACTGTTACACATCCAGAAAGGAATCTGAGAATCCCTGAAAGGCAGCTATCAGCTCAACAATGCAAGATTACCTTTATTCATATCCTGGCTACAATAGGAGGATAGAGAAGATTTAGGAAGGATGGAGCAATCTATGTGAGAAACCTGTGTGTGTGTGTGTGTTTAGTGTAGAGGCATATGAATGCGGAAATAAAGCTCAAAAGCAACCACTTCTCTTTGTTTGAAGTTGTATGAATGGCAGTTGTTGGTGTGTTTTTGCTTTCAACTTATATCAACCTTGTAGGGTTTTCTCAGCAGGATTACTTCAGAGGGAGTGGCCAGTGCCTTCCTCTAAAGCAGGGCTGTCCAACAGGCACCCCTGGGGCCGTACATGGCCCCCGATCCCCTTCCCTGCGGCCCCCTAACTTGTTTTAATAAAAAAAATAATTTAAAAAAAAACCCTACTTCCGGGTTTAGGCAAGCATCACGAGACTACGCCAGCCACAGACGGGATTTCGAGGGAGGTCGAAATCCCGTCTGTGGCTGCGCAGTCTCGTGATAGCTGCCGAAATCTCGGGTCCCGTGGGATTTGCGGCCAGCCTGGGCACATGCCTCCTCCCCCCTTGTGACTGCTTCCAGGCCAGCCCCCATTCCCTCAGAGAGAGGGAGGAGGGGAGTGAGGCAGGGTAAGCCCCTCCTGGCTCCGTCCTCTTCCTGTGGAGGGCCCTCGCTTCCCACCCCGCGGATGGGAGAGCCGCCGCACCCAGCCTGAGCTTGGCCTCGGCTCCAGTGGGGCTCTTCGGGGACGGCAGCGGCGTTGGCGCTTCGGCCCTGTGGCGGGGCTCCCACAGTATGGGTAAGGAAGGGCCTGGCTCAAATCAATCAATCTAAAAACAGTGGGATGTTGGGTGAGGGGGGAGGGGTCCCTCAGCGGCGGTTTCCTTGGTGATGCTTTCTTCCCCTCCTCCGCGCCCCCTCCCCCTTGTTGTGCTGCTTTCCCCCACATGCAGGACGCAACGTGGCTTCCTTTGTGCCTTCCCCCGCGGCTTGTTTTCCCTTCAGCGAGGGAGGGAGCTCTTTGGGCCATTTGGGTATATTGAGTATTCATGCCAAGTTTGGTCCAGATCCATCATTATTTGAGTCCACAGTGCTCTCTGGATGGAGGTGAACTACAACTCCACAACTCAAGGTCAATTATAAGTAAATTGGAGCCGGGGAGGGGGCAGAGCCGGGGAGGGGGTGGAGCCGGGGAGGGCGGGGGGGGGGGGGGGGGCGGAGCCGGGGGCGGAGGCAGACCCTTCGGCTCCCCAGGTGATCAGTGACCGGAATTCCGGGTGTTGGGTCCGTAGAAGTTGGACAGCCCTGCTCTAAAGTGTGTGACTTGCCAAGGGTCAACCTGCACATTTTCATGGGTGAACAGGGATTTGAACCCTGCTCTCCAGAATCCAATCAAATCCCATCCAAACTTGAGCAAGGCCAATTTGATATACTTGATATACAACAAATACAACTTTATTTGTATTTATTTATTTATTTACAACATTTATATGCCACCCTTTTCACTCTGAAGGAGACTCAGAGAGGCTTACAAGTAAATACAATATATTATTACCATAGCACAATACTAGTATTTACAGTCATGTTACAGTTAGGTCAGCTCAAGATTGCTCACAAGGTATGGATCCTTTTTGTATTGAAATATTGGATGTGAATATACTATCCAGCATTTTGCATATCCAAGTAGAAACTATGGAGATTTCTCTAACTACAAAACAAATTAGCAAGGAAAGATTAATATTCAGGAACTATTTACTGTAAAATAGACCAAAAAAAACCCCAAACACAAAATGAGAGAACACTGGTAGTGGCCACTTACAGCCCCCAGTTAAGACTACTTAAATGCATCACCATCAAGCTACAACTAATTCTGGAGAACAATACAATACTCTCATAAGTTCTGGAAGGCAAGCTTTTCTTGGCTGAGAGACAGCCTCTAAACCTTAAACAATAGCTCATAACAAGATATATAACATAGATAATTAATCGACAAGGCCTTCCACAAATCCAGAAGCCAACTCTGTCCCCACATCTACTCTGGAAGCAATATTACAGGGGTCAATAGCACCACCACAACATCTGCATACAATGTGATGTATGCTATCCTGTGCCAGCAACACCCTTCAACACAACATTTGTCAAACAGGGCAGCCTCAAATCTGACATTAGCAATGGCAGTACACAAGATTTCAACCTTCCTGGACTATCAGTAAGGTATTTACAGGTCATGTTCCTGAACAAGAAAATTGCAAAGACAAAAAAGAGAAACAACTAAATGTAGTTGTATTCACAGAATTCCTTCCTGAGTATGAGTGAATGGGATAACAGAAAGAAAACTAGCTTTCTTTCTCTTCCTAGCATGTGAAAAAAGCATAGACCTGTATGTCTGTCCACAAAATTAGAAATAACTTAAAAATTGAGGCTGGTGGGGAAAAAAAGTTATCCCTGGATACATTTCAGAAGAAGGTGTCGAGTGGTCTCTAGAAGACTAGCAACCTTATTATACAGGCAAATAGTGGATTGTTGGGGAGCATGGGGAACCCATTGCTCCATGTTCTGTATTGCTTGACTTACCCATAGGGGAAAATGTCAGCCACCCTGCTTCTCCTCATTGTTGTTGGTACAACATGGGAAGCTTCCTGTGTTGCTGTGGTGGCAGCATATGCCGGGTCCGCAATAGTTTAGATGGATCCAAGATGGCGGCGCGGGTGGCCCTGAGGAGAGACTTTGCCGGATCCGGTCTCGCTGTGGCCGAAAGAGAGCCCCGGAGGAGCAAGAAGGCAATAGTTTAGCCACAGAGCCCTGCTGGATGTAGTATTACATCATAGGATGGGAGCTGGTGGACTCCGTGGCTAAACTATTGCTGAACTGGTGTATGCCGCTAAAAAAAATCCTGTCTGATTAGGTTGTTTAAGAACTTAATTTATAGTGTGTGAGAGAGAAAAAAGTGCTGTTGAACGCGTTGAAACAAAAATCAGATACTAATCTGTTTCTGTACATTGAATATAGGCCTCAACTACTCTGCCATATAATGCAGTTTGGAACTGCATAATATGGTCAGTGTAGAGTCATATAATGCAGTTTAACTACATTATTTATTTATTTATTGTATCAGAAGCAAACCAAGAGTACAGTTGTGATGTATTTAATAAAACACAACGTTTAAAAAACTTGGCATTATACTAAATGTCCTTTGACCAGTAGCTAGCCACTTGGAGTGCCTCTGGTGTTGCTATAAGAAGGTCCTTCATTGTGCATATGGCAGGGCACAGGCTGCATTGCAGTAGGTAGTCTGTGGTTTGCTCTTCTCCACACTCACATGTTGTAGACTCCACTTTGTAGCCCCATTTCATTTAACTACACTGGACTGCATTATATAACTCTACATTGACCATTTAATGTAGTTTCAAACTGCATTATATGGCGGTGTAGATGGGGCCACTGAAAGTGGTAGCATCTCAATCATTTAACAAAATAGCAAAATGTTTGGGGCCAGGAACTGCTGAAAGTTGCTTCCAAGCTGGTGCTGGATTTTTTCCCTCAGCATTCCTCAACATTGGCTGTGCTTATAGGGTCACATCCATCCATGTCTGTTGCCTTTCCAGACAAGTTCCTTGGGGGTTCTGCAAACAGTCAACAATATCAGAAAGCCACCCATATTCATAACTCTCTCTGCAGCTCCATTATAGAATCTGCATTCCTTAAACTCTGGCCTCAAACTACCTGTCTGTGTCCTATGAACATAAGCTTAGCTATTGTCTTTTTATTATATTGCATTTCACATGGGGATGAGCTGTGACTTTTATTTTAATAAGCTCATCAGCTGGGGGCGAAATTAAATGAAGATCTCAAGAGATTGGCAGCAAGGTTGTTGCTCCACTTCACTTAAATCCATCTGTCAGTTCTCATCATACGCAAGGGGCCCTTTGCTAAAGCGACAGCCCCCAACTTGGTCCAAATTAGCTTCCCTTTTCTTGAGTTTAAATGAAAAGAGACATCTAATTTGTGTGAGAAAAGGTCTGTCATTTCTTAAGGGGATCCAGGCATGCAAAACACAATTAACGTCTCCCAAGAATGGAGATTTTTTTTGGGTTTGTTTGTTTTGGTTGCAGAGGGGCAGCGGGTGGCTGACAGGAAAAATGAAATGAAAATAAATAAAAATCGGCTGCTCTAATGCCTTAGCTCAAGTGGCAAATGTAATCTTCTCCTTTATCTGGGGCTGGAATTGCTTTCCGACCACAGCTTATATTATGAAAATGTGACAGTTCTCAGCACCAAGATATTAAGGAAACAGATGCCTACGGGAGCTCAGATCATCCTAACAAGGAACAAACAATGCCAAATACAGCTTTTATGTGCCAGTTTCCCCCCTCTCTCCCAAGCTAGCACCTATTTTTACAGCAAATAAACCATCGTAATGGAAAGTATTGCACACTCCTGCCTTGTGGAAATGGGGTTGGGGTTAAACGCCTCTCTCCTCTTGTTTGAAAGCAGAAGGTACTACTTGACCACAGTGGCTTATAGAAACCAGCAGAATGAGAAGAAATGCCATTTTTATTTCACAGCACTCACTTCATTACCATTTGTGGAGTAGACGGCTTTTTACAGGGTTAGTATCCCTGCTAAGGAGGGAGTACAGGGAACAGGAAAGAAATAGTGCTTTTGTTAGTTGGACTTATTTTGAAACATAGAGGCTCAGCTAGCCCTTAAAAAGACTGAAAAGCAGCATTTGTTTTCTTCAAAGCAAAGGGCATACACAGTCTTGGAAGCTTTCCATCAACTACAGTCCCTACCCTTCTGTCCTTTTGTCTGGCTATATTCCATCTCTAAGCTGCTTCTCTCCCAGCTATAACAATGCACAAGAAAAAGGGTCCCTATTGGGTGTAGGCCTGTTATCGGAGACATCTGAAAGGAAGCCTGGCAGCCACAGTCAGAACTGAGGCCCCATCTATACGGCCATATAATTCAGTTTCTAAATCCAGATTTAGGCCTCCCGGTGGTGCAGCAGAATAAACCACTGAGCTGCTGAATGTGTTGGCAGAAAGGTTGGTGGTTTGAAACCGGGGAATGGGGTGAGCTGATGTTGTTAGGCCCAGCTTCTGCCAACCTAGCAGTTTAAAAACATGCAAATGTGAGTAGATCAATAGGTACCACCACATGACCATGGAGGTGTCTACAGACAACGCCGGCTCTTTGGCCTAGAAATGCAGATGAGCGCCACCCTTTACCTTAACCTTAAATTCAGATTATCTGCTTTGAATTGGATTATATAATCAGATCAGATAATCTGGATTCAGAAATTGAATTATATGACAGTTCAGATCCAGCCTGAGAGCAATCTGATGCATGTAGGAACAGCTATTGCTCTTATTCCTTGGTGTGTCTGAAAACCGAACCATATACAGCTGCTGAGAAATGGGGGAAAAGGATTGACATTCACTTACAGATTTTATTGTGTATGCAGGCATACAGGCACTACAGTTGCACTGTCACTTTTGGTGATAATATCTATCTCATGAAACTGAATGTATCCTGTTGCTTGTCTGCATCTTCCTCATGATTCTCAGTCTCTAGCTTTCAATCCATCAATAGCTTCCAGTACATTCCCTTCACCTTGGTATAATAGGTTCTTGGCATGCCAGCAGTAAAATGATAGTTTTTGCGCGTGCGGGGGGGGGGGGGGCTGTTAGGTTCACAAGATGTTGGATTCCACTTGCTATTTGCTACATGTTTGCCATCAACTTCACTGGCTTAGGCTCCAGCAACAACAAATTGTTCACCTCAATATTAGTAGTCATCCTAATAGTCAATGATCCTAAAAGGATTATATTTAAATAGCTATTAAAAGTGAGATCTTGTTTCTGTGCTTTGAAAAAATATATATTTAGTTGCTATTGGTTAAGGAGTGGATCATTTTCAAGGAAATGCCTGTATACAAACAGCAGCTGGTTCACGTAGGATTTTTCAGATGTGTCCAAAATTGCTTAATTCCATAATTGAGGTACTAGAAATAATAACTGAGATTATCCTGGGAATGTCTTGTCAACACAGAATTATTACATGTCCTCCTTCACTCTTCTGTGTTATTTTGAAAACCAATTCCAATGCTTGCACTTAACATTCATGAAAGAATGGCATCAGACTTGAAAAACTCTGTGCAGAATGTCTATAACTGTTTTTTAATAGTAACATAAAACCCAGTAACTAGAAAACATTTCTCATTATACCTAATAATAATGATTATGGTGCTGATGTTGCTTTTAATATGTTTTTTTTAAAAAATCTGTAACTTTGTTACACTCTTATTGCAAAAATGAGCTTACTGAAAGTGGCATGGCTATTAAGCCATTACTTTCAAGATCTAAAACTATCATTGCAGCTTCTGGTGGAGGGATCCTGCTGTTCTCAATTTAAAAGCATTGTGTAACTTTTTACCTTAATGGACTTTCTCTGGTAAGAAGTCAGAAGGAGGAAACAAAAAACAATGGGGAAGCACAGGAGGGCATCAAGTTGAACATGCCATCATTTAAACTTTAGTTGAGCCACTTGTAAGACTGATACCTGATATATTAACTTTCTCCTCTCTATTTGAAAACTTTCCTTCATTTTTACCATCAAAAGGTGGGAAATATAAGCAGAATTTCTCAACCTGTGGATCAGGACCCCTTGGGGGTGCCAGAGGGATCGCCAAAGATCATCAGAAAAGACAGTATTCTCTGTTGGTCATGGGGGTTCTGTGTGGGAGGTTTGCCCCAATTCTATCATTGGTGGTGTTCAGAATGCTCTTTGATTGTAGATGAACTAAAATCCCAGCAATTACAACCCCCAAATGTCAAGGTCTATATCCCCCAAACTCCATCAGCATTCACATTTGGGCATATTGAGTATTCGTGCCAGATTTGGTCCAGATCCATCATTATTTGAGTCCACAGTGTACCAACGATGGAATTGAACCAAACTTGGCACACAGAATTCCCATGACCAACAGAAAATGCTGCAAGGGTTTGGTGGGCATTGACCTAGAGCAGGGCTGTCCAACTTCTACTGGACCTGTGGCCGGAATTCCAGTTACTGATGACCTGGGGGGCCGAAGGGTCTGCCTCTGCCCCCGGCTCTGCCCCCTCCCTGGCTCCACCCCTCCCTGCCCAGCTCCACCCCTCCCCAGCTCCCCCCCCTGCTCCACCCCTCCCCACCTTGGAGGTGTCTGTGGATGACACTGGGGCTTTGACTTGGAGGTAGAGATGAACACCAAAATCCCAGTCTCAAGTCCCAGTCCCTGCTTTGAACTGGATTATATTGCAGTGTGGACTCAGGGCCCTTCACACAGCCATATAACCCAGAGGAAACCCCACAAAACCTGCTTTGAACTGGATTATATTGCAGTGTGGACTCAGGGCCCTTCCACACAGCCATATAACCCAGAATACCTGCTTTGAACTGGATTATATTGCAGCCCCTTCCACATATAACCCAGAATACCTGCTTTGAACTGGATTATATTGCAGTGTGGACTCAGGGCCCTTCCACACAGCCATATAACCCAGAATACCTGCTTTGAACTGGATTATTGCATGTGACTCAGGGCCCAGCCATATAACCCAGTACCTGAACTGGATTATATTGCAGTGTGGACTCAGGGCCCTTCCACACAGCCATATAACCCACAAAACCTGCTTTGAACTGGATTATCGGAGTCCACACTCATATAATCTGGTTTAAAGCAAATAACATGGGATTTTATTCAGATGTGTGGAAAGGAAGTCAAATAAGAAGCCAGGGCCCTTCCACACAGGCCTATAACCCTGAATGATAAGGCATAATATTCATTCTGCCTCTGCTAATAATAATAATAACAACAACAGGTTCCTGGAGTAGGAGACCTCCAGGGGCCAATCTCCTTCTGCTAGGGCCAATCCATTCCTCACAGATGTCCATTCTGCCATGATGATGATGAAAACACAATAATTACATTCCTCACAGATGGCCATTGAGCCTCTGATGATGATGAATGACAGATGGCCATTCAGCCTCTGATATGATAATAATAATAATTACAATGGGTCCCTAGAACAGGAGACCTCCAAGGGCCATCCAGTCCTACCTCCTTCTGCCATAAGGGGAAAACACAATCAATTTGTTGAATCAAATTTGGCAGAGTGAACTCTGAACAGAAAGTACTGAACCTTGAGTTTGGGAGTTGTAGTTCTCCTCCATCCAGAGAGCACTGTGGACTCAAATAATGATGGATCGGGACCAAACTTGGCAGGAATTCTCAGAAGAGGAGGAAGCCGGAAAGGGAATGGATGAGCAGCCCCCCCGCACGCTCTGAACTCGGTCCCGCCCCTTTTTCACTCTGGCCACTCCCCCTCTCGCTCGGTGCACTCTCTCTCTACTTCCCTCTTTCGTTCAGGAGGTGCAAGGGGGAAGGAATGAAAGGGGGAAAGAGAGAGAGAAGGAGGGAGGGAGAGAGAGAGGGAAACAAGAAGACAGGAAAGTGCCGAGGCAACAGGGAGGGGAGCGCACGAGGAGGGTGAACACACACTTTATTTGCCGCCTCCCCTTCTTCCCCCTCCCTTCCCTTCACCTCCGCTTGCCTGCCTGCCTGCCTGCCTGCCTTCAGGTTTGTGGCCGCCGCGAAAGGGAAGGCCGCAGCTGGCCATCCCCAGCCTCATGGAGGGAGGGAGGTAGGAGGAGGAGGAAGGGAGCCTGCTCCTCCTCCCTGCCCTGCCCTGTCCCACCCCTCACCCCCGAAAATAAATAAATAAAAAATATTCAGAAAAATATTCAAAAAATATTCAAAAAAATAATAAAAATTTTTTTTAAATCTTAAAAAAAGCAGATATCTTGCAGGAGGGTAGGGGGCCATGGGGAAGGGACTGGGGGCTGTATATGGCCCGCGGGCCGCCAGTTGGACAGCCCTGACCTAGAGTATTGTGAATTTTGGAATTTCTGATAAGGGATGCTCAACTTCTTTCTCTGATTGGATCTACATTGCTATATAACGTGGGTTCGGAATGAAGATTAACTGCATTTAACTGGACTATAAGCCATATAATGTAGTGCAATGCAGTTAATCTGCATTCTGTAAATGCATTAGATAGCAGTGGATATAAATACCCCCCCCCCCCCATGTGTGTAATGTAGGCATGTAATGATCTGCATAAGGGCAATACATGGGACAGTATCAAATTCAGGTACTGGATTGGGTGCAGCTTTATATTATGTGACACACAATGTTTTCTCTAAGTGGATAGATGTATGAGCCAAAAAAGACATTGGCCTTAGTTTATCATGCATGAATTCACTACTAGCAGAGTCAACTTATGTAAAAGCTATCTGGCATTAATTAAGAGTCCAGAATTATCTACTCCTGAAGAAGGGGATTACCTTCCCCGAAACAGGGTATAAAAATACCCAGGCACCCTTGTTGGACTTTGCCTTTGGAAACTTCCTTTGAGAAGCAATGGACTCTATGCTCAATTGGATTCATACTTGAAGCCTACACACAGTGGAATTGAGAACTGTTATGATTGAGCGCGACTGCTCCTTCTAATTCTGTTATGCCACTGATTTGAGCTACATTTTGATTAATCGCATAATATATGCTCTTTGGATATTACTTTCATACCACATAGATTGTTTTCTATTTATGTTCTTGTTTTCAGCATAGAGACAACAATGTTCTCCAAAATTTCACAATTCAAAATTGGGACACCTCTAATCAAGTAACTTCACAACATTGTCAATATGGCAAAAGCTATTAATCAGGAAGAATACAAAAGTGAACACAGTCTGCAACAGTTTGTTTTTGCCAAAGCCAAATGAGAAGGGTCAGATTCTGCCCTTCCTTTTCTCTCCCTCAGGCAAGTTCAGTAGATACTACTTGTGCACTTTGAACTCAAGTTTGCATCAATTGAAGTAAGCTGAGGACAAAGGGGGAAAGTAGGAAGAGAGAGGAAAACTTGGATATTTAAAGATCATTGAAAAAAATGGGATTCATGAGGACTTTCCCTGCCAATTTGGGGCAGTTAGAGGGCATGGGGCATCTAGACCAATATTAAAATGTTGGATTAGACATTATGCTGTGGCATGTTATAGGGACCGTGTTTCTGGAGTTAAGGTTTTTATTTTGGGTAGCCAAAGCTTACTGTATGATATGCATTCCAGTTCCTTATTCATTTTCATACACAGTGCTTATCAGTTGGCATTAATGGACCATGCCTTGCATTGTCAACTGGAGCACCTTTCTTTTCATTCCATCCTAGTAAAAGATGTCAACAGCTGCAAGAGACATTGCCTCCGAAATAAGAAGTCTGCCCACAATGAAGTCAATCCACAATTCAGTCCCCAAATTTATAATGTGCCTCTTTTAGTGTGTTCCCCTGAAATATTGCACTGTAACTCCATAGCAGAGAGTTATAGTTCGTCATGAAACTACAAATCTCAAGATTCTATAAAGTGGAGCTGAACTGGCATTAAATTGTGCATTGTTATGCCTCTTGACTAATTTATTTTGAAATGATAGTACAGTCTGTCTGATTTACTTCACTCCTCAGGAAAAAATTTTTCACCTTGCTCCACATTAAAACTCACACCTTCATCCACCCATACAATAGGGCTATATTTTAGTTATGTAACTTTTCATCCTAGAGTCCACTTCTGTTTTTATGGGCTTAGAGAAAGAAGAAGAGAAATCCATTTTCTTTTGTAAGTGTAACTTCTCTGTAGCTGAAGTTTGCGACTGAAGCTGAAGTTTCTATTGTTGGTTGTACCTGGAGGGGATGGGAGGAGGAGTAAAAATAGTGAGGTTTCCAATTACAAATACAATGACCTCCATAGAATAGAAAGCAATATCTGTCTGTAATGCAGGCAGGTTGAAATGGAAGATGTAGAGAAGAAGAGGATGACACATGCAGACACGGAATTATTTGACATCTTTCCCCCAAAGACACTCTGTCATTATTTGCTGGAAAACTCAATTTATGTGTTTGGAAAGAGAAAAAAAGATGAAGAAATAAACCAAAGAATGGAGAAAAATCCTTGGAGGGGAAAGTTGTAAGAAATATTCTTCCCTAATGCCCTGTTTTCAAAAACTCTGATAAGTTTAGACAACAAGCTGCCTTGTAAAGTTTATGTTTCTTTTAAAAAATCAATTTCCTTATCAGGAATGGCCCTGAAGAGACAATGCAGCCTGATTTGAACCATATGCACAAACTACAGTGAGTAATTACCAATGTCACAATAGAGATCGCAAAAAGAAGGTTCACTTAAGGCCCTTTACATACTTCAGAGACACATAGAGGTCATAAGCAACATTTCTACATATAGCCTTTCAACAATGAGCTTATCTACACTGACCAGTTATGTCAGTGTGAAACTGGCAGAGGAGGAAAGGATTTAAATATGTGGATGATTACATGTCAAGGTCAGCAACCTGTTTGAGATCTGGATGCTGCTGATACTGCAGAGGCTAGTCTTGAACCGATTCCAGAATGTGCCGTATCTGCAACTTCATGATTATGGAGGATTTGGTTTTTTCCAACTCTCCTGCAGTAATGCGCATGTGGAGCACTCATCCCTTAATTGGTTTCACCATGTAATGTGGTTTATACAGAATAATGCAGACTATGCAGAACACTTAAGCCCGTAATACTATCTAAATAAAACCGCCCTAGATATAAGATGAAATAGACTTTACACGGGCACAAAAAAGCAAAATAAACTCCCAGCAACTTCAGACCCCATGCTTCTGGAAGAGTTAGGAAGGATCATAGCAGAAACAGAGAATGCAGAGGAAGCAGTTTCAAAATACACACAACTCACCGATGAATTAATTGTTTACAGCTTTTATTGATCTAAAAGATGCATTTGACTCGATCCCAAGAAATATGCTGTGGCAAAAATTGCAGAAGACCACAATTGACAAAAGATTGCTCTGGCTGATTAAGAGCTTATACTCAAACACTTCATCACAAGTAAGATGTGGCCTTCAAGGCAACCTCTCAAACCCAATAGCAGTCACAGGGGTGCACCAGGGTTGTATCCTGGCCCCTCTTCTGTTTAGTTTATATTGGAATGACTTGGCTGCCTATGCCTCACCACCAGAAGGACATCCCCCAAGATTTCATCTACCAATATTCCCCTACTGTTGTATGCAGACGATGCTGCCCTTATATCCTACACCAAGGTAGGACTCAAGCAAGCCCCGAGGGCATTCTATCAATACTGTGAGAAAAAACCAGCTAAAGATAAACCATAACAAAACCAAAATTATGATTTTCTCAAAAAGCAAGCCAGGCATAACTGCTATATAATAGAAAACCCAATCCAACAAGTTTCCAGCTTTAAATATTTAGGGGTTACCTTTCAGTCCTTGGGTTCCTGGAGATGTCACCAAAAATGACAGTACAAAATGCTCCATCTAGTGGTAAAGCTATAACCCCCCCTTTTTTTTACATAAAAGGTGGTCAGTATATCCCAGCTGCCATAAGAGTTCTCCTATCAAAGGTAATGGACCAACTATTATATGCAGTTCTGGTCTGAATCACAGGCTTGTCATCTACAGTAGAACAAGTGCAATCAAGATTTCTCAGAAAAATGATTGCTGTTCCCAATTGTGTTCCATCTGCTGTTTTAAGACTGGAAACAGGAACAGCTTCACTAGAATCAATAGCTTGGAGAAGGACCCTAGGATATTGGATTGAAAGGATATACAAAGGGCCTGAAGCAGGATATACATATTTGATTCAAAAAGAACCTTTCAAATCTCACCGAATCAAAGTGTGAAAAGAGAAATTTAGGCAGATGGGGCTTTCAGAGAGTATATTGAGGGGTGTCGAGTATCAAAAGACAATGAAGATCTCAGCAGAACGAATTAGCGATTTAGACAAGCAGGCCTCAATGACTCTGGCACGTTCCACATGCTCCCCATTGAGTTAGGCCTAGCTTTTAACTCTCTGGGTGGTGCTAAATAACTGAAAAAAATTAAATATCCCATAATTTTGCCTTGCTTTTAGTTGGGCCAGATTTATTGCAATCAAATTAACCATGCTAGAGGGTAGATTCAAAGGACTGAGTATAAACACAGAGCAAGGAGGGCAAAGTCAGAACAATAACACATGTGCTTTTTATCTGCACAATCTACAAAGATGATAGACTCACCAAGAGGCCAGGAAGAACATTAAACTGTTACCTTTGTTATCTACAGTCTGATCTTGACAGAAGGGTGACGGAGCAGGAGGCCAAATTTTTTTTTGCACCAGCAAAAAGCCTCAAGTGCTTAATAAAAAAATTGCAATTTGTAATCTCTGTGAGTGAAACAAAGAGCACCTATGCAACTTATTACTAAACTGTAATCAGCACCAGACCTGGAATATAAAGATAGTCACTGAACCAGTAGAGGATGGAGATATTTAATATCATTAAACTATGAGTCAGATTCAATGATATCAATGATTCAAATGATGTATTTTACTATTCTGTCCTTATTTGACTTCAGCTGAAGACTTGTTGACCGAAATAAAGGCTACTGACTGACTGGCAAGACTATTTTGGTGTATTCTTCAAATTTAGTTCTCTCTGTTTAAAGATCTTAAACTGTAATGTGTGTTTGCGGCATCTATAGTATAAACACCATGTTGTCAAGCTGCCTTCAAACTGCATTGAATGGTCAGTGTAGATGTGCCCAATGATGCTGAATTCATGGCCACAAGATGACATTGGCATCAGACACAGTTAGTGGATATAATCCAACACTGTCATTATGCATTGTTCAATCACATAGATGGTTGGTGGCATGTGATATTCTTTTCTCCTTGAATAAGATAAAGCACTGCCATATCAAATATTATTTATTTAGTTCTGAGAGCACCAGGATCTCTACTTCAAGAAGTTGTTAGTCAAGGTTCAGACTCCTCTACATTACTATTTAATGCAGTTTCGAATGGTGTTTAACTGCATTGAACTGAATTATATTATTCTACACTGCAATAAATCTCTATTGAATTGCCCCAGTCTTCAATATTAAGGTGTTGTGGGGATGTATGCTGCACCATCAGTGGGTGACATTGAAATGATTTTCTATACATTTTTGTACAGTGTTTCAGCAGAAATATCGGTGTAGTTATAACTGCAAACAGATCTTATTGTTTTTATTGCTGTTGTTCACTGATTTGATTTTGTCAAAGGCTCTGAAATATCAACTAAAATACAGACTGGTGCAGGGGAAGGTTCATGGGAGTAACACTATGAGTTACCATACAATGCAACACCAATCGTAGAGATATTATCCACATGGAAGAGTGAAGCAATTACTAATACATTACTCTCCCACTTTAACTGAAGATGACATGTCTCTCTATATCAGAACTATTTCCTCTAGAAATCTGAAATGCAAACTGATAAATCAGTTTGTATCAGCCCCTCCCACCCCTTGAGATAGGACCATTACATAATATGGATGAAGACATTTTACAGTCTGATAATGTGGAACAGCAAATCCCACTACCACTGGTGTTTTGTTTTGTTTCTGAGGCAGAAAATACCATAAACAGCTTCCTTTGTCACCAGTAGTAAAAATACAATCTTAACAAGTTCGATAAATACTTGCAATCCTTCCCAGGTTCTTCAGATCATCTGCCTGATTTGGCCATTTCATTCTGCCTCATTCAACCTTTAATCCTGCAGTACCTTTGGGACTGTTTTTACTCAGATCCATAGAATTGAGGAAAATCACTTCCCTTAATATATCATCCATGCCTCAGAGATTAAAAAAGCATCAGTAGTTGCCCCGTATCATTGAAGTCATATCTCTGGAGGCTTATTGGGCTTTGGGAACATTCCCAGAGGTTTACGCATTGGATTTATGTGACTGAGCAGTTGTATTTCACATTATATGTTCCATTTCATATATTAAACTGCTACTAAAACATATTGCCTGGTTGGCACAGAGATCTTGCTAATTGCTGTAAATAGCTGCATAAATATGTAAATATCCATACCTACTGCAGAGCAACATTAGCAACGAGAGAAGTATTTTTCAGATTTATTGAAATGTATTAAAGTACCAAAATTAAAACTGAGCACCATATTTAAGATGCAGAATGCACAAAGATGAGTTAGCATTATTATAAAACAATCTACCTGTTTTTTTAAATGCAGCTATATTGTACCTTCAAGAGGGGATTCTGGGAATTGAAGTCCCAAGCACATGCCACAAGAGGGGAGGAGAATAGATGGATGAAGTCAACCAGGCTTCTGATTGGCTGAGAAAGAAAGTGAAAAACACACACAGAGAAAAACGTCAATTCCCATCATGCCCCGAGAGGGAGCATAAGGCTCCTTCAATCCACCACACCAAGTGCTGCTGGGAAAGCAAGTTCCCATTTGCCTCAAGCAGGCATGGGGGGCGGGGGGGGGGGGAGGCTTTTGGGAAGAGATGGAGGAGCCAGTGTCAGGGAAGAAAGCAAAGGAGGAGCAGCAGGTTTCCTGATTAGAGAGGCTGCCCTATCCATATGCAGGGCAGCCTTGGAACAACAACAAAAAATGCACAATCATTTCAAAACAAAATATTTTCATCGCAACATATGATAGATATTGTTTGTATTATTGTATGCCTTCGTTTCCAATGTATGGCCCAGTTTTGTCCCAGTAAGAATGGTTGAAATGAAGAGAGTCTTTATAAATATTTCACTCCTTGAATACATTTATGGATGAGAAGCTGCAGAGTGAGAGGGAATGTTAATAGAAGTGGCAGAGATAACAGTAACGTTCTGGCCTTGTCGCATAAGTTACGGAGAACTGGTCTCCGTTTAAAAGCTATTTCAACTCATGCTGGTAGCTTCAGCCTATTTTACATTCCTTCTGCATCCTCTGCATTGCCATATGCCAGTGCTTTGATCCTGTTACTTCAAAAGAGGAGGCATTTGCACGTGCCAGTTGAAGGATCTGTCTCCATGAGCAATGAGAATGCCCATTCTGAATCACTCCGGACATGACAGGAAGATACCTACAAGAGAGGAGAGGGAAATCTCTACAGGCAAGAGGCTAGCATTTGCTGACAGGGGTTTAAAAATGACACAACTCTCGTCTTACGGTGCAGTGAAGAAACATTTGCCCTTATAGGCAGTTCCAGATGGTTTTATCCTTGTACAAAAATGCAGTCAACAGACCCTAAAGCAAAAAATTCTTTGCCTATTACTAACAGAGCCTAAAACAGAAAAAACAAGTATGACAGGAATCATAGAATAATAGAGTTGGAAGAGACCACATGGACCATCTAGTCCAGTGGTTCTCAACCTGTGGGTCCCCAGGTATTTTGGCCTACTACTCCCAGAAATCCCAGCCATTTTACCAGCTGTTAGGATTTCTGGGAGTTGAAGGCCAAAACATCTGGGGACCCACAGGTTGAGAACCACTGATCTAGTCCAACCTGCTGCCATGCAAGAAAAGCATTATCATTCCAGGACTATAAAACAGTGGCTGTCAGCCTTTCCATACCAAAAGCCTTTCTTTAAATGCCCTCCTTCCAGCCTGGTGAGAATAATCCACTTTTAATTTTTTTGCTTGTTTGTGTTCTACCAGCACACCCATAGGTGACGGCTAATGGAAACCTGTATCCATTCCAGCTAATTCAAGGGCAGTCAAATCTTATAATTTGCTGCATATGCAGTTTTGCTTTTTCTTGTGTAAAGTGCTGTGGACATTACGAAGTAACCTCATATCCTAAAGTTTTAACTGCCTATAAACATGTTTTCACACTTCTGATCTCCATATTTTCAGATGATAAAAGTCCATGTGTATCACATATCCGCTTTTTCATGTAATAGACACAGTGATTCACTTATATTTTGGTTACAAGCATGCAGAGTATTTCTGAGTGTTAACAATCCATGTTATCACATGCAGGATTGTCTTGCTGTAGAATGAGAACACTGGAAACTTTCTGTTATCATTTATACATAGAAACTGAGCACATAGTGCAGTTCATATGACCAACATTTATACCATTAATGCTTCAGGGCTATTTTGGTGCCATGTAAGGAAGACTGTCTCATACTCACAAAGTCTTGATGCATCACTTCCTTTACACTAGTGGAATATAAAATAAGGATTATTTCTATGCATCATCTACCACCATCTATAATTCTATGAGACCTCCCAGATTTGACAAAAAGCTCATCAAAAGCACGTTACCAGTCATCACCTGTTTATTAAGAGGTTCTCTAATAGCTCTGCTTTTCTGTTAAAGCAGATAATTATAAAAATTGAAGTGTAGTTGAGTCTTTGCAACTTGCACATAACAATATAAATGACCCTTCATATGATTGCTGTAACTATGGTTTCTTTGAGTATGTATGAATGAAAGATCTGCTTTCTAATAGAGTGGTAATTAAACTGTGAAAAACATTGTGCACATTATGAGCATATTATCTATTGGGGATGAAGCTTCACCAAGAACCCCAGCATTAAATCCATTTCCAGGCCCTGTTTGAAGTGCTGCTGAAACAGATGTAGTTCTCTACCCCTATCTCAACTACCTTGGCTATGGAACGCCCTTCCTAGGGACATTAGATCGGCCCCCTGCCTCCTAACATTTCAGAAGAAACTGAAGACCTGGCTATTTGAGCAGGCATTTGCAGACAAATTATAATCATTTAACTGAGACCTATGGAATCAATTTGACGTTGCAACGGAAATCGACTCTATTATTGAGACGCTGAGATTGGTGTTTTTTATTTACAATTTTATAATTTTAACTGTTAATTGTATTGTTTTTATATAGTTGTGTATCAATTGTTTGTTGTATTTTATATTGTGGCATTGTTGCAGCTTGTACACCGCCTCGAGTCGCCTTCGGGCTGAGAGGTATATAAGTACAGTAAATAAATAAATATCTCTTAAAACTGAGGGATTGGAGGACTTGCAACTTTTCTGC
Organism: Anolis apletophallus; assembly: GCA_030556195.1. Lineage (NCBI taxonomy): Eukaryota > Metazoa > Chordata > Lepidosauria > Squamata > Anolidae > Anolis > Anolis apletophallus. The sequence goes on along the minus strand of JARBWK010000003.1, from coordinate 182,397,574 downwards.
AAATCTGGATTTTGGCTGTAGTTTTATCATCACCTTCTGGTCACTTGAATGCTCGATTCATGATGGTGGTTAAACCCAGGCTCGTAGAGTTAATATCAGAACACCACTCAAGCATTTTCAAGTATTGAAACCTCAAAGTATTCATATGGGAAATGAGCAGGCTCTTTGGTAACTTTTTAGGCCATTTATTATCTTCATTGCTTTGGCACCAAGCAGGGCCGTAGCCAGGATTTTGATTCGGGGCTGAGACTGGGTGGAAGAGGGTCTACCCTAGCAAACCTTTTGTATTGTTATCCCAATAACCTCATTAATGTGGGATATAATGAGCATGGTGATCAGATCATGATATGAATAAACATAACAGTTTAAATAATGTACCAGTAAGGCCTTTTCGCGGACCACCCTGAGAATTTCGGGGCTGACGCCCCCTTAGCCCCCCCCGGCTACATGCCTGGCACCAAGGTACCTGGCTCCACATGTGCTTGTTCACAGGTAGAGGTAAAGGTTTTCCCCTGACAATAAGTCCAGTCATGTCTGATTCTGGGGGTTGGTGTTCATCTCCATTTCTAAGCCGAAGAGCTGGCATTGTCCGTAGACACCTCCAAGGTCATGTGGCCAATATGATTGTAGTGCTTTAAATTTCCGATTATTACATGACAATTATTTAGTTTCTCAATATATGATGTTTATTTATTTATTTACAACATTTTTACCCCGCCTTTCTCACCCCAGAGGGGACTCAAGGCGGCTTTACATACAGGCAACAATTTGATGCCTTAAAACACAATGTAAACTTCAATAAATATTAAAATAGAAGTAAAAAATACATTAAAACATTTAAAAACAATACATTCAGAATTAAGCACGTAATCCATGAGTGTAATTTGGGATAGTGTACTGAATATTGTTATAAAAAGGTTTTTTTCAAATGATGATGATGATGATCATTATTTTTTCATTTTATCCTGCTTTTCTCTCATGGGTAGGACATAAAGCAATGTACAGTGGATTAAAATAAATTTACATAAATTTGCATAAAACAATAGCACATTTGGAATGCTTTCTAGGCTTCTGCTTAAAATGAAATTCCAGCAGTAAGTGAAGACATTTTTCTTTCCTAGGCTTTTAAAGATTTTGACTTTTCTTGATTTGTTCCTGTTTCTAGAATATTTTAAAGTATTAGTTATTTATAGAGTGAAGTATTTTATCTCATAATGCCACACCACCGATTAGCATTATGAAAGAAAGCCATGACAGACCTCAGGCTGTTCTCCTCTCTTTTCTTTCTTGGCACATGAAGAAGGATTGAAAGGTTTGTATGAGACACTATTTCCCATGTCATTTGAACTCAGTAAATAATGGTTTATTTTAACTTTGATCAATATCTGAAATTACAAAAGCACATTGTGATCCTGATTCTGTTGAACTAACCATTTTTTCCAAATCCGAATTCAGTAAGAATCGGTGATTTATTCATAAAAAACTGAGAGTGAAACCCTAGCCCAAAGGTTGCTGTATGTGATATGTCTAAATCACAGTTTCACATTGCTTATGAGATGACTCCAATCATATTGCCCTGAGGTCTTTGTAGGAATTTTGAGCTGTAAAGGTAGCAACTGAAAGAAGAAAATGAAGATTACCCCTAGTGGGTTTTTGTCCTTCTGTACTCAGTAGCTAGGCACATAATATTCTTTCTAGTTTAGTAAAATTATGGCTACTTAGTGACCCTGTTGTAGATATAAGTTTGACAATTTTTGCTTACTATGAAGGTCATTTCTTGGAAAGAAACAGCACCTTTATTTATTTTTAAAATAGGATATTAATATTTCCTTGCGGGACAAAACATGGTCTTTCCTCCTACAGAAGCAGAACTCATATTCTCATTTGCTGAATTTTTACGATAAGATTTCCAGTTGGCCAATTCAAAGAGGGGTGAGATGGGGAGAAATTGTCTTCTGAGCTCATGATTTGAGTGGAAATGGGCAGGATCTGTCAAATTTGCCCATGTTGAATTGCTTCTGTGACATGGAGTAATGGCCGTTCCTATGGCCAGTCTCCTAGCAAGCAATAACATTTCTCTCCCAAAATTCTGCTTCATGAACTGGGCATGCTAATGTTTAATTCAATCACTAGGAATACGTCAATGACAAGATATCATCATTTTGTTTGTTCTGTCATTTCTCCTTCTAGTACTTTTGACTTTCAAGATTGCACTATTGCTAGTTTTAAAACTTTGTCCCGCCCTCCCCCACTTTTTTTACCAACTGAATTGAGAATAATTGGGTGGGAAAAGAGGGGAGCCCAGAGAAGTGGTGTCTGCCTTAAGAACAATTCTATCTCCTTGAGTGTAAGTAGACTGGGAAGGAAAGGAGATGAGCCCAGATAAGTGACGTTTGCCTTAAGGATGATTCCTTTTGTCTTCTATATGGATAGTTCAGCTAGAGATAGGAGGAGGCAATCCTGTGTGATGACGTCAGTAAATTCTCAGTTTTCTTTAAAGATGGAATCCCATGCAAATAAGACAATTCTACAGAAAATAAAGACAATTTTCTCTGCTTTCCTCCATTTTCGCCATCTCTGTCAAAGTCCCAGGATCAAACTTTAGTTTCCAACCCTGGTTTAGAAGGTTTGCTCAGATATAATTTGCAGTGATGTTTACACATGGTATAGTGAGTTGACCTCTACCACTAGGCAAATGGGTTTTGATGCTCTTATTAGTATTGTTTCCTAATATTAACAGCTGTCCAGTGGTGTGAAAGAACCAGTCTGTATTAATGATCTTTTGGATGCTTTTTGCATTCATTTTGTAGTTTAAAGCTGGAAAAAAATTATGAAGTCTGAGAACCAAATGGGGAAATTAATTCTTCTCTGTTGCTAACCTTTATGTATAGTTTTCCATATCTTTTGGGAGGGGAAAGATCATGTTTTCACAATTTTATTTCCTTTGTTTGCTCTTGCACTATACGAAGACCCCATCATCCATTGTGTCTTACTTGAAAGAGGTGCACCTGTCACAATCGCCGACTTAGAACTGCCCCTTTAACACACACACGGAGACGTAGTAAAGGCTAACTATGTTTATTGAATAAAACAAATCCAAAAAGGCAATTCACTTAGAAAGTTCATAGAATAGAGCAATCAGCACGAAGCTGCAGTTCAGTAAAATAAGCAAAGTTCCAAAAGGTAAATCCAAAGACGAATGTGGTAACAAGCTTGGCAAGGCTCCCGGATTCAATCCGGAACGAAACAAGGGATCCGCACCAATGCGAATCGGAAACAAGGCAAGGTCTTGGTCTTAGGCGAGCCAAACTAGGCTCCCAGATTCACTCCGCTTCAACGCCCTTCAGATCAGACGTGGCCGGAGAACTGACGATCAGTTCCCACGGGGCCGTTCTTAATCCCTCGGCCTGGAACCCCGACGATCTAGGGCCCGGCGTCTCCAGTCTCTACTTTCCGAACGGCGACGGTCTAGGGACAGATGCCAGCTCCTCCTGCCCTCCTCTATGTCCCTGCGCCTGTTATGAGAACGGCCCTGCTCTTCCAGTCCAGTATCGCTATCTTCCTGAGAAGCAGCCTCCCCCGGAGTTTCCCAGCCGCTAGCCTCCATCTGCTGCCCGGCCAGCTCTTGGGAAGCTCGGCCATTTGGGAATTCATAACTATCTCCGCTATCTGCTTCGCTGCCTCCCATCTCCACCTGGTCCGCTCCTTCCCCGGGAGAATGCTCCCACTCAAGATCCCAGGCTAAACTCTCTACAGGTGAAATGGGCAAAGGCACGGCTGACCAATCTTGCTCTGGGCCTTCCAACTCATCCTCCGAGTCCCTTCCAGCCTGTGCGGGTCCCGATGCAAACGGGACCCCCGGCGCGTCACCCCCCCCCCCAGTGGCACGAACGAGCCCATGGGTGCTACAGCACCCCAGCCCAAGGTATCCCTATATGTCCATTGAGAGGAATTTGATTGCAGGCGAAGGGGAAAGTCTGGATTGAATTTGTTTGGGTGTCCAATTTTACCATTGATTGAGAGGGGATGCTGAGCCATTTCTGCTATGTATTATTTGCGGTATTTGCTATATGATTTATCATCAATAAAGGTTATACTACAGTTGTAACATGTGTTAGTGTTTGGCATCAAAAGAGCCCAGATGTAGGCCTGGAACGACACCTATTTACAGAATGAACACACATTGTTTGATTACACTGTGAACCAAGTGTGCAAAGAAAGAAAGAACCCCCACTGTGAGGGTAAAAAAGGACTAAGCTAAACAGCTTTCGATCCATTCGTCATGGTTTAAAAATATATTTTGTTGATAAGAGGAAAAAAACCGAACATTGAGTCTGTTCACGTGGTATGAGAAACTTGAAGCATTTTAAGTGTATGTGTCTTAGAAAGAAAGATGATTTTGTGCCTAACCCTCTCATGCTCTGCATCTATTTTTGTAACCTTAAGCATGACACACAGATTTTGGCTCCATCACGTTGTTGGAGGAAACGCTCCCCCTCCCAGTTACTGTAACACCCCTTTAAGAAAATCAAAACCTTGAAGTGATTGCGAAGGGTTTAATTTCTGGCAATATGCTCTTGAGGTGACTGTTGTTATTCCAATCAGGTTTGACACAGAATAAAATGGAATTTATTCTCTTGGTAACCCAACAGCCTCTTCGGAATTCATGAGGTTTAAGGCCAAATAATTACATTTATTGATTTTTACTGTGTGAAGAATTTCCAATCTAATGCAGACTTGTTTGGTGTTAGTGCTCAAATTAGGCCATATCAAGAATTGCTCTCTTTTCTTGTACTTTACTCAAGTGTGACGTGTGAGATATTTTATCCACCATTAAAAATCATTAGGTTTGTCAGCTTTGCTATAGGTTCTGGGATACAACTAAGATGACTCAGGAATTGTAGCACTACAGATTTGAGTATCTCAAACATCTCTCATTTTTTGTTCTCAGCTCAGTGCCACCTCCGGAATAAGCTTACAGCCTTATTTTAAACATCTGCATTCAGATGTATGAATTTCAGAAAAATGAATTGGCAAATAAGGTAAGTTTAGACCAGTGATCCCCAAATTCGTGTTCTCCATGTGTTTTGCACATCAGGTCCCAGAAGACTCACCTACCCTGGCCAATGATAAAGATTCTGGGAACTGAAGTCCGAAACACTTGTAAGATGAGAGTTTTGGAAATACTGGTTTAGACCAAGCCCTAACCAGTTAGTATGAAGTGAATATATCATAATTCAAGGTATTTTGAAGTCTACTTTAGTAAATGGCATGATAGCAAGAGCTGACAGATCTCAAGGTGGTACTACAGGTGCAGTAAAGCCGTGAAAGCTGTTTCTTCTTATCACATGCATATTAGAATATTTGCAGCTAAGAAGTGTTTGAAAGGATATAGTGGATGTCACACACACATTGTCACCTTGCAGACATATTCTAAAATCCTTACCAGCATCATAGCTAAATGTTACGGCTGTGTAGTAGCATAAGATATTCTGAATTCAGAAAGACACTTCTAGAGTGTTAGACTTTAAGGTTGGAAATTACAGGTAGTTCCAGGATATAGGGTTGGGTGGGAATAGACCAACTACTTCCTGTTACCTTAGGCTGTATTTAGAGTGCTCTATATTCCAGGGTCTGATCCCAGATTATCTGTTTTGAACTTAATTATATGAGTCCATACTGCCAAATAATCTGAGATAAGCAGATAATCTTGGATCAGATCCTGGAATATAGGGCACTGTAGATCCAGTGCCCTATATTCCAGGCCCCTTCCACACAGCTGTATAAAATCCACATTGAACTGGCAGTGGGGACTCAGATAATCCATTTCAAAGCACATATTATGGATTATCTGCCTTGATATTCTGGGTTTTATAGCTGCGTGGAAGGGCCCTTAGTTACTCAGTTCTGCCGCATATCTGTTAAGAAGGGAAAGGAGTCACACCTACATAGTTCAGTTTCTTTTGCTTGGTTCTGCCCTAGATAACCCTGGGAATTCATCTTTCAGTTGTCTTGTCTGAGGGTGCATTCTAGTCTAGAGGATCTTTTATCAAACAGTCAGAATTTGTAGTGTTGCCTTTGTTTGTTTGTTTATTTATTTATTTACTTTATTTATATTTCGCTCTTCTCACCCCAAAGGGGACGCAGAGCAAATTACAGTACACATACTAGCAGATAATTCCTGCTGTTTTTCACATACACAACATATAAATGAACAGAGGCAAACTCTGGCCACCAGGGGGAGCTGCCACACTCCTCATCTCTCAGCGTCCCTTGTTGTTCCTTTCCGCATTCCTCAGCATTCCTGGAGTTCTTTAATGGCCCCATAATTCAGTCAAAATTTGCCTCCCCACTTGATGTGGTACCTTAATCTCCTACTTGACAGATGCAACTGTCTTTCGGGCTGCAAAGGTTGACAGCAGGCTACACTTAAGGTCGAGCACCCACAACACACCAGAGACAAAACAGAAGTAAAAACAGTGGGTTTCTCAGGGTGAATCGCCGCCAAAGAAGGCCAAGGTGCGTTTGTCAGCCAATAAAGTCTTGCCGACCATTTTTTGGGACGCACGCGGTATAATCCACATTGACTACCTTCAAAAGGGTAAAACAATCAATGGTAAATATTATACCAACTCATTGGGTCGATTTAATGAGGATTTGAAAAAAAATGATCACATTTGGCCAAGAAAAAAGTTCTTTTGCACCACGACAATGCAAGGGTGCACACATGTGCAGTTGCCATGGCAACAATCCATGAATTGGGATACAAATTGCTCCCTCATCCACCCTATTCTCTGGATCTTGCCCCGAGTGACTATTTCTTGTTTCCAAACCTGAAGAAATGGCTTGGTGGAAAGAGATTTGACTCCAACAATGAAATCATCTCACAAACAAATACCTATTTTGATGATCTCGACAAATCTTATTTTTTGGAAGGGATAAAAAATTTGGAGAAATGGACAAAGCGTATAGAGCTCAAAGGAGACTACGTTGAAAAATAAAATGATGTTTTATCCAAAAACCTGTGTTTCATTCAAGAAGTCACTGACTTATTGACCCGCCCTCGTACCTTTGCTTCACAGTCATATAAATATGTGGCAAATGAGCCAGTGAGAAAAGTTTGTTTACAAGTCAGAGCTCATAGGAAAAATCATAACCATAAATGTAGCTTCTAAACCACATCATGCATGGAATCCAAGAGTTTTGTCAGTTGATAAATGGATTTTTATTTGCATTAAAAATACAAATGCAATAAAACAGTAGTTGAAAGGACAAAATGATGAAAACACCACAAAGTTATTAAAATCAGTAAAAATCTAGGGGGACTGATAGAGTTAACAGTTAGAAGAAAGAATAGGAAAATCCTTGGATAAATAGAAATCTTCTGAATTCAGCGATGACATGTCGATCATTGCCAACCTTTCTCATTTCAATGCAGAGACCATTCCACACTGTGGAAGCCATAAAGAAAGGTGGCCAGCTGTTGTTTCAACAGACTCTTAATTATGTCTATCATAACAGTGGGAAAGATTTATCTGTATAGACTGAAACCAGACTGTCCTTCCTTAAAAACAATGTAGGGCCCAAGAGCAAGTGCGTCCTGGCTTCCTGTAGTGATTCTTACCACATGTGTGGCATCCTAACATCTGTTTTCCTTTTGATGGACAGCTGCTGTGTTGGGAATGCCTCAAGTTTGTATGTTACATGGGTGGTTGTGTAAAATAAACACAGTGCTTTGGGCTAAGGAAAAGTCAAAGGGTTTTGTTTGAATGTTACCTGTAACAGCTGGTGACAAGTGTATCAGCTATATGGGTTTGCTTTACCTACTCTGCTCGGGTCATCATTCAACTATTGTCTTGACAGGCAGTTCTGCATCCCTGCCCAAGCTGATCAGATGGAAGGGAGGAGGGGGAGGCTGAACAAATACTGTTTTTTTTCCACAGGTGACTATCTCTGTGTGCCACCTCAATGCTCTTTGAATACTCCATGGAAAACACCTGAGCTCATTTAGCAAGAGATGGCAGACCTTCATATCATGAGTGAGAACATGAGAGGCACATAGTAGAATGTGGTTGGTCCTAAATCAAGCTGGCAATTCAGCAAATTTACAAATTTGTGCCTGTCCAAAATTGATATAAAATTTTCAAAATCCTTCAAGCCATGACTAATTGCTGTATTAAAACAGGAATGGCAGAAGCTGGAGGAATAGATAAGACATATGCTGGAAATTACTAACAGATATTAACTAACAGTTGTTAACTAACAGATGTTGGTGGATCATTTTGCAAAAGTTATTCCTTGTTACATTGGAAAAGGTTTAGTTATGCTTTAGCTATTGAAAAAATTAATTACAAGCAACTTATTATTTGTAAATAGTTACTCCCAAGCAGGGCCGTAGCCAGGATTTTGATTCGGGGAGAGCTGAGTTTGGTTCGGGGCTGAGACTGGGTGGAAGAGGGTCTACCCTAGCAAATCTTTTGTATTGTTATCCCAATAACCCCATGAATGTGGGATATAATGAGCATGGTGATCAGATCATGATATGAATAAACATAACAGTTTAAATAATGTACCAGTAAGGCCTTCTCGCGGACCACCCTGAGAATTTCGGGGGGGGGAGGGTGAAGCCCCCTAACCCCCCCCCAGCTACATGCCTGCTCCCAAGTTCTTACTGGCATGGAGATGCTAACAATGGCTGAAGTCTGGGATGAGCATTTTGATGATGCAAAAAACTAATTTCTGTCTCTTCATTAGCTCCATGTAACTGAAATAAAATTAGTAGAATTTCTGTTTCCTTTAGGTAGTCTTTGCAAAACTTGGGATGCATCTACACAATAGAACAAATGCAGCTTGATATCACTTTATTGCGATTGAATCATGGAGACTGTAGTTTGGAGAGACGAGGTGAGACACCAGCACTCTGGCACAGTCCGCAAAAGACGTTGTAAAACGACAGCTCCTAAAATTCCATAGCATTGAGCTATAGTAGTTACTGTAGTATCAACGAGAATTAATTCTAGTGTAGATGCACCCTAAGTCTGCCATCTTGAGTGGATGCTCAGTAATATCCCTCTATGCATGCCCAATGGCCCTTTCACATGACACCATGATAATGCTGTCATTCTATTTTGTGATTGCTGCCTACTGGAACTTGCAGTTTAGGGAGAAATGCTTAGACGTTGCAACAAGAGAGTTCTAGTGGTCACCAAACTAAAAACTTGGTATTTCAATAGGATAGAACTATAGCAATTACAGTAATCACAGTGCTATGATAGTATGAAATCATAGTGTAACAGCCATCTTAGGCCCTGTGAAGTTAGAGAGGTAAGATATACATGAAATGAAATAAAACAAAACAAAACAAAGTAGAAGGGTCCTAAGTATCTAAACACCATTTTAAACAGTCAAACAAAAACTCCAATCCCAAAACATAGGCCCCCACCTACACTGCCATTTAAAGTACTTTAATCTCATTGAACTGCATTATATGAGTTTTCACTGCCCATATAATGTGATTTCAAATTGCATTATATGATGGTGTAGATGGGGCCAAAGTTAACTAGAGCAAAACTTCTTAAACTGTGGGTTGGAACCCCATATTGGATCATGTAATTGAATGTGGGGGGGTCATGAAAAATTTGGCAAGAGTACACAACCAAAAATTTGTCCAAAATCAAACATGAAATTAATTTGAGGTGTTTCTGGCACTGTTTTAGGTTTTGCAGCATCAAGTATTCAGCCAAGATTTAATATAATCCTTTATGTGAAAATAAATAAGTATATCCATAGTAAGAAACATTGCTTTCATCTGATCTGGCTACAGTCATCCACACTCTGGTCACATCCCAAATGGATTACTGCAACACACTCTATGTGGGGCTGCCTTTGAAGTCAGTTCGGAAACTGCAATTAGTCCAACGGGCAGCAGCCAGATTACTAACAGGAGCTACATACAGGGAGCATACCACCCCCTTGTTGCGTCAGCTTCACTGGCTGCCTGTCCACTTCCGAGCTCAATTCAAAGTGCTGGTTTTGACCTATAAAGCTCTATATGGTTCTGGCCCAACTTACTTGTCCGAATGCATCTGCTTCTACATCCCACCTCGTTATTTAAGATCATCTGGGGAGGCCCTGCTCTCGCTAGCTTCTCCAATGCAGCTGGTGGGGATGAGAGACAGGGCCTTCTCGGCTGTGGCTCCCCGCCTGTGGAATGCGCTTCCAAGCAAAATATGATTGACCCCATCCCTCCTAGCATTTAGGAAAAAAGTAAAATCTTGGCTATGGGACCAGGCCTTTGCATAATAGCAGAAAGCAGCACTTTGGATTGGAATAGGACTGGCAAGCTAACAGATGAGAATATGGCGTACTGTTTTTAACCTAGGTTTGTGGATGGAACATTGTTTTAACTTAACTGAGTATTGATTAGGTGTTTAATTTTAACTGTTATTATCTAATGTTATCGAATTGCTGCCTTGTAAGCTGCCCTGAGTCGCCCCCCCCTCCCCGGGGTGTGTGTGTGTGTGTGTGTGTGTGTGTGTGTGTGTGTGTGTGAGAAGGGCGGGGTAGAAATACTGTAAATAAATGAATAAATAAATTTTGGTTTTGTTGATTATTTGTTCAGTCGCTTCTGACTCTTCGTGACCTCATGGACCAGCCCACGCCCAAGCTCCCTGTCTGCCATCACCTCCCCCAGCTCCTTCAAGGTCAAGCCAGTCACTTCGAGGATACCATCCATCCATTTTGCCCTTGGTTGGCCCCTCTTCCCTTTTCCTTCTATTTTCCCATCACCATTGTCTTCTCATTATGTGGCCAACGTTCTTCATCTTTGCCTCTACTATCCTTCCCTCCAATGAGCAGTCAGGCTTTATTTCCTGAAGTATGGACTGGTTGGATCATCTCGCAGTCCAAGGCACTCTCAGAACTTTCCTCCAACACCACAGTTCAAAAGCATGTATCTTCCTTCGCTCAGCCTTCCCTATGGTCCAGCTCTCACATCTGTAGGTTACTATCTTTAATAAATAATAAATTTTATGTATACCAAAAAATTTTAAAATAAAATTTTATATTATTTATAACCAGTAAACTTATTTTATATGTGTCTGTATCACATTATTATCACATATCTCTATTACATTATTTTATATATCTGTATCACATTTATATAGGGTCACATAAAAATGTAGCCGCTCTGAGTCCCCCCTCGGGGGTTGAGAAGAGCGGGGTAAAATGCCATAAATAAATAATAAATATCAGGTGAAAAGGGGTTGTGAGCGGAAAAAGCTACTCCTGTTTTCTGTCCTGCACCTCCTTTGGACAGAGATAGGACTGGCTGAGCAGCCTATTTGACTGTTGGAGACAAGAGGTGAGGTGAAAGGATCAGCATCCTTTGTACAGCACTTGAATACAGTGGGAGTTATATATGGTGTATGTCTACCAGTTCTTTAAGGAAGTTACAAAAGGTTACTATTTTGGTACAGAACAGATATGAACAAAATGGAGTGGGCGTGATTTTGCCACCAATAGAAAGGGAAAAGAATAAGGTAAGGTATTATAGGATCAACTTTTAAGAAATAAATTTGAGTCTAAGATTCATAGTCTGGAATATCAATGTACAAAAAAAGCACCTTAGAGACTAACTAAAAATGAAGTTGGTAGCCTAAACTTTCATAGACTACATCTGAAGGAGTACATTTAGGGTCTCTTTCCACATGGCACCCCCCCCGTTTTGCTGCTTTTAATCGTGGCAAGGATGGGGCCTGCCATGCACCATCACACTACGCATGGCAGGCCTCACCCACATTCCTCCCAAAGTGGAGGAGAAGTGCCAAAAGGCCATGTGATAGCAGAAGGGGTGGCAGGGCAATGCAAGTTGCCACCCTTTTTGCCATCTGATGGGTGGAGGGAAAGGGCGCCAAAGCACTCTTTCTTGTCACCTCCATGTGCTGAGGGGAGGAGGAAGGACACATAGGTGCCACAAGCCACCCTGTGTGATTTCCCTTTCACCGACAATTGCTGGCACCAAAGCACGACTCAAAAGGGACTGTGAAGAGGTCATTAGTCCACAGAAGCTTATTCTACTAGCTTCAGTCTCTCCGTTATTCCTTAAAGAACTACAATATATCTTTGTATTCAGATATTCAAGTTTTTAGGGTGTGAAGTATTGCTGTAACCTTTGAGCCTTGATAACCTTCAGTTTCAGTACCATACAGTAAATTTAAAAAACATGAAGCCATGGTCTAGGTAGAGATCTTGCACATTTTTCTGGATCACTTACTGGCTTTCAACACAGTTACATTACCCTTTTGGATCATCTAGCTGGGTAAAGGTTGGAGGCAGTACTTCTGCTCCTATGTAGATAGTTGGGCTGCTGGGGACTTACCCAATACTTTCTGATTCCATAGTTTCATTATTAAAACCTTGCCTGGGCTTAGGGAAAGCAGAACAATTGACCCCTGGTGGCGCCTATATCAATGAGTGGCAGTAAAGCCGTGTAGGTTTCAATCTGAATTTCAAAAGAGCTATGTGAGGTAATGAATCTATTTTGGAGATAAAATTCAACATGCTGATAACTTCAATTTCAGAGTAAAACCTAGGGTAGATTCACTGTCTCACTTATGTGGAAGCAACCAGCCACCCCTGAACTGTTCTGGTCAATTCTAAACCTCCGTGTAAGGATCTAAAGCTACTTCTCCTTGAAGCTTAAATCATTAATCTTTCTTTCTACCCATGATACTTACAAATTTCTACATTTGGTCCTAGGCCTGAAAGTTCTTCTTTGCTTAAGTCCTGGAGTGGTGATGGAGGGAAGCTTCAGCCAACTTTGAGTCTGAAAAGTAAAGATTTGGATACTGGTGGCTGCTCCTCTGACACTTCCTGTTAATGATGAAGAATTAACTATTACACCAGCAACGGGTTGGTTTGACAGTTCCATTACATATTACTAATAGTTCTATTAATGCATGGTAGCTTATGATTACAATAGGATGCATAGATATATCCAAATGCTTTGGGACCCAGAGACAGTAGGAGAAGAGTACACTGCACACGGAAGACACCAGCCTTTGGTTTCAATATATCTTCCCTTCTGACAGCAACATTGGTTTGATATAGGATAAAGCTAGATGGAGTTCAGCTCTGGGCTACTGATTTTATGGGCATGGCAAAAGTACCTTAAGAAGGAGTTTGCAGACTGAAAACAGAGAAGTTGACAATTTTGTTATTTATGAAGTGTCTTCTTAGGGGAGGATTCAGCAAAGATAACCAAGAAAGCAAAATGTTAGGAGAAGGAAGACTAATGATTAACATCCTTTCTAGCCTATGCATTTTTGTGTCCTCACCCTCCTACCCACCCACTTCCTTGTTAGCCCTTGTCCAGCAGAAATAATGTAATGTAGATTTATCGAGTGGCTTCCATATGAATTCAGTGAAGCCTGAACTTATCAGTAAGCTTGCTGCTTCTTCCAACATCATAACATAAAATAAATAGCCTGTTTTCAGCATGGCATGTGATAGGTTTTTGAGACAATACCTACTCCATTAGCTCTTTAGACGTACCAAGTGATGGATGCTTTAGACTGAAAGAAATGGGGAGATAGAAGCTTTTAAGAACTCCCAAGCAATGAGCTGTCCTTCGTAGCAGTTTGCTGAAAAAAAATCTGTGGAAGGCTAGACACGAGATGCCCAAAAAGTTCTTGAAACGAATGACAGGAATAAAGTTCACTCTGTATTTGGGAGAATTTCTATTTTTGGATGATAGCTCTCTGAGTTCCTGAGGCAGGATGGCCTAAGTACTGAAGTTGCATACTCCCACTGCTTCTGTATACATGGCAGCTTATCATTCACACTGGACAATTATAGCAGGATAATACACATTAACAAATATGGCACCACCTAAAACAGTGGTTCTTAACCTGTGGGCCATAGACCACCAGTGGGCTGCAAGGATGAAAATCTGGTCTGCAAGCCTCTTTCCTCTTAATTTAATTTAATTTATTTCCATTCCTCTGATGCCACCTGCCACTCCTTTCGTGTCACTGCCCATGGTATAAGTTCTGTATCAGAAATTAGAGCTGATGTTATCTATCTAATGCAATTTTCTGAATTAACATGCCAAACCGAATCTAAAGTTGACCAAATACTGATTCATAACCCTTTTGGTACTAATGTTGGAGAGTGGTGCTTAGTCAAAGTGGTCCCTGGTCAAAAAAGGTTGGGAACCACTGACCTAAAGGAATTCTGGGTCTTGTAATTTGGCACCAGTTCATGGGTTACCACTTGAATAACACTACATTAGTCAAGTCTTCAGTAAATTACAAATTCCTGGATTCAGTTAGCAATGACAAGTATTAATGCATCTGTAAACTATTAATGCATCTTATGGACCTCATTACACCAAAGTGCGAAGTTGGAGGAGTCATCATGCAGTGTGTCAAATTTGGTGAGCAGTGGGGGGGGGGGGACCCACGCCTCACATCACCCACTGTACCACTTTCCCCATAACATGAAGGAAAGTGTTGACACCTGGCTTTTCCCCATTCTTCTTAATGATTCTGGGACCAAACTTTGGATTCTTTATGCGGAAAGGTGGGATATACCATATTCCACTGATTCTAAGATCTACCCCCCAAATCGAGGCTCATAAAAAGAGTGCATCTTAGAATTGATTGTGATATTTATTTATTTTTTTTGAAAAAGAGGACTAGGAGCAGTTGTGGCTGAGAGACTAAACAAGAAGTCAGCAGGGAGCAAAAGCTAGCCATTAAGATTGGAAGTGGTAGTGGCTTTACTTCTTTGTCTTGCTTTACTTTATTTCCTTATCTTTGTTGTGGCGAGACCCCCAGAAAAACTCCCCAACCTTGCACCTGATACTGCTTCTCTGCTGCCCTTTGTGCTGCTACCTCCCACTGCTTGGCAGTGAGACAAAGAAGTAAATTTGTTGAGAGGACAGGGGAGCTGTAATAGTAATTACTTCCTACATCCTCTTGGCCCCCTTCCTCACTTGAGTCGGAAAAAAGGGTGTGTGGTCTTAGAATTGATGGCATCTTACAATAGATGAAATATGGCAATTTAAAAAAATCAGACTTTGAGTTAGTTAAATTAGTACATTGTATTTGTTACTCTTTAGGGCCCCATATTTGTTACTCCTGAATTACTCCCCTATCTGTGAAATAGAGCTCATAAGAATGGGATTGGTTCTGTTGTGAAAAATGGAAGATTGCTTTTGGCATGTCATGAGGTGTCTACCTTCTTCTCTTCACTTCTAATAAATTTGTACTTTATGGATCCATTTGGTGTCATCTTTTGAAAGATTATTTACTTCTCTTCTACTAATACATTTGTTTCCATCCCTTCCTTAAGGCCACCGCAAAGCCCTGTCTGCCACTTTCTCTCCCCAGTCCTTCATTGCTGGAACTGTAATCCATCTATTCAAGGCAATTATGAAGCTAGGAAGCACTTGGCATTCCTTTAAAATAAATCCACTATCGTGACAAATATGAATAATATTTCCTACCATAGTGCAAAAAAGTCAAGTATGAAAGCAATTGAAGCAAGTCTTGTGTTTGTATTCCAGAAGTGCTCGCTGTTCATGAATCTATTTACAGGACGCCTCCACTATTACTGAGAAAAAAATTAATAATAATCCAAGCAATCTCCCATGTGGCAGTTGGCCATGAGAATGAATTGGAAGGACAATTTATCTCCTCAGCCACTTTGAAGCCTTTTAGCCTGGGGGAGATCCCTTGTCTAATGAAATTAATTGAATACATCTATACTCCCGATACTTCAGTGGCATTTCGGTTTTTCCTCTTATTTAGAAGTTGCAGTAAAGCTACTTATCATCCAAACTAGCAAATGCCAATGAATAATAATACCACTCAAAATGCCACGTATTCCCAATGAATGGAATCACACAGCTAGCTTCCAGAAGTATATGGTTCCATCGTAGCCAGACAATAAATTCAGGTCCCTTGTATATCTCCCATCTCTTGTTTCCCTGAATGACAAGTGGGATGGATTCTCAGGGTCCAGATGGGATAAAACAAAATAAATCACCCTTTGCAAACTTCACTTGCAAAAAATAATGCTTCAGTAGAAAGCACTAAGATGTAGTAGCTGGTGGGATTCATAATTTTTTCGTTTATTTACCAGTGCATAGATAGCCAGGGACTTGTGTGTCAATCTCCCTGTACACAGTGAGTTAACTCAGGGTGAATCTCTATACAGTAGAATTAATCCAGTTTGACACCAACTGCCATGACTCAATACTGTGGAATCCTGGATGTTGTAGTTTTGTGAGGTACCAGCACTCTTTGGCCGAAAAAGCTAAAGAACTTGTAAAAGAGCCGACAGGGAGGAGCGGTATATAAAAATGAACAATAAATAAATAAATAAAATTACAACTCCATAATTCCACAGCATTGAGTATGGCAGTTAAAGTGGTGTCAGACTTCATTAATTCTACAGTGAATCATAGAATCATAGAGTTGGAAGAGACCTTGTGGGTCATCTAGCCCAACCCCATTTAGATAAGAAGCAGGAAAATAGCATTCAAAGCACCCCCGACAGATGGCTACCAGCCTCTGCTTAAAAGCTTTCTAAGAAAGAGCCTCCACCACACTCTGGGGCAGAGAGTTCCACTGCTGAACAGCTCTCACAGTCAGGAAGTTCTTCCTAATGTTCAGGTGGAATCTCCTTTCCTGTAGTTTGAAGTCATTGTTCTGCACCCTAGTCTCCAGGGCAGCAGAAAACAAGCTTGCTCCCTCCTCTCACATATTTATACATTGCCACCATGTCTCCTCTCTGCCTTCTCTTCTGAAGGCTAAGCATGCCCAGCTCTTTAAGCCACTCCTCATGGGACTTGTTCTTCAGATCTTTGATCATTTTAGTCACCTTCCTCTGGACACATTCCAGCTTGTTAACATCTCCCTTCATTTACTGTGCTCAGAACTGGACACAAAATTTCAGTTCTTCTCCCAAAGTTCTTTCTTTAGTCAAATCTATGCACAGGTCAGCTGAAAATAGATTCCAGGGGAATCATTCATGCAAGGGTCCCCAAACTTTGTTGGTGGAGGGTCAGTTCATGGGGGGGGGGAGAGAGATTTTAATTGTATGTAGGTGCAGGAATGCACGTGTGCTGTCTAACATTCCACACACCCACCCAGCATTGAACACCCACATTCACCGCTACCATTGCCACACACCCCACACTCCCATCACCACCGTTCACACTTACTCACTTTCATTGGTATGACTATGCACCATGTGCTATGTATGCGTTTTGCATGCATGCATGCATGCATGACGGTATTGGCGGGGGTCTTACTTTGAGGACTTCTGCATTGTGTCTGTAAATAATATCTCATACACTTACAAATATGGATTTTTTGTCCACAGTGCTAACTTCCCCAAAACAGGCAAAAACAAAATAGTGAAATTGGGAGTGCCAATGATGCTCCTGTAAGAGCAACACCCCCCCCCCCCAAACCCTCAGTCTTCTCTGTGATTGTCCTCTGCTTTAGGTCTTTATTTTATCCAAGACTGTACAGTCCTTCAAAGTGTGCATGGCAATACATGACTAACATATCTTCAAACAATGAGGTTGTCATTTGGTATGAGGGTCCTTCTGTATTAGATGACTTTATCGGGTTTCCTCTTGATCATATGATCTTAGACCCTTCAGATGGGGCAGATTTAGCATCCTTGTCTTGGGAATGGTGCCTCATTCCGGCCATTACACGATGCTTTATGAGTTCTGGCAGAGGCCCCACCCACAACTGGGGTGGAAGAGTTGTCAGAGGCTTCCCCCATAGCACAGGAGGCTTCCTGTGTTGTGCTGGCTCCAATGCTCCCCACATTTGATGGGGAAAGCCTTGCTGAGAGGGTGCTTCATGCAGAGTGACAGAATCGCCCTGCTGCCCTCTCTTTTTGCCACGGTGCCAGGCAAAGTGAGGGTCCAACTTACCTGTCCGAACACATCTCTCCCTATGAACCATCGAGATGTTTAAGATCATCTGGAGAGGCCCTGCTCTCGGTCTTGCCTTCTTCGCAGGCACGACTGGTGGGGACGAGAGACAGGGCCTTTTCAGTGGTGGCTCCTCGGCTTTGGAACGCCCTCCCTAAAGACATCAGATCGGCCCCCTCCCTCCTGACATTTCGCAAGAAAGTCAAGACCTAGCTATTTGAGCAGGCATTTGCTGATGAAATATAAGGCTTAATGAGATATATGGAATGACGACGATGCGATGGAAACTGATTTCAACATGACGCTGAGGCTGCAATTGTATGTTTTTAATTGTAAATTGTTATTATATGTTTTTTCTCTTGGGGGGGGGGGGTTGACTTGTTGCTGTGTTGTATTGAGGGCAGAGACTGCCTGTATAAACCGTCCCAAGTCGCCTTCGGGCTGAGAGGGGCGGTATAGAAACATAACAAATAAATAAATACATAAATAAATAACCTTTCTGTTGAGGTCCTTTTAGTTAGCTTCCCTCTTTAAACTTGGACCCAGAAAGCACACCTTCCCCACCACAGTCATGGGTACCTGTGAATAAATATTCCTAATACCAGCAGTCCCCTAGACATTTTAAGTGGCTTTGACATTTAAAATATATGCACCACACACACACACACATTAACCCAGGGGGGATGTATTTCTGTTCCTGATCTCAAAAATGCTTTCAGAGCAATTTTTCTTTGCTTTGTTTTTCCAGGCAGTAATGACTGCTCTGCAGTAACATGAGTTGGTACAACTGATGGTGTAAATAACCAGTGGCAATTAAGCCCCGTTGGCTCTATGCATGAGGGGCTACTAAAAAGGGAGGTGAAATATAAACGTTATTCATTGTCAGTTCCTGGAGCTTGGCAAACTGTGTGGGTGAACACAGCAGAAAGAAAAGAGTTGCATAGGAGAGGAAGGAAACAGCCAATACTGGACTGCCAGGAGGAAGTCTGTGCCTGCTTTAACCCATTTGCAGTTTTGAATTTTAGCACATCAGTGAGGATTGTCCTATATACCTTCCTACGACGCTTCCATGCTGGTTGATGTCCCTCATCTGTCTGGCAAGCGTCCCAGGATTCTTAAATTGGTAATTGTGATGAGGTTCTAAAACATGTAAAATTGTACAGAAATTTTAGATATGGTATTTGATTAGTTACATAAAGAGATCTTTATTGATCACATGCAAAGCATCATTACTTCAGTCGGTAGAAAAAATAAATACCTTCTTTGAAACCACACCACATATGCCAGTTTAGAAATACTGAGATAATAGAAAATTAACACATATGAAAATGCCTATGTAAATGGGCAAGGTATATAAGTTGACAATGTTTTACCTCTCTTGGCTGTCATGTCTGTTTTTAATCCATTTCAGACCAGTTTGAAGAGCTTCTGTGTTTACAGCCAGATGCCAGTCCCCCCTTTTTTTGGACTATCAGAAAAATCCCACTATTTCAGTTACTTTTAAAAAGGTCTCTTTTCTCAACTCCACTTCCTCCTATGTTTGCTTTCTTCGTCAATTGCTGTGAATTGAGTTGAACCCACAAAAGTAGTTAGCACCAGAAAAACTTGGGGGGGAGGGGGGGAGGAGGGGGACACCTTGCCCTTCCCAGAAGGCTGAGGCAAAAGCAAACTGCTGTAGTCTCTCCTAGCCTGTTTTTCTTCATTATTAACATTTCCCATCTTGACCAGAGTCTGATGTTACTTGACCACATAATTCCCAGTTTTCATTTGTGAAATGCTGAAAGATATGTATCCAGATGCTATTAAAGCATGTTGAGCAAACTGTTGGGACAGTAATGTCATGCTCACTCACTAGAGGTGGAAGATTCATACAAAATATGAGTCAAATTTCTAGGAATTTATGGCACCTGATGGTAGCATCTTTGAGTCTGAGAAGCTGGGGGTCGATCTACTTGGGGGGCATACACAAGTCTCCAGCTGAGTATGTACTACAATTCACTGAAGAGATAAGGAAAGACTTTGCCATTCTATAGGCAATGCCAACCTGGCATCTTGAGACTGCTTTCTGTATATTTCTCAGCAGCCTCTTGGCATCTTTGTGGCTTACAAAATTTCTGTCTGGTGACTGGTAATACTTTTCCATGTTTGTATTTTCTTGACCTTGGATTTGCTATGGTTGAGAACTCTGTTTGATTTTTGGTGGCTTTATTTATATGGCCTACTGATTTTCTATAATTGTATTGTAACCAGTTGATGACCATTTTTTCCATTTCCCTTCTTTATCTAGCTGGAAAACCTGTGACTGACTTGCGCTGGGTTAACTGGCAACTTTATCACTCAAAGAACCTGATTCTTGGATCACTTGCTGACTGGAACACAGGACAAGGAAAAAATGGGCAGCCATGAAGGTACAATTAGACATTTTTTTCAGAGAGGGCACTACCTGTAGAGGCAGGTAGTTAAGGTTCGCTGGTGTTTGCCACTCTGATCTGTTATTTTCCTGAGCATAGACAAAGCCAAAAGACAACACTTTCTGTGCACATCTATCAGCTTTCCTATTAGAAGTAGCTTGCATGCCCACATCTTTATTATTATTTTTATCCTGAGAAATTCCCCCTCCTTTCCCCATTCATCTTACTTGACAAACACTTCTGGAAAAAAATCCATTAAAACAGAGCTTTATCCCATTTCTGTATTCCTGAAGGCTGGGTTTCTTAATCATACAGCAAATCAATACAGATTCTAGTTCAGCCAGTCCTGCTCAGCTGGGGTGAAAAGGCTACTGGCTGACAGGCACAGAGAAGCAAAACTAAGACATTCTTTCTTTTTTGGGTGGGGCTCCTTCCTTCCTTCCTTCCTTCCTTCCTTCCTTCCTTCCTTCCTTCCTTCCTTCCTTCCTTCCTTCCTTCCTTCCTTCCTTCCTTCCTCCCTCCCTCCCCTCCCTCCCTCCCTCCCTCCCTCCCTCCCTCTTTCTTTCTTTCTTTCTTTCTTTCTTTCTTTCTTTCTGTTGGATAGGTTGATAAACCCACTAAGATCAGATTGAATGAAAACTCTGTAGCATATGGCAGAAAATTTAAGTATTTTATTTTCTGTCTTTTCTTAAACAAAACAAATCCAGAAAGTCAGCAGGGCAACAGAAGTCTTGATGGAGAACGTTTTGAAAATTTTCAAAACCAAAGACTCAGTGGAAAATAACCAACAAAATAGCAAAGACTTTTTAGAAAACTAGGGGACCAAACTAAAATAGACCAATGAAATTAATGAGAGTTGTATGCATGATAACTCACTATGCAACAGTTGACCCGGTTGGTTGACTTAAGTTGAAACTAAAAACAAGCAATATGATTCAGTCTACAAAGTGATACTACCACTGTATATGATGTTTTAATGCTAATTGTATTTTAATGTATTTAATTCTAGTTGTATTTTAATGTATTTTAATCTTAACTGTTGTTTACTATGTATACTGTGTGGCATCGAATGGTTGCCGGTCAACCTAATGTTTGCTTGTGCCTTTTTTGGCTAATGCAGAGGTTTGTATTAGTTTTCTGCTTACTCACTGACCAAAGACTGACCTAAGAGTCAGTCCACTATGTGTGATAGAAAGTGACTGAATGTTTCTGACTTTGTATCCAAATGTATAATCATTGCACAATCTGCTGAGATTTCTGGAGGAACCCCACAGACTTTAATGCAGGATGCAGACATTTCACAGCTGGCTATAGGGACATAAACAATTGCTTTGCTGATTCTCCCCACTTTCTACCAGACACAAAATGGCCCTTGTGAGAGGCAGGGACTCCACTGTAAGTCCAAGGTGGGTGAACGGCTAGCTGTAGCACAGCTCTGCATGCGGAATTACTAGGCTACATGGATCCATACAGGATTCTGACTGTATTGTACAAAAAAGCTATTATCTTGATTCAAACCTCTGGTGATCGACTGGAAATTCCTATTGAATTATAACTCAGCATGCTCTCTTGCTCTCTCCTTCTCTCTTTTTCTGTCTCTCTGCAATCTCTGAAGGCATAAAGGTACCTGGAAGCTTGAAATGTTATCCCTTATTTTGTTTTTTAAATGTGGATTTGGATATCAGGAGTTCTCCATTTATTATTTTGTGCAAAGCTTGGCCTGTTTTCCTTATGCAGGATGCTTTATTGATGGATGATGTTGTACATATAACATGTTAAACAATGAGCAGGCAAATGAATCCCTGTGTTTGTGGGTGACACTTTTTTAGAAGTGCAATACTGCTTAGCACTGAAGAATCATGACTATCTTAGAGAGGGCAGTAGTAGGATTACATTTGACCAAATAGAATTCCTATAATATACCCTTTAGTTTGTTTCTCAGAGGACCTCATCCCATGTGCCACTGGAATCATCACACATTGAGGCTAATTCGGCGGTGCCCAGTGTGGGGTGTAGGAAACTTGTTGCCCCATGCCCCACATTGTCTGGCTTCCTCCTTACCTCATCCTATGGAGGGAACCATCTGCTGCCCTATTTTCCCGTAGATCTATGCACAACATGGGAAGCCTCCTGTGTTGCCACCATGGTGGCATATGTCAGTTCCCCTTCCCTTTTACCATGGAGCTCTACTGGAAGTAGCTGAGCATAATTGGATGGGAGCCCGTGGGCCTCACGGCAAAAGGGAAGGGAAACTTGCACAGTGCTGAATTCAGCCTCATCTGATGAGGTTGTAATCTAGTGGTTCCAAACCTTTGGTTCTCCAGGTCTTTGGCACTTCAGTTCCCATAACCCCAAATAGCTTGGCCAATAACCAGGAATACTGGGAGGTGAGATCCTAAGTTTGGGAGACACTGTTCTAAGCCATTAACGTATTTCTTCTTCATGAGGATTTCTGATCACTGCATCCACTCTTGATCAACTGTTAGATTATCGAATCATGTTGCCAGAATAGATATGGGGTCAAAGTTGCCAACTGGATTAGAAATCTTATGTGGCCCCTATTTTCGTAACCTCCTTGTGTGGCCTATTGTTGCCAAGGAATAGCTATCTAGGTTTTTTTTAAGGTATCTTAAGCAACTTTATTCATATACTGCCCTTTCCCCCAAGAACTATAGAGCAGCATGTTACATAATAATAAAAGTAATGAAGTGGCAAGGTCATATGTCAAAAATCGGAGTCAGTAAATATATTTTGTCATTAACAACAGCAAGGAGCAACAGTAAAAGCCTGGGAATGCAGATAGCTTACAATACAGGTAGTCTCCAAGTTATGAACAAGATCGGTTCTGTAGATTTGTTCATAAATTAAATTTGTATGTAAATTAGAACACATTCACTTTTTAAAATGTAACTCCAACCAAAATTTTATATGTTTAGCTATAGATATCATAGGGAAAAGTTAACACACCCGTAGTGTTTGTTTTGCTGTGTCCCTGAACAGGAGATTTCACCTCCCTTCTGTCTCTGTGACAATTGGATTAAAAAACCGACTTGTTGTGGAAACATGGATTGGTGATAAAGAACATAAGAACATAAGAACATAAGAAGAGCCATGCTGAATCAGACCTCAGCCCATCTAGTCCAGCATTCTGTATCACACAGTGGCCCACCAGTTGTACACGGGGATCTCGAGCAGAAGGGAGGGCAAAACCCTGACCTGCTCCCGACCCCCCACAACCAGTACCCAGGGAAATCCTGCCTACCTCAACCAACTCCGAGGTGGCACTTGAATGTCCTTTTCAGTAACTACCGATACACTTGGTATCCATGAATCTGTCTAATCCTGCCTTGAAGTTGTTCAGGCTGACAGCTGTCACAACCTCTTCTGGAAGTAAATTCCATAACCCAATGACCCTCTGGGTGAAGAAATATTTCCCTTTATTAGTCCTAATTTTCCCACCTTGGAGCTTCAGGGAGTGCCCTCTAGTCCTAGTGTTTTGTGACAAAGAAAATATTTTTTCTTTATTCACCTTTTCTATCCCATGCATGATTTTATACACTTCGATCAAGTCACCTCTTAGACGCCGTCTTTCAAGGCTGAAAAGACCAAGGCGTTGCAACCTGATTTCATAAGGGAGCCGCTCCATCCCTTGGATCATTCTTGTTGCCCTTTTCTGTACCTTTTCCAGTTCCGTTATATCCTTCTTAAGGTGCGGAGACCAGAATTGTACACAGTACTCCAAATGTGGCCTTACTATAGATTTGTAGAGAGGTAATACAACATTTGCTGACCTATTTTCAATTCCCTTTCTGATCATGCCTAGCATAGAATTTGCTTTTTTCACTGCTGCTGTGCACTGGATTGACATCTTCATTGAGCTGTCCACCAAAACCCCAAGATCCCTTTCCTGGTTTGTCTCGGAAAGCTTTGACCCCATCAATTGGTAGGTGTAGTTGGGGTTCTTTGCCCCGATGTGCATGACTTTACACTTGTTTAGGTTAAAATGCATTTGCCACTTTGTTGCCCATTCACTCAATTTCGAGAGATCTTTCTGGAGCTCTTTACAATCAGTTTCATTTTTAACTACCCTGAACAATTTAGTGTCGTCTGCAAACTTTGCTACCTCAGAATTCACTCCTACATCCAGATCATTAATGAATAAATTAAAAAGTAACAGACCCATTAAAAAGTAACGGACCCTTAATGAGATGCCTTTTCTCCATGATAACTCTTTCAGGAATGAATTTCCCTTCTGAGTGGTAGATTTCTCTCACTTCTTCTTGCCCCACCCCTTTCCTTAACTAGGAATAGTATGTAAAATGAATGTTTGTAAGTTGGGAAATGCATGTAGTTAAAACAATCAAAACTAAAAAAATATCACCTTATTCAAAAGTTAAAAATATAATTAAACAATAAATAAATTGTAAACCAACTGGAAACATTCCCATTAAAAAGATAACAAAGAGACATTACACCAATATGGGAACAACTACATTTTCCTTCAGAGTTTTCCTTACTGTGCTGTTCTGGACTATTTATTTATTTAGCATATTTATACCCCATCAACTTCTCAACCCCCGAAGGGGGACTCAGGCTGAATGCCCCCCATCTCTTGATCTGAGTCCACAAAGAATATGGATCATCCTCATACCAGTCCTTTCCCTTCTGTATCCTCCTGTCCACACTGGGTAGGAACAGTTATATGATTTTAGTCGCTACATAAAACTGAATAACTGCACAGTACAATACTATTCCTCACCGAAGGATCAGCTGTGTGATTTTGGCTTATGAGATTTCAGTACATAGTCTGGCTTTAGAAAGTGTGTGTCTACATGGATGTCCAGGGCTTTCTGAAGGATGATGAATGCACACAGATGAGGTGACAGAACTGCTATCTTTTGCCCATTAGGACAAATGCTATATTGAAGGTCTAAGGCTGTTGTTAGATTGAATAATGTAGTAGTTTTAGGAAGTGGCTGCTCAGGAGCAGAACACAGCAACAACTTTGTTGGATGTTAAAGCGTGGAAACCACACAGACCACTCTATATCCCTTAAGCTAGCTTGTGGATTTGCTGTTCAATAGAAGATGCTGCTTGCCACCAGGGGAAATTAAAGTTCAGTTTCAAGACAAGCTATCTCTGATGGGGCGACCTTCTAGTCCTTTGTTTTAGACACACTTGTAGACAAACAACCCAAGTTTCAAAGTATGTTTATATATCAGAAAACAACACAAATGTCTGCATCTGGGACTATTGTAACCAGTCAGAGGAATATCTGTGCCCACATTTAGATTATCTTTCCCTGTGCCTTGACTTTGGCAGGTGAATTAAGAAATTAATAATAATAATAATAATTTTTGAATCTAGACTGACAAAGTTTTGGAACACAATACACCAGACATCATGATTGTGGAAAAGAAAAAAGTCTGGATTATTGATGTCGCTATACTGGGTGACAGCCGCATTGAGGAAAAACAACAGGAAAAACTCAGCCATTATCAGGACCTCAAAATCGAACTGAAAAGGCAATGGCATAAACCAGTACAGGTGGTCCCAGTGGTCATTGGCACACTGGATGCCGTGCCAAAAGATATCAGCTGGCATTTGGAAACAATAAACATTAATAAAATCACGATCTGTCAACTGCAAAAGGCCACCTTACTTGGATCTGCGCACATCATTCGAAAATACTTTGTATTGAGGGCAGAGACTGCCTGTGTAAACCGTCCTGAGTCGCCTTCGGGCTGAGAGGGGCAGTATAGAAACATGACAAATAAAATAAATAAATAAATAAAATACATCACACAGTCCTAGACACTTGAGAAGTGGGCAACTTGCGATTTTTTTGGATATGAAATCCAGCATATAGATCTCGTTTGCTGTGACATCCTGTGTTTTTGTGTCAGTAAAATAATAATAGTAATAATAATAATAATTGTGTGGTTTTCTGGCATTGTATATTTCTGCCGCTTCTGTGACTGTTCATTGTATTTTGATTCTGTAGCCCACTTGTCAATGGATGTCCAGAATCAGCAGCATCCACTGTGGTCTTTTTTATCCTGAGCGCCGACCGAGCCAGTATAGACTTTGTTTAGGTTTGTTTCTCCATAGTGCTAATGCATTAGGTGCTCTTAGTTCCACTCCTTAGCTGAGACCTCTCTGACTTGGTTGGACCTGCTGATAGTTATACACTACCTCTAGCACAGCTCTCAGCATCCTTGGAGCAGTTAAGCCCCCCACCACGACAAGGTGGCATCCATCGGGCCAGCATTTGAAAACAATAAACATTGACAAAATCACAACCTGTCAACTGCAAAAGGCCACCTTTCTTGGATCTGTGCGCGTATTTCGAAAATACATCACACAGTCCTAAATACTTGGCAAGTGTTCGACTTGAGTTTTGTGATATGAAATCCAGCATATATATCTCGTTTGCTGTGTCATACTGTCAGAATAATAATGATGATGATAATAATAATAATCTTTATATCCCTCCAACATCTCCCAAAAAGGAATTTGGGGTGGCTTACAAGGCACTCCCAAGTGCACTATAACATAAACAGTACATGAGTACAAAATATGCACACATACAATGCCCTTGTTATTACTAAAAAGCATTACTTTGGATTTTGCTTCAGTAAGTGTACATCTAACTTTGGTTGAATATAAATTCAACCAAAGGGTGGATGCAAAAAGTGTCATTCACGTAGATTTTAATATAAATGATTAACGACTTGCATGGAATATAGATGTCTGTGTGACATTGATAGAAAAAGAAACCTACATTGATGTTTCATCGGAGAAACTTTGAGGCAGACTTTGAAAGTCTATCTTTTTTTGAGCAATTCTGACCGGAGTTCCCTGTGTGGTATAAGAGAATAAAATGACCATTGCCCTATCTTTGAAGCTAAACAAATCCAGGCCTGGACAGTAGCGGGATGAAGTGT
Organism: Anolis apletophallus; assembly: GCA_030556195.1. Classification (NCBI taxonomy): domain Eukaryota; kingdom Metazoa; phylum Chordata; class Lepidosauria; order Squamata; family Anolidae; genus Anolis; species Anolis apletophallus. Next base: position 182,370,254 of record JARBWK010000003.1, on the reverse strand, counting down.
AATATCCTCTCATATGCTATTCTGAAAATATGCATTAATTTGTTCATTCATATGTATTAGTCCTTTTTGTACACTGCCTGCAATACAACGAGTCAGAGCAGCATACATTGCTACCTATACACTTTATCTTCATAATAACCCTGTGAAATAGACCAGATTAAGGAAGAGTGGCCAAGGTCACCAGTACATTTCTTTCCATTGCAAGAATTTGAATCTGTTCTTGTGTGTCTCAGTCCAGCATTCTTTAAAAGACATCTCAAATTATTTGATGAGTTTTTAAAAAGAATAATTCATACAAAAGCAATTGTTCTGATAACTCTAACACAAAGGAACATTCAGTTTAAGAGATCCATGCAGGCCACATGCATACTTAATTTATCATAGTGATGAAAATTATGCCAAGGGATATTTTTTTTAAAAAATCACCATCAGAGGAAAGGAACAAGCAAAAAACAAAAACAAAAACCAAACCAGTGTTACTATTTGCATAGTTCATAAACCAATACCACACTGCATAAAAACAAGGTCTGCTTGCTTATTAGCCTTTGTTCTTTAACTGTCAGATATCATTCTCATTAACATACTTTCATGAATCCTCTTTCCAGCAAAATAGTAATAATTCATTTAAATTCTTACATTCTGAACAGTTTTTAGAAGTCCGACATTCTTGATGACCACATCAGGTTTCAAACAATGAAGAGTAAAGATGAAGCACAAAAAGAAGAAAACAAACTGTTTTACTGTGCCTAGGAGTCACAGGGTTCACTACTCTCATTAAATTTGCACATTGCATTAGCCTCCCACATTTTTCATTCTTTCCTTTCCAACAAACCCCTGAAACTGCTAACCTTTCTCACAGCTTACCCAAGCACACTGCAGTAGAGCCCAAGTTTTAAATGCGAAAGGTCTCAGGCTTAGTTCCTTTCAGTACCCCAACCAACATTATAAGGGTTTTCTAGTAATAACTTTGCGAAGAGACTTTGTTATCTGATCTACTTTCTGTACTGTAGTCTAAGGGTATATCTATCTTGGCTTTTCTTCATGAATGAAGATTCAGGAAGGACTCATCCCACGCTTTCCACAAGCGCGTTGACGACTAAAAAGGCAAATCTGAGATAAGAAAGTCCGGTTGCAGAAAGCACAGCAAGAGGTCTCCTTGGGTGATGTTGTTTCCAAGTTGCGGTTCTTTCTGCGTTGTCGTTTCTCTTTGATACTTGTTCAGTGTGACTTCTCAAAAGAGGCTGCAGCATCGTGGATAGTGCGTCTCCATGCCTCCCGATGTGAGACCAGGGTGGACCATTGTTGATGATCAATCTGTCCGAGCCTGAGATGTTGTTTCAGGGAGTCCTTATATCTCTTTTTGGGGGTGCCTCTCTTGCGCTGACCCATGGCAAGTTCACCATAGAGTAGTATCTTAGGGAGGCAGTGGTCCTCCATCCTAGAGACGTGCCCTGCCCAGTGCAGCTGAATTCTCAATAGCATGGCCTCAATGCTGGTGATCCCTGCTTGCTCAAGGACAGCAACCTTCGTCACATAGTCAGTCCAGTGTATATTTAGGATTGTGCAAAAACAGCACTGATTAAAGCGTTCAAGGAGTCGTAGGTGTTGGCGATAGGTGACCCATGTTTCACACCCATATAGAAGAACAGACAGTACAATAGCTCTGTACTAGGCATGGTTTAGAATCCAAAAATAGCGATTCTTAAATCAAATGGGGGGGGGGGGATTTTTTTTGAGTAGTAAAAGAAAGACTTACAAAAAATTTCCCAAAAATTTCTGAAATGTAACTTAAGTACTAACGAAATTCGTTAGTAATTCGTATGCCAGAGCATGCGCATTCCCAGATGGTTTGGCCTACCACCCCCAGAAAGCCTAACCGCTGGTAAATTGGCTGGGATTTCTGGGAGTTGTAGGCCAAAACTTGAATAAACCACACTGAATTCTAGATGGGACTCTCCAAATAGGAAGGAGGGAGGGAAGGGAGGGAGGGGGTTTTCTATTCTTGGAAGCAGCAAAAGAAAAGGAGGAGCCCCCCCTCGCTCCTCGCTGCCTCTCTCTCACCCCGATCCTGAGGGAGCGAGGGCCCAAGTTTGCCCAGGCTGAGAGGAAAAGGAAGAGGCCTGAGGCTGTGAGGAATGGTGGGAGTTGAAGTCCAAAACACGTACCTGGAGGGCTGAAGCTGGCCCCTGCGATGGGGCATGGCAGAGCAACGGGGAAGAGAAGCATCTGAGAGAGCGCCGGGAGAGAGAGGAGGAGAAGCGCGCGCGTGTGAAGCTGGCCCCTGCGATGGGGCATGGCAGCAGAGCAACGGGGAAGAGAAGGAGGGGGAAGCCTGGAGAGAGAGGAGGAGAGAGCGCGCTGTGTGTGTGTGAAGCTGGCCCTTGTGATGGGGCATGGCAGCAGAGCAACGGGGAAGAGAAGGAGGGGGGGAAAGCCTGGAGGACTACACTTTCCAGAATGCATTGCCTACCTAGCAGCAGCGTCACTTCCAGTTCCCCATAGAAATGCGGGAAAAAGAAGAAGCTGAATGAAGGCGGGAAGGAAATGAGGGGGAGAAGACAGGGAGAAGTGAGTAGTACGTAGTACAATAATTAATTAATTAAGAATTAAGAATTTCTTATGATCATAACGCAAATTGTTGGCCTCAAGGACCGTAAAAAGAAGTCTACTTCCGGGATCGCGGCAGAGATACGTAAAACCTCAAAAGTCCCATTACATATGAATCTCTTACGAATCCTTTTAATTTCCGTTTCATTTTTCTCATGCCTACTCTGTACACACTGATTTTGGTGCTTTGTCTCAGGTGCCTGTTGCTCCAGACTCTTTTGTGAAGCCTTCCGAATGCACTATATGCCTTTTGCTAATTTGTGATCTATCTCTTTATCAATATTGGCATCTGAAGAGATTATGTGTGACGACTTGGCTATGAAACTTTGGAGGATTTTAAAACTCTTTGATCGCTGCCACCAACCTAAAATATTAATCTTAGGATTTCTTATAAAAATAACAGTTAATCTAGGCTCCAATTATAATCACCAAAATAAACTGAGAGGGTTCGGAAGTAAAATCTTCTTCCAGACTGGGAAATGAGAGGTTGCTGGAACTGGCACACACTGATGGAAATGAGGCACACTGAAACTGTCTTGGAAAGTTAATAACGATGAATATTTATTAAACTAACAAGCAGCTTTGAGAGGCACAAATGCGTTACGGTTATCAAGTGAGGCACAATAGCGTAATGGTTATCAATTAAGTTTCATTAGCGTGTTGGTTACAGAAGATGAATCTTAGATCTTAAAACAGACAGTGTAAAAACTTGTCTCACTAAAACTCCCTCACACTAATATTTAAACTAGTAGTGAGCAGTCTACAAACTAACTATCCTAGTTAGTACCCTGAGCTAACTTGCAGTCTACAAGAAGCCCACCTAGCTATAACTCTATCTCTTAGGTGAGCTAATCCCTAAACCTTAGGGATTTCTGAAAGCCTGTGACTGACTACCTGCCAGCTATCACACAGAGCCTTCTCTGCTAGCTCACACACAGCTGTGTCAAGAGACTACTGTAAACTCACAGCTCTGACCACAAACTGCTCTCTCTCTCTCTCAGAGCTCTGACAAGAAGCTCTTCACTCTTTGAGTCCTGACAAGAGACGGACTAATAAGCTACACTCTTTCCCACTCAAGTAGCTCGGCTCCTCCCCTCAGCTCTGGGCTCCTCCCAGGCATCTCTCTCTCTAACTCCCTCCCAGAGAAGGCTCCAAGCCACTCCCCCTTTCCTGGCTTCCCTGTTTCCTGGATGCCAAACTGCTATGCTGGTCTCGGCCCAGCATTACAATGGGTGAGTCCTCATATTATGCTTCCCAGGTAGGTGAACTGCTGAACGGACTTAAGCACAGATTTGCCTATGCTGACATGTGGATGATGGTGTTCTTCTTGTGGTGCGGGCTGGTTGAGAACTTCCATTTTCTTCAGACTGACTTTCAGTCCAAACAGCTCTGCAGCTATACCACAGAATTAATACAATTTGACACAACATATAACTGCAATGGCTCAATGTTATGGAATAATAATAATCTTTATTTGTACCTCGCCACCATCTCCCCGAAGGGGATTCGGGTGGCTTACATGAGGCCAAGCCCAGAAATACATATCAATACAATAACTTGATATGTATGTATCAAGTTATTGTATATGTATGCCTTGTTTGATGTTGTCTTTTGCTGCCTAGTCACATTAGGCATTTTCCAGGTTTTGAGATTTCCGGCTAAAACCTGAGACGTGGAGCAACCCCTTATTATATCATAGAAGAACGGCCTTTGAGATGTCACACCTTGATTGATGTATTTACTTAGACTGGCAGATGAATCTTAGTTCAACAGTGACAATAAGACCTTGTACTCCAATACGTGTGATTTGATAGATCAATTTAGGGCCCATCTACACAGGGCATTAAAGTTGTGTCTGGTCTAAGTTGCAATATTCTGGACTGACCCCATGGACAGCTATACCACTTGTCTCCATTTTGCTGCGCGAGCAGGATGGAGTGCCAATCATCCAGTCAGGCTGAACCCAGTTTAGCCCTGTAGGACTGCTACCCTTAGCTGTCCTTTTTTTAGTCACCATTGTAACAACTACCAAGCTCTGGAGAGTGCCTAGGTTTATTGACATCTGCTTTGCTTGGAGAAAAGATGGTGAAAAGATGAGAAATTTGTGGAACATTATCTGACCTGTTAACCAGTTTTACCCGAAGTTGGAAGGTCATGGATATCATGTGGATGCCCAGAAGTTTGTGATCTGTGTAAGCAGGTCCTTGATCAAAGACAGGTTGTGCAGCATCCAAAATATTGTTCCTCAAAGAAAGGGAATAGTTCATAAAAGTGAATGATAGGTTGCTATTTCAGTCTCAAGCTCCTGCTGCCTGAGGTCTTACTCTGCCTGATGCTGGCCCTGAAGCATGGAAAGAATAGCTTAAAAAGAAGAAACCCCCTTCCTTTCATTGCCTAGGAAATGCACTTGGACAGTGCCATCTGAGCAGCATAACCACAAAAAGTATGCTACTTCTGGCTTAAACTTTACAGCACAAATCTTCCAGCTGCTGCTAGTAACCCAGGAGAAAACAGAGCTAATATCTCTTTTGAACCATTTGATAGGGCTCCTGTGGAGTTTTTCTTTTGCATATTTAATCCAGAGGGATGATCTAAAAGAAATTAACAGCATTTGTCTGGTAGGTGATGGTAAGAGCACAATAGTTCTAGAGGGGGCTGGCTTTGCCAACGTTTGATGCCTCATATGCACCTGCAGGTTAATGAAATCTAACATTGTATAAGCAGCGCTGGAGAAAATATATATTTTTGTTGCTGCTGGTTTTTCTGATGGGAAATACTGAGCTGTTCAGATACTGCTGTCATCAGTGTCACCATGATGACCCCGTAGGTAGCTAGCAAACACTGAAAGCAGCCAAGTAAAGAAACCCACATCTGAATAAGCAGTAAGGAGAAGGGATTGTGGGCACAGATCATTTTGTGCATCCCTCTCATTGCCACTCATTTTCATGGCTGCTGTGAAAACAAATTACCTTGAGGCACAGTAAAGGTCAAAGTTATCATCAGCTAAGCAAGGACCCTGTGTAATAGTCAGGGTGACTTTTCTCACCACCCTCTGGAAGCCATCAATCTGAGGTCCTTTCATTAGCAGTGGGGTGGAATTTTGCAGGAACATTTAGAATTTCATTTCAGGGAGACTCATCTCTAGCCTGTCAAACAAAGCTGTTCCCAGTGAGCTACTTCTCACCTTGCACTCAGGAGGCAGGAAATGGTTGTGCTAGATATGACTGAGGGCTTCAGAAGTCCAGAATTGAGCGTGTTTAAGAGGATCTGAGTGCCATGGAAGATGTTGTGAGGGCTACTCATCATCTAATTCTGGGACCTGGCCTAGGAAAAATCTTGTTGCAGAGCTGAGAATGTTATAATTTTGGACTTCAACTCACTGAATTTCTCATCATCATTTCCAGTAGTCATGCTGATCACTGGAATCTAGGAGGGGAGGTCTTTACTGGGATCTTCACACATTATTCACCAATACATCACACAGTCCTAGACACTTGGGAAGTGTTGGATGTGTGATCCAATACAACAAGCAGCAGAGTGATCTTGTTTGCTGTGGACTCATCTTGTTGTGTTTATAATAATAATAATAATAATTTTATTGATATTCTACCCTATCTCCCCAGAGGGACTGAGGGTGGATTCCAGCATACAGCGGCAAACATTCAATGCCTCCATATCTCTCGGCATTACTTCGCGAACGAAGATTCAGGAAGGACTCATCCCATGCTTTTTACAAGCGCGTTGATGACTAAAAAGGCCAATCTGAGATAGGCAAGTTCAGTTGCAGAAAGCACAGCAGAAAGTCTCCTTGGGTGATGTTGTTTTCAAGTTGCGGTTCTTTCTGCATTGTCGTTTCTCTTCGAGACTCATTCGCCGTGTCTTCTCGAAAGAGGCCGCAGCATTGTGGATAGTGCATCTCCATGCCTCCATAAAACAAGTACCAACATCATAGTCTCCGATAAACCCCACATATAAAAACAACATTTAGAACTTAACATCAATAGATTAAAACAGATATAATAAAACAAAAATTAAATAATGTCATAAAATCTGAACATAAAACAATTCACGAACAGTACCGGCAAACCCTTCTCAGTATTGAAAGAATAAGAAAAAAACACAGAACTAGTACCAACCAGTTGTGGAGGAAACTGATACGAAAAAAAGAGGAAAAAAAACCTGGGCTACGGCACTCCTATCATTTTAAAAATAACTAATTCTGTAACTTTTTGTGCCATTGTTGTCTTACCAAAAATATTTCCTTTTTCATTATCACAGACATCAATGAACATAGCATTTCCATATCACATTCCATTTCTTCTTCCAGATAATATGTAAGCATGGAACTTCACATCACTATAGCCCTGTTCAGGTATAATTTCAAATTGTTTGGCAAAAGCACATGAAGACACCATAAGGCCCTTAACCCACTGTCTTCATGAAGATGTCTTCTTTGACCTTAAGGATCTACAGGGATTTGGAAGTGGGATGGCTAGAGGCATCGATGTAATGGATTTATTCTGGGGTTTGTCTTGGACTGTAAAGGCACGATCCAAGATGCTGAACCTAACTTTGGGCATCTCGTTCATGGTGAGGATAAAACTTATTGTAGCACTGACATAGAAAGCTCTGGTCACAACAAGCCTGAAGGCAGATTTCCTAAATTCCATCTTGCCAGTTTACCCAGTGGCCAGTTGTTACTGTAGTTGGGAAGGATTCTGTATTGTTTTGTGGGTTTTTTAAAACTTAGCAGGCTCTTGGAGAGAAGGGAAGACAAGCTTCATATACATTAAGTGGAATAAGTTTATAGAAAAATATGTAAGCATGTTTAGTAGTCCTGTCATATACTATGAGGTTTGTTTTCCCCTCCCCTGCGCTTTAACAAAATAGAGCTGTCCCATTACAGCTAAGCTTCCTGAGTGTGTAGCTCCCTTAATGAAAGGCATACATTTGTTGCCCTTTCCTTGGAAGCTGATGAAAAGTATGTGTGCAGTTTGCATCTCATTTCAAGCAATCACATTGTTCTGGGAATTTTCATTTGCATTTCTCTCTGCACACATCCTGGTCTCTTGCTCCCATGGCCTCCTTTCCATACGTGCCCTGCCTGCTACGCTTCTCTTTCAAGGCGAGGCTTCTGATGTCTTCACCAGCTAATTAGAAAAACAACTGAAAGAGATGCCATCAGATTGGCGCTACAACTGTGTAAATTTATTTTGACATTCAGACGGCCTTGATCACTCCATGATCTGGCAAGCGGGTGAGTCCAGGGAGAAGGAATTATTTGTGTTGTTCAGAAACAACAATGAATGCAAGTTAGCTGAAGAAAATGAGCAACAAAAGTGGAGGAGTGTCTCATGGAGTGAAGCCTCAAGAGATAGTACAGAAGCAGTTGAAAACCGTTTCTATGCAATACTCCCTTACATGTTCGTACACATACCCACACAGCTTAAATTATTAGGTTCAATGTGTTTCTCATCCCTAGCTGTCACTACATCATGATGTAGGCATGCTGACATGACTTGACTTGACATGAAGTGGAGGCACAATGCTCCTTGTGTTTAATTTGAACTTGGGTGGTTTATATTTTTGGTCTATAACTCCCAGACGTCAGGCTAGATGCAGGCTCTAGAAGTTGCCTGTAATAGAGGAACAGTGACATGCATTATGGTTCTGTGGGATTCCTAAGGCTATTTCTGAAGATCTCTGCCCCAACTGAATCCCCAGACTGTCCTTCAAAAGAAAAGAAAACAAAAAGAGCTAATTGCCCATATTGGAAGACCAAAAGCTTTTGTTTAGTGTTTAGTGCCGCGTCGCTGCCATTGCACTATGTGTTGATTATTGCTGTTTTATTGCAGGGGGTGGGGGTTTTAAATCGGTTTTAAACTGGTTTTATCTTGTTGTTATGCTTTTACCCTATGTATGCTTTTATGTGCTGTAAACCGCTCTGGGCTTCGGATAGAGCAGTCTATCAAGCCGAATAAATAAATAAATAAATAAATAAATAAATAAATAAACACTAGAAGTGGATTGAGGGAGGGGGCACTGCTGTTTATGCAAACCCCGGTGCTCCATGAATAACCTGTAAACACTAAGAGTGTAACAAAGAGTACTCAGAACACTTATTATTAATTGGCAATCAGTTCCTGTTTTAAATGATAAAGACAGTCATTCAACTGATAGCGAACTGTGACACTTGTTCTTATTAATCATAACCCAAATGTGATGTTATTAATTTCTTAAATGTTGTATTCTATTGTTCTACTTTCACCTGACTTAGCCAATGGTTTGTTGACCGAAATAAAGGCTACTGACTGACTGACTGGCAAACCCTGGAGGGTTCCAGAACTAAGAAACTGCCCTCTAGTTCTGGTGAAGCTCATAGAATAATAGAACTGGAAAGTGCCACATGGACTATTTAACCCAACCCACTACAGGGGCAAGAATCCACTGCTAGACCCCCTTGCCAAGTAGCCTTCTAATCTCGCTTTAAAAACTTCAAGCAAAGGAATATTGCAAAATGTTTTCCTGGTTGTGTACAAAATGAAATTCTAATGGATGTAACTTCTAATACAATTAACAAAATCTTAGCACACCAACATTTTGTTGCAATGCTGCCTTGTTTATCAGAATCATTGGGATTTAAGAAGCACCTAACTGCTCTTAGCAGCAGGAACGAATAGTATTTCTCTTTGAGTAGATGGCAAAATACTGCATATGTCTCCAATATGCTCTCCCCTGAAATAAAGACTAACTTGAACTTTTTACTACTTTGCATGTTTTTACAAAGAAGAAAAAGCCTTCTTGATTTATTCGCTATACCTGAGTGCATCTAGAAGGGATGCTGTTTGATATCACTTTAACTGTAATGGATCAATGCTATGGAATCCTTGGCTTCATTGTTTGGTAGCAGAGAAGGCTAAAGACTGCATAAAACCACAGCTTCCACAATTCCATAGCATTGAGCTATGACAATGAAATAGCTGTTAAATAGCATTAATTCTACAGTGTATATGCTCTCTCCCCCAGTGTGATAGTGATGGTCGGAGACTGAATGTTGCTCATTTTCCGTTTGGCAATACTAGTTACTGTGGTCATAAGAAACGCTATCATCTCATACCCTCAAAAGTCAGCACACATGTTATCAAGCAACTTCACAGTGTGGTCAAAAGTATGTGGGAAGGCAACAAGATAAGAAAGGTTATTATTGAGAAATTATACACAAATATATTATTTTAAGCATAGAAAACCTGTGTCCACTGCAGATGACAACACCATCCCATCTTCTACCTCCAGCTGTGTTAACTGCATGGAAACTAAGTTTTCACTTTGAACTCATTTTGCAGCAACTAAAGTAAATGGAGGATAAAGGAGAAAAATAGGAAAAGGAGAGGAAAATCAGGACAGTTCAAAAGCAACTGACAAAGTTGGACAGCAAAAGATTAACTGTTCCAGCTAAGGTGAGACAGTAAGAGAGGGTGTTATATGCATGTACATGCACATTCAACTGAAGCTGGTTGAAACCAGATGAGGAAGGAATTGGTGGAAGACATTCTGAATGTGAACTTGATAGATCCCCACATTGCCAGATATAAATTAGAGTAGTATTTTCTACAGCAATGTAAGTAGTGCTGACATGTATGCCTCGTACTTTATATTGATCGTGTAACTGGCACCCTAGCAATATTTAATACTTGAGTATATTCAGAATTCACATTTCTCAATACAAAATATTTAATCCTTCAGTTGTATACTGAATTTATGGTGGTTTCTTTTATATCTCTAGGCCTCAGCATGCTAGTCAGGCAAAAATGCCATGTCTCATAACAGCAGGGAGGCAAAATATACCCAGGAGCTTAACTAGGGTAACATCTCTCTGCCGTTGGCATGGCTCATAAAGAAAGATGTGAGCCGGCACTTTTACAAGATCAAAGAAAAGCACTGTTCATGCTCAGTTCCCATTGCAACTCTTAAAGTTGTCACAAGGGCAGGTAAGGACTGTGTCAATTTCAGTCCTTGTCAGCAAAATAATATATCACCAACTACTTGGTCTCTTCCCACTGAACACTTTTTAAAGATCCAAAACATGGGGCATATGTAAGAGAGACACAAAGAGTTACAGACAGAATAAGTTTATACTGGGTAGATATCTTAGAGGTTCTTGGAAGTCTTGTATGTATTTTAGTATTTTCAGTTTTTACCATGAAGCATATTGAGGCATCTAGCTTAATTACCAGATTTGCATGCCAAAAAGGATAACAAACTCTTCCTACCTGACTGCTTCTTTTTGTATTTTTTGTATATTCACTTGAATATGCTGCTCATGGTAAGGTGACTACAATGGTAAAATATTTGGAAACCAAGTCCATGTATAAGAAAGGCTTTAGAGACCTGGATATACATAGTTTGAGGAAGAAAAGATTGAGATGAGATATGACAGCCATGTTTAAATGTCTGAAAGGCTGTCATGTAGAAGATGGAGCAAGCTTGTTTTCTGCTGCCTCAGAGACTACAATATGGATCAATGAACACAATTTACAATACTGGTAAGATATAAATAAGAAGAGATTCTACCTAAACTATCCTATCTGATTTGTTGTCGATCCACTTCTTTGGACTTCACACAAGTCTACCATTTGCCTAAATATATGCCCCTGTGCTTTTCTTTTCTGTTTCTGGCCAAATAGCTTAACCATTGGTTTGTCCCATCAAGTATGAGGTCTGTCCAAGGGCCATTTGTTGGCTCCTGGTATCCAGTTTGTTAGTTGACATGTCAGCTGGTTGTTTTTTTGTTTGTGCTATATGCCCTGTCAATCTTCTTTTTGCCTCATAGATTTAATTGACCACTTCATGTACCCCAGTTCTCTGATCGTAGCTCTTTGTTGCTGACTTTATCTCTTATTGTCACACCACACATCCTTCTTTCCATTGCTCTCTGAGTCACTGCCATTTTTCCTCTTCTAACTTTGTTGCTGCCCATGTTTCAGATGTGTATAACATTGCCCATAAAAGTGTAGTATTGAAGATATCTGCTCTGACCTTAATTGGCAGATACCTAAACATTAGGAAGAATTTCTTGACTGTGAGTGCTGTTCTACATTGGAATGAACTACTTCAAAAAGTGCTGGAATCTCTTCTGTAGATGCCTTTAGACAGGATTAGGATAGTCATTTTATTTGCAATTTGTAGCTGATGTTAGCCTATAAACCACAAAAGGTTCATATCTCATACCAGTACTGGTAAGATATAAATAAGTAAATGATAGCCTTACCTACATGGAGTTTAATGTAATGACAGCTCACCCTAGTGCACCCCGCTTGGGATCAGCAGATGTTGCCTCTCTTGGTTTATCTGCACATTTCTTTAGCTTCATAAAGCTCTTCTGTTTTATACTCAAAAGTCTTTAAAACTAATGATGGGTTGAATAAAATCATAAACTTTGTGCTTATTTCGTCATGTTTTGACAAGTCTCCAACAATTCCCTAAATAAACAGCTCCCACATTTAAGCCATTCTCAATTTTCATTGCAAATTCAAGAATGTAAATCATCTCCTGCCTGTATATTAATTTTCTGTGGGATGGTTGGAGCAAAGGCTGGAATTTTATTGCCTTCCCACAACCCCAGATCTGCTGAGAATGGAGGGGAGGAGGCTATGCAAATTCCATCTTTGCAGTATTCCCAAAAAGAATTGCTGTGGATAATTTCTGAGAAAGTAAAAATGTTTCCCATTTTCCTTCCAATTGCTTTAAAAAAATCTTATCCACTTATTCAAGCTCAGCTGTATTTTCTTGTCACATGTGTTATCCCAAAACAAAACAACACAAACAAAGGGGTGGCTGATACCACTTTAGAAAACTGAAAAAGGAAAGAAGCAGGACTGTCCCAGCTCTCCCTTCAATTGGGTTCTGCGCTCTCAATTCGAGCGTCCCACAGCACGACAGTCACTGCTGAAAACACCGAAAAAAGGAAAGGGAGCAAGCACGGGCTGCTCCTACAATCAATACTAATAGATATTCAGTTTAACTCTGATAGTTTACTGAGCAAAAATTATCCACAATATCCATTCATAAGAGAGTTCAGGTCACTCCGCAACAAACTATTCTATTCAACAATCTTTACATGCATATAATATACAATAAACGCAAATTAAAGAAACTTACATGCAGGTGAATATGTGATTCCTGACCTCAAATGGAATAGGATTTAAAGAGCTGGCCCACAGCTGGTATGTCTTTTTGGATAGTTTTTTTCTTGAAGGAAACATTCCATCTAGCACCTGGTTTTCAGTGGGAGCCATCCATCAAAGTGCTGACTTAAGCAAAACCCACTGAACCCATGATATGGATTAGATTGGTGTGACTGGCAGCAAAATAGTACATTCTGCTGCAAGTAGGTAGGGCTATTGGGGTTGCAACTAGAATAAAGGGTGAATAATGACTCCAGGAGAAATGGTGCTGTGTTGGACTACTGCCACCAGACTATTTCTAAGCTGCCAAAAAGTATTAGGTCCAGCTCAAATAGCACCTATGTTCTTTAAAACAGTTACAGGAATATGACTAGAGTAAAAAAGATTCAACCCCTCTTTTCTCTCAGGTTTTAACTCAGAGCCAAACAATGCCCTCTGAAGAGCCAGTGCCATATATATTCTGGGAAGCCACATACCCTTGGTCTAAGAAGAAAGCAATGCGAAACATTATCCGAATCTATCTTGCCAAGAAAACCATATGGCAATATCACTATAGCTGGACTCAACTTGAAGACACATAAGAACAAATGCTCTCCATGTCCAGAGCGTAGTAGTGGGGCTTCTTTTGATTTCCTCCAAATGATTCCTATGCCCCATCCCATATGCTCTGTGGCAAAGTATGTCTGTTTTGAAGATTCACAGCATTGTATGGGTTTCTTCAGTGGAGAGTTCTTCAAGGAGAAGTTCAATAATTAAAAGGAAACATTCTTGAATGAAGCTGCCTGTCACACTGCAGCCTTGGTTGCCTGCTGCAAGTCAGATGAGAAACTGTCCTGGGAACACAGAACAGTGGACAACCTGGAAGGCGCTGAACAGGCTGTGCTCTGGCACCACGAGATGCAGAGCTAACCTTAAGAAATGGGGCTACAAGGTGGAGTCCATGTCATGTGAGTGTGGAGAAGAGCAAACCACAGATCACCAGAAGCTGGAATGTTAAATTGCTTCTGAGTGTCTGTCTATATATGTTGTGTGTCTATGGCATTGAATGTTTGCCTGTATATGTACATTGCAATCCGCCCTGAGTTCCCTGTGGGGTGAGAAGAGTGGAATATAAATGATGTAAATAAATAAATAAATAAATAAATAAATAAATAAATACAATGCAACCTGAGCCCTTCCACATGTACAATAGAGGACCTTCTCACAGCGACATCAGAGGCATTCTAAGTGGCCAGCTTCTGACCAAAGGACATTTACCATAAAGCCTAGTTTTAAAACTTTGTTTGTTTTTATAACTGTACCCTCAACTTGCTTCTGACATGATAAATAAATAAATCTTCAGTCTTGACAACAGGTCAGTATGGAAGGGTTTTCCTGAAGGTAGAAAGTCTACATCTCAGCCCTTGTGGTCTCTTCTTTGTGATCTCTACCAACTCTGTGATTCTATGGCCCCATCTACACTGCCACATAAAATCCAGATTATCTACTTGAACTGGATCATATGAGTCTAATGCAGTTCAAAGCAGATAAGATGGATTTTATATGGCAGTGTAGATGGGGCCTATGCCAGGCAGGTTTCGAGTTCTTTGTGGTACAGTACCTTTATGAAATACTATTAACTGATATGGTGAGGCAGTGATTTCTGGCAATGTGGGGAACCCTTGCATTTATTTTATGAGAAACGTTTGCCTGTTTTTATTACAGAGGAGAAGGCTAAGAGAGTTTGGTGTGTTATGAGCTTCAAGGCGGATTACTTATTACCATTTCTAAAGAGAAGGGGAATGGACTGATGCCAGGCATGCAAATACATCTGATTTATATTCTGACTGATGCAATCAGCCACAATCACGAAATCCACTTAGTCGGGCGAGGACTCCAGCTACTTGGTTTCAATTATGCAATTATCATATTCCATTTAATCCCCAAATCAATTCCTGTATTTAGAATTAAGATGCTGTGACAATTATATTCAATTAGGTTCCATCAGTAAGGTAAATAAACACAGAAATATGCCAGTCAGAGTAATGGGATGGCAAATGAGGCAAAAGAAGCCCAGCATTGGTGATGATGTGGTGGTTATATGTGCTCTGCAGATAAATTTACTCCATATGAATGATCAATACAAACTTGAAGCCAGGCCTTTCACCGTAATTTCAACTTTGACACAATGGTGTTTAGGTTAGAAATCTGAGGATAAAGAGCAATCATCGAACACTTGCCAGGCTCGTATCCTGTTAGTGACTTATGCATGCATACATTGAGCTATACAGGTAGGCTGAATTATTCATCATAGCACATTTAGTGTATTCTTCACCAGGAGCTCCTGTGATTTTATATGTTTGTAATGATGGTTAATACTATTTTAATGCTTATATATTCTATATTACAATGTTTTTAGTTGTGAGCCACTTTGAGTCTCCATGTGAAGATAAAAAGCGGGATATAAATAGTAGTAGTAGTAATAATAATGTATATAACTGAACTATACATTGCTACTGTCCAGATTGTAGCTAGATATTGGATGTTGCGATTGTGCATAGTAGTTGTGCATTGTGCAGATCAGTTATCCATTATGCATTGAACATTGCATAATTATTGATATGTATTATTTTGCATGAGAGTTGTGTTATGCTGGTTTAGTGTATCTTTGCATGGGGACATTTATATGAGATTAAGGGGTTGTAGGATTGCAGTCACAACGTAAGAATTATGCTTTGTGACTAAGGGCACTTCCAAACAGCATGAAAATGCAGGTTTTAAATGGAGGACAAAAACATCTCAGGACCTGAGAATATGTCAACACAGAGACCTGGGGATCCCAGGATTTCTTCCCCCACTGTCCCCACAGGCTTCCTCTGTATTAGAACAAGATGAAGGATAGACAGGGACATCAGGTGTTTTTTTATTTAAAAAATTACTCCATTATGTGCTGAACTGTATATGCGCACATGTGAATATCTTAATATAAATACAAGCAGATTTGCATGTGCACATATGAGGTTCAGAAAATAACAAAGGTATTTTCTTTTTTAAAAATCTGACAGATTTCTGTCTTTTCCCCATGGTTTTTTCAAGCTCTGTTTAACATTATAAAGTTTAAAATTAAGTGTTTCTGAGAGTACTAATTGTTCTCCATTTGTACTTCCTTCAAATCAGCTTATGTCTGTTTCACATCCCAATCAGCTGATCAGCTATTTTGGGCTTTTAAAAAGTGGAGCTGTGCTGTAGCAGTCTCTACTGGGGGGGGGGGGGAGGAAATTACATGTTTTTGTGTGTGCATTGATAAAGAATGATGCAAAACTGGAATTGGGATAATAGCAGACCTTTATACCCCATGGTTTTTCTCTGTTGCAGCAAATCAGCGCGGATTTACTGCTAGAAGCATGTAGCCACCTCCCCTTTAACTCAGAAACCCCCGTGTTTTAGGTACTGTGTATATGGGCCCTAAGAAAACACAGTTGGATTTACTCCATTTTCTTGTTTGTCATTTAGGGAAGGTTCAGCATCAGGCTCTTCTAGTGAAAAAAGCATCATGTCTCATGATATTACCCATTGGGTTTTCCCAGTTTTGTTGCTTCCATATCTATAGTCAACTCACCATATTCCCTGGGGTTATGGGCACAAGATTCATGTGAAAATAAAAGAATAAGTGAAAAAGGACTGATTTTTTGTTGAGAGAACATTTCTCTACAAAGTCCCAGGTGCTTGAGTATTGTTCAACTTTCACTGAAAGCTCCCATTGAGGAAAGTGAACTCTCCTTTGATGATGATTTTGAAACAGAAATTAGATAGCTACTTCTGAAAGGTGCTTAGGAGTGGATTCTCATCTTGACAGGGGAATTGGAACAAATACTCCTTGAGATCCCTTCCAATGCTATGGTTCTATGACCAAGAAATTATGGCTTTAATGTAGGGGAAGTACAATGAACATTACAAGTCTAAATACAGTTTAACAAAATTAGGAGCTTCAGGAAATAGTTGTTTTTGTTTTGTTTTTAAGAAAACATTGGGTAAGTATTTGTTGTATATCTGTGGAAGGTGGGAATAAAACCTGTTCTGTTCTGCAGAACCAGTTGAATTGCACAATGTGTCAAAATCATTTCAGTAAAAGTAATTCTGTAGTCAGAAATGTATTCTGAATTATACAACTGAAAGGCACCAGTAAGGAGGAGAAATATATTTATGACTTCTTCCCCTGCCTTTATTGCTAATAGCTCTGCAAACTGTAATTATGAAAAAAATAATAAATGTGTCGCTACCAAAAGGAAGTATATTACTCACCTGCTACATTGGCAGTGCCACAGTTATTAAAATCCAGCCCAAGTGATCTTAATAGAAGTGCAAATATTTCTGCTTAATTATGTAAGGCCATTAAAAAACCATCAATAACATGCTAGATGGCTTCATACACCCCGAACAGTCATTGAATGTTGACAAACTAATGAGTCCCATTTATTACCCCATACAATAATATTTAGTGATGAGTTTGTGGAAAAGAAGGAAGTCCCTGCATTCTCTGGTGAGGCATTGTTTTGAAATTAATTGGTATCCAGGAGCCACAGTACTTTCTTGCAATGCTAAATATATTTGTTTTACAGCAAAATCTTCAATAGAAACTAAAAAAAAAAAGATGGAATAGAGCTGAGAGAGCTAGTGTGGTATAGTGGTATACTGAGCTTCAATTCCAAGGACCAGGCTCTGAATGCATGCTTGATCTTGGAAACCCATTGAATGACATTGTACAAATCACACTCTCTCAGCCTCAGAGGAATGCAAAATCAACTCCCACCCACAAATCCTGCTAAGAAAACCCTCTGACAGATTCACTTTAGGTTTGCCATAGGTTGGAGAAGACTTGAAAGCATATGGTAACAATAAACAGCTGGCCCCAACAAGTGACATGAGTTGTTAGCTGAGCAAATATTTCTTCCCTCATTCTTAGGTAGGAAAACATATGTGTTTTGCAATTTATACAGAAGAGTTAAGAATCGGAGATAGGCACTGGCAATTTAAGGGGATATTAAAGAGTTCACTAATTAGTAAGGCTGTTTCATGACTCACCTGGGATATTGTAGTGGGCATACTCCGTGACAACATCTAGTCCTTGGTGAGAGCATTTACCAGTACTTTTTCCCATGTAGTTCTCTACATGGGAAAAAGATTCTCTGTTAAAAAAAGAAGTGAATGAAGGATGGCATTCTAAACCAGAGTGGAGAGGACAAAATACATATTTCGGACATTTGTATCCTGTCCTATCTCAACCTCCGCAGAGGGACTCAGGGCAGCTAACAACTGGCACACCATGGTGCCCACAACCAAAAGCCTAGATATACAATTTAAATAAAAACAATAAAAAAACAGTATAAAAACATTCAAACAGTCAAACAGTCACCGATTTAAGTCATCATCCTTAAAGCAGTCCATCAAGTCCATTAAAGCCATTGCTTTGACAGCAGGTCAGCCTAGTCTGCAAAGGCCTTATCCCACAACCAGGATTTCACCCAGGGGGCCCAAGCATACTGGGCTCCCCAAGGAGATTTTGCTGGTCCAGAAACTTCTAAATCACTCCCACCTCCCAACACACACTCCTAAAAGGAGAATTGCTTCTGGAAGTTTCTAGGTGCAACAGTTTAATTTTTAAGTTACCATACATACTCATGTACGAGAGGGCAGGCTTTTGAGGCCAGAATAATGAATTTCATTATGACGCATGGGTTCATGGATAAGTTGGGAATCAGTGCTGCCTCTCAATGTATCCAAAATAATAGTGATGACCAAGATTGCCCCTGGCCTTCGCTGTTATTTTCAGACCCAGACATTCAAAAAGCCATCCTGGCACAGAAAACATAGGATGTAGGTGCTTATTTTAGGTTCCCTTTGATCTCTTTCTTCTCCAAATTGTTAATTCATGCTCTGTTTAACATTATAAAGTGTAAAATACAGAATTTGAGAGAGTTGTATTTGCTTTCCACTTGTGCTTCTCTGAGCCTCCTGGGTCTCTGTTTAACAGCTGATTAGCTGTTTCTGGCTTTTCAGAAATGTCTGTGCTCTGGAGGTGTACAGACAGGGGGAGGGAAGGAAGACATGTGTTTTCCATGACTACTGGGATACACACAGTCATAGAAAGGACCATGTTTCTCAGGAAAAATCAAGTTTAAAACATACCTTTCAAACACGTGCTTTCCAGCTCTTAACCTGATTCCTCCTGCACTTTGGCTAAACGTCATTTAGTCGATTCCTCCCTTTTAACCCATTTTCTCTTGGGTTTTAATGCATGTGTAGAAGGGCCCACAGACCAATTTTCTGGATAAGGGATGTTCACTCTGTAGTTATAACAAGATGTGACAGATTTTTCGTCTCTCACTACCTTTTTCTGAAGGAACACATTTCTTCTTTCTTATTTATTTATTTGTCACGTTTCTATACCGCCCCTCTCAGCCCGAAGGCGACTCGGGACGGTTTACACAGGCAGTCTCTGCCCTCAATACAACACAGCAACAAGTCAACCCCCACCCCAAATATATAATAACAATTTAACAATTAAAAACATACAATTGCAACCTCAGCGTCATGTTGAAATCAGTTTCCATCACATCGTCATCATTCCTTATATCCAATTAAGCCTTATATTTCATCAACAAATGCCTGCTCAAATAACCAGGTCTTGACTTTCTTGTGAAATGTCAGGAGGGAGGGGGCCGATCTGATGTCTTTAGGGAGGGCATTCCAAAGCCGAGGAGCCAGTCTTATGACAGTTACTCCACCAACAATTTGTGCTGAAAGCCAGTTTCCTCCTTACAGTTTTGTAGTTGCTTTTGAAAGATGTCAGAGTTATATCCCCTGCACAAATATTTGACCTTTATGTCTATGTAAATGGGTGGAATATTTATTACTGCTTCCTCCATTTCATATCCATCTTGATAAAAAAAATAATGGAGCCTCCTTTATCACAGGTGCCTTTTATTGTTCTCTGCATCCACAAATGATTAACACCACCAACTTGCTAAATTAAGCATTTTGTCAAGGTGCTATTCAGAAATAATTGAGGCTTCTAATGATAGTACCATGATAAATGAAGAAGTTAATGTATTCTGATACTACCCAGACTGTGCCGATAAAAAGATCAAACTACATCCTGGATCTCTTCCTCATTACCTCTAGCATGTTTCCATCTTTTAAAGTGATTAGATCCCCAAGCTAAAATAGTAGAGACCTTTTGATGTAAAGCAGTTCTGAATTCATCTTAAATTTGCAAAAAAACAAAAAAACCCTGGTAAGTTTAGTGCACACCTCCCAATTATTAGAGATGCAGGGATTGTCCAAAAATTAATAAGGTTGAAACCAGTAAAGGTTACTTTTTTGGACTATATTTCCCAAAATTCACCATCCAGCATGGTCACTAGCTGCTTTTTTAAAGATGTAGGAAACATACCCAGCGAAGACCGAGATTCTGTGGCCTGGTTGCCCAGTGGGAGTGCTACGTCCGCTGCCCACTTTTGATGGTGAACCTTTATCTCCATCTGCCACCGTCAAGAGCTTTGGTGTTGTTTTAGACTAATTGCTGACAATGGAGGTTCAGGTTTCTGCCATCAGCAAACAGGCCTTTTTCCATCTTTGCCAGGCCAGGCAGCTGTGCTCTATCTCTCGGAGGAGGCCTTGGCCACGGTGATCCATGCTACGGTCACCTCAAGATTAGACTATTGTAATGCACTTCATGTTGGCCTTCCTTTGTCAGTGACCCGGAAGATTTGTATTGTACAAAATGCGGCTGCCAGGCTCCTTACTAGAACCCCCACAAGATGCCATATAACACCAATTCTACAGCGTCTGCACTGGTTGCCGATTGAATATCGAATCTCCTATAAGGTGTTAGTTCTAACCTTTAAGGCTTTGTACGGCCAGGGGCCGATGTATCTCAGAGAACGCCTTTCTCCCTACCAACCCCGGTGGTCACCTCAACCCTCCCAAGGAAATCTTCTCACAGTACTAGGCCGCAGGGAAATTCGCCTGGAAACTACAAGGCGCAGGGCATATTCAAACTCTGCCCCAGTTCTATGGAACTCTTTGCCACCTTATATAAGAGCCATCCGCGACCTGCGAACCCTCACTCAAACGCTTAAGACTTGGCTCTTTGGCAGAGCATTTGAGTTATAATTTAAATTTTAAATTGTTTTACTTGTTTATGTAAGTCTACTCTGTTTTACTGTGTTTTATGTAAGTCGCCCAGAGCACTTCAGATGGAGGGCGACTAATGAAAAAATAAAATGATGATGATGATATACCCTACATTACTATTTAAGGTTTATGTTTAAGCAGATGATTAGAATATTTATTAATGCTGCCTCTATTCCATATCCATTTTGTTTTCAGGAAAAGCAATTCAGTTTGCTTTTTTGCTTTTGGCAGACATTTGGAAGTTGTAGTCTGACAAAAGTATTTTTTTTCTTATGGTCTATATTTTTAAAAATAGCTCTATCTTTATTCTGGTGGTGGAAAAACTCACTTTAGGTCTATTGTACCCATAATTTTTCAACCAGCACTGTCACCCCTTTCATCCAAATAGTCCTGGGTGGCATATATACTTTTCTATCATTTTATCCACTAAAATAATGACTGAAGCAATGTACTTTATCACAAGTCAAACTGGTTTTCAATGAAATGTCCATACCTAGGGTTTGCAGACATACTGCTTATTCAAATATTAAGAATTTTGTCTGTTTTGGGTGATTGGTATCAAGTTATGCCTGGCTCTTTAGGAATATCAATCCCATTGTGCGCCAGAATTTTGTTCATCATGCCCCTTTTGAGGGGCATTGCCTCATCATGTTTTAACTGTTTTAATGTTTTAATGTTTAATGTGTTTTAACTGCCTAACTTGTTTCATCATATTCATTGTGTCTATGCTTCCTTGTAAACCGCTCTGAGCTCCGGAGTGAGCGGTATACTAAATCGAAGTTAATAAATAATAAAATAAATAAATAATTATGCATAGGTTCTACTCAAAATGGTGGTCTATGGACTACTGATACATTGGCTGCCAGGCATAAGGCAGATTGGGCATGCTGGTACCCCAAATTGGGATTGAGACTATGAAAAAGGATGATGGGCATACAAGCACAAATTTTCCCTATTTTAGCCTTGAAAAAGTTGCATCATTCTGCTTTGTTCCAGCCCCCACCCACTAATTGGTTTGGCATATTTGGATTGTGTTTATTCTGGCAAAGGATGGAATTTAGAACTGATAGCATTGCACTGAGCCAGAACTGATTGTTGGTATAGCAAGATTAAAGAAGGTTGTCGAATTTTTGTACACTTTCGCTAATTTTATATTCAAATGCACACCTCCAACTCTACCATTTTAACAAGGTAAAACAATTTTAAAAGTGTATATTATGGGATGCTGAATGTGACTAGTTAAGTATGCATTTACCAAGATATAGGATGTGCTAAGCAGTGACATGGGTATGCTTTAGTAACCTGTTGTTTGTTACATTCCATATACAGTAAAAGTGCATAAATGCTGGTTTATCTTTGTTAATGGCCTTGCTTCTTGAAAGACAAGCAAATCCACAGTTAAGTTTTATGGGTTCACCCCCCCCCCCGAAAGTTTTTAAAAACCTGGTTTACTTATGAATTTTAACTGGCTTACCAAATCCCTATTCCAAATCTACGAAAAGCAAAAAATAGATAGTGCAAGCACTATCTCAACCAAATTTTGATAATTTATTCACACTATCATTACCTACTGTTCCACCAATTTGCATTGTAATAGCAGCGGTAGCTGACATAGTAGAAGCGACTGAGTTTTTATGTTGTGGATATTTAATCAACCTTTTTGACATGAAGACAATGTATTCCATCAAAACTGACATCGGAATCAGACTCCCCAGGTTAAACTCCATAAGAAAAACTTAAGTTTAAATGCAAGTTACAATGTTTCTAGGTATATAACGACTATGATAATTTATGCTTGCTTCAAAGTTTATACTTTAATTTCTCCTAAAACTTAAGTTTAAATGCAAGTTACAATGTTTCTAGGTATATAACGGCTATGATAATTTATGCTTGCTTCAAAGTTTATACTTTAATTTCTCCTAAATTATCAAGTATTTTTTGAATTGTTAGGTACCATTTTATGTAGTTTCTAAAATTGTAATAACTCATGTGAGTCATAAATCTTGATTTTTAAATATTCCAATTTAAAGTGAAAATATATGTATAAGAGATCTTTCAAAATGCTGTATCTCTGATTCTAATAAACTTTTTGAGAAATTTGAATGCATTTATAAATTTATTATATAGTTTCATTTTTACCCATGTAATTATCATTAATTGTTTTTAAAATATTATTAAAAACACACCCGAATGTAGTCACATCATTGTTCTTTTATCAGAAATCTTAGGAAACACTACACTAAAGAAGAAACTATCTAACATTACAGTGTTTGGGAGAAGAATGGGGGATGTTTGCCATGCTCAAATGATCACAGTGAGAACAAGTAGAAGTAATCGTTTATTGTTTCTCTGTGTTTTGTCTAAAGGGAGAAGATGTTTGTATTCCTCACACCCCAAGAGAGGTACATGTTCTCTATCTGTAACAGCAGAGAAGACACTCTCCTGGGAGAAATGATAATGGTCCCTCTTTGCACGCAATCCAGAAAAGAAGGTATAAGTTAGTTGTTATTATGTTCTACAATGAGCAGAACTTTATTTAAACACACCATGACTAAACTGCTGCCTGCTCTAAATCTAGTTTAAAAATAAAGGCTGGCATTCAGGATTACAGTTGTTGGTGTATAATCTGGAGTTTCACATTGATAGTGGTGGCTCCATAGTCATGGTTCCTACATAACCATGTCACCATTCTCATGATTTTAGCTGCCCCCAGAATTACCTTACCAGGCATCAGCCAAGTGGATACAATGGGGTTTACTGGAGAATGGGTTCAGGCAGGTGATGTTTCCCCACTCTTGTAATTTAGCGAAGCTGTTACAAAAGTGAAGCAACCCCTTAATAAACCTCTATGCTGACCCTCACTGGTTAGTACAAAAGGATGGAAACAATCTTCTTGCAACCCAACTCCTCAAAGATCAGATCTCTTCTGATTGTAGCTATCTGGTAAAAATAGATTTGCTCCCAGGCTGTGGAACCCCCTTTCACAGGAGGCATGATTAGGCTCTCCCCTCCACTAAGTCTCTGCTCTTGGCTGGTGAAACAGTGGATAATGGATTGTCCTGGATCCAGTCCAATCATAAAAAAACTTAAAAACACACCAAGGACCACCACAGAGTTTCATGGAGGCTCTGTAGTAACCTGTAGTTCTTCTGTTTACTGATAAATGGCTAGAAGCAGCACTGCTACAGAATTAGATGTATAGGGACTGCTTGCAGCTGGTTCAATATGAGTATGTTTTATTTAGCAACTAGCTTGGGGACCCAGCACTGCCCAGGTTATTTGAGAAAAGCATTGTTTATCTGTGCTCCAAGTGTAGTCTAGATAAATGTCAGATGGGTTCAGTGGATGTGGGTGAACTACAACTTCCATATCAGAGTCCAACAGTCCATTCTCCTCCAAACTGCACCAGGATGCATAATGGGTCATGGGGGCTCTGTATGCCAAGTTTGGTCTTGATCAGTCATTGGATGAGTGTCACAGTGGTCTTGGGAAGTGAGTGAAGGTACTTCAAGTCCCATCATCCATGGTCCGTCCCACACAAAACTGCACCAGGATGTAAAGTGGGTCATGGGGGCTCTGTGTGCTAAGTGTGGTCTTGATCAGTCATTGGATGAGGGTCGCAGCGGTCTCGGAAGGTGAGTGAAGGTACTTCAAGTCCCATCATCCATGGTCCGGCCTCCTTCAAACTGCAGCAGGATGCAGAGTGGGTCATGGGGGCTCTGTGTGCCAAGTTTGGTCTTTATCGGTCTTTGTTGGGGGCCGCAGTGGTCCGTGGGAACCAAAGGGATGTAAAGTACTACAAATCCCATAATCCGTGGTCCATCTCCCCCAAACCGCACCAGGACGTAAAGGGGGTCAGGGGGGTTATGTGTGCCAAGTTTGGTGCAGGTCCATTACCCGCGCTGGTCGCTGTGGCCTGTGAAAGTGGCAGCCAATCAGAACGCTGCCACATACATACACACACACACACACACACACACACACACACACACACAAACATTCCGCTTTATTATATATAGAGATATGAGTATGTTTTATTTAGAAAATGTAGACCTTCTTTCATTGATATTTTATTTTAATCACATGGTGGAATAGTGGTTGACAGTGTTGTGGTGTGTTTCTATCCTTTGTGTTTCTAAATGTATTTTAAACAGTTTTAAATTAGCCCCTTTTAGTATGATTGCTATTTGCTTTGGTTTTCAAAATCCCTTTGCATGTGGTATTGTTGCCAACTTTTATTGTAGATTTTGTAAGCTGCCTTTGATTTCTTTTGTGGAAGAAAGGAGAGGTATCCACTGAATTAATTTCTTAAAAAGTAGTGATGGCTTATAGCATGAGCAAAAATGGGCTCTTCATGCAAGAGTTGCTCCTCTAGAGACCTCTCTATGGAGTGATAAATTATTGCAGAGCTATTGTGTTATGTAATTGCAAGCAAAAGTGCATGGTGCTGTCCCTGCGGCAAAAGAAGTCTGGAAAGGGTCAGTGGAAGTCACAGAAAGTGATGCTACCAGTTAAGCAAGATAACAGAGAGCATTTTTCTGTTATTTCTAAGGGAGACAGACCATTATGCCTGCAAGCTTGCTAATTTTCTGCTATACAATAAAAAGGCAGAAAGGAAACCAATGGGACATGTAATGCTTACAACTCAAGCAGCAGGGGGGGCTTTGTGAAAGACATATTCATCCACAGTTCCACTCTCCTCAATTTGCATTCCTAATGTCAGAGCTTTGGACAATCAAAGGCAGTCGGCAAACAAAAAAAGACTTCCTATTCCATTTGGAGGATTAAAAAGATGCACAAGGCTTTACTGCTTGAAATCTGTCAAATGGGGAGCCTTATGGAGAGGATATCTGTCATCCATCACACACAAAGGCACTTGGTGGGGAGATTTTTTTCTCTCTCCTCTTTTTAAAAATGTGTTTACTCTGATCATTCCCAGCCTAGGAACAAAAGAAATGCCCACTACAACTTAACTGTGCCATGTATTTATACTGCTAAAAATAAATATGATTCCACATGATAGCATGCTGGTAAATAATTTTCCTCATTGTGTAATAAACCACCTGCCACAAGACATGAAAACTGAGTAATTAGACTTATTAACGGGCCATGTTCTCTTTTGCAATTGCTGACCCTACTAGCAATAGATTTGGGTTGTTTTGTATTCAAAAAACATAGTGTTGCATGTTTACAAAAATCCAGGTTGACGAATACCAACCAGGATAATACAAAACTGCAACTTTTCTTTTGTTATCCTCTGCTATAGTCCTTGGCTGCATCTATATCGTGCAAGTTACTCTGGTGTAAATCTGACTGGGAGCAGCTCCAAATTTAGCACATATGTGCTGAATCTAGGGCAGATATCCAGATGGGCTGGGATCACATTGGCCTTGCTGGACTGTCACCTTGCCCTCCATGTCACTGCCACCATTCCCCACTGGCCATGGAGCTCTGTGCAAGCGTCTGGCCACTGCCTGTCATGTTTACTGATGTGAGAACAAGACACCTGCACAACCACCAAGAAGCTTATTAATAATATTCTCATCATGCAATAAACCACTTGCCACAAGATAGCATGTAGAAGCTGAGCAATTAGGGTTATTAGAGCATTGTTCTGTTTTGCAACTGCTGACCCATTTAGCAATAGATTAGGGTTTTTTATACATAAAAAAGAAACAAAAGAGGGAAACATGTTTATGAAAATCCGCATTGACATGAAAATCCCATCAGGATAATACAAAATTGTAGCTTGCTTCTGATTTCTTCTTTTACTATTTGTGAGGCCCTTTTGTAGAGCTGTCCACTTTTATGTATTGTACAGGTACTTCACGCTCTCACCAGTATGTGATACTACAAGTTGGTGATGAACACAAGATATAAAATGGTGGAAGGTCCACTTCTTTCCTTATAGAAAGTCAAATTCAAAGTTTTGAAAACATGCTGCAAGGAAATGCAGTTGCCTCTGACCATGTTGGCTTGAGTGTTGTTTAGTCCAGGCTTGGCAAAGACATTTTGCTGGCTGGGGCAGTACAGCAAATAGTGCCCTGGCCCATTCAAGTTAATGCACTTAGTATCCCAAAGTCAACCAAATTATTTTGGCCCAATAGACAGAAAATTGAAAAAAACATATTTTCCTGCCTCTAACAAACCATGTCCTTTCATGACATTCCAAATCCTCGGCCTGAGGAAAAATTCCTATTTTACGCAATGTTTCTGTCTAATGACATGCCTAGGATTGGTGTCATTCAGTGCAAAAACTCATGGTGTCACCCCCATGGACTGCCCTCTGTATCAGGACATAACACAAAATTGTAGCTAAAATACTGGACTAGATGAACCTGCATGTAATGATGTTGATTATTTGTGTGTAAATGTTGTGTGACATGTGTTAAAATGTATGTTGTTTTGAATGTTCTATGGTTTGTTTCTGTGGGTGAAACAGAAGGGAGGCATGGCAGAAGCTTAGAAGAGCTGTCGCCATGGCAACCAGGGCTAGAGGCTAGTAGAATGTTCAGGTTTGAATTCTACAGTTGGAAAAGAGCGGGAAGCCAACTGCCAAATGAGAGGGGAGGAGTTATGTTCTAGTTTAGAGTGTCCTAAGGACTGAAAGAGAACGGTCCAGTGTTAGTGTGTGTCTTAAGGTCTGCTAGTGAGCAGTCCAGTTAAAGGGTATAGAGACCCTAGTTAAAGTTGCAGGGGTTTATAGAGGTTTAGTGGAAACCCTATAATAGGTCCCCATTGTGTTATGTAACAGAAAAAGTTGTGCCTCTAAGGAAGTTTGAAACCAACCAAGATTGTACCCATTTGTGTCAAAATAAATTGTTTGCATCTTAAAAGGAAAACACCTCTCCTGATTCTTTTATTGGTGGTGGCCCTCAAAGTCAGTGGTCAGCCGGATAAATGGTGGCAGCGTGGTCAAGTGGTCACTGAGAAGTTTTAAAACTCCAGTCAGTTAAATGGTGAAGGGGTGAGACAGTACCCTGCCAATAAACGTGAAGTTGCTGAGGTAACTTCGAGGTTTCCTTGGATTGGAGGTCAGCAGTGTGGACATAGAAAGATTGTCCAGTCTGAGGCCGGTCAAGAAGTGGAGTGGTCACATATTGGCGGCAGCGGTGGGATCTTTAAGAGAGGGTCCACCCTGTCCAGCCGGTTGATTTGAACGTAGCTTCACCACACTGCAATTGGAGGGGAAGCAAATATTTCTTCACCCAGAGGGTCATTGGGTTATGGAACTCACTTCCAGAGGAGGTTGTGACAGCTGTCAGCCTGGACAGCTTCAAGGCAGGATTAGACAGATTCATGGATACCAAGGGAATCAGTAGTTACTGAAATGGACATCCAAGTGCCACCTCTGTGTTGATGGAGGCAGGCAGGATTTTCCCCGGGTACTGGTTGTGGGGGGTCGGGAGCAGGTGAGGGTTTTGCCCTCCTTTCTGCTAGAGATCCCTGTGTACAACTAGTGGGCCACTGTGTGACACAGAATGCTGGACTAGATGGGCTGAGGCCCGATTCAGCATGGCTCTTCTTATGTTCTTATGTTCTTATGTTCTTATAGAATTGTCCCCTGCCAGACTTTAGTGAGACAAGGGAGAAAAAAGGCTGTCCAGCATTAGGATGCTGTAAGTTTTTTGGACTGTATGGCTATGTTCCAGAAGCATTCTCTCCTAACATTTCACCCACATCTATTTGAGGCATCTTCAAAAGTTGAGGGGTTCAGCATTAGTTAGTTGCTCCTCCTTCTGCCTTGCCATCATCTCTACTAATACCCATGCTTGTTGGTGTCACCTCCTCTGGTGAGGTCACCTGGTATGGCCAAACATCCACACAGATTAGTGACTCCTCTGCTTCTTCCACTAGTTTACCAAGCCAGGGGACAAGATTAAATGGATAAATGGGAAAAAAAGGTCAGGCGGGAATATAGCTTTATGGTCTGCCACAGTTAGACTCTTTTTTTTCCAAGGCCCAGTCCAACACCCTGGCTTCTTCACCATGAGAGGTGTAGATTTGTGTTGGAGAGGTGTCTTAGATTTTAAAAAGTTTAACCTCAGTAAATGTGTAGGACTGACTATATATATTTTTAGTATGTGACTAATGGGGAGAAAGAGCAATAGATATACTGAAGCACCACAGTTGGTGGACTTCAAAGGGCTGATTTGTAAACCTGAATATGTTTCTTTTGCAACCTACATTAGAATAGTAAACACTGCTGTATCTTTTCTCCAGCAATTGGATGTTTTGGAAACACAAAAAGTATTAATCTTTTTGCATGTCATGTTTCCCTTCCTCACCAACCCTTCCTATGGATGCAATGTAATATCAGCAGAAGTAAGTAATTGCTAGAACAATTCGAGGAATCAAAAATAATTCTAAAGAACATTTCCTAGAAACATCCTAGGCGGCTCTCCTCAGCTATTGCTGTTTAATACCAGCAAATGTAGATCAAATGCAATTACACATTTCATGTTTCATCCAGTTTGGCCAAAGGAGAGGCCTGGATTCTATTTTTCTTTATGAGATCAGCTAGAAGACTTAACAGAAACCTGCCGGTGCTGACTAGATATAATTGAGGTAGACAGCAAGAGGTGGCACCCTTTGGCCCACTGGTATTTCTACGTGGCCTCTTTGCTTTCAGCTGCCTGGATGAATTTCAGTCAAAGAGTTTGCAATGGAGTTAAACTGAGGCTCCAAAGAAACACTTGTTGGACAGACTCAGAATTCTGGTGGTGAGGTTACTCAAGGTCCCACATAACTACATAGTGTGTCAATTCTTTTTGTGAAAAGCAGGAAGGGAGGGTAACAGAGCATGAGTGAATATAAGTTGACAGGTCCTCAGCTTTCTGTTTTTGACTTGCACAGAACTGTTAGCAATTCCTAGAAACTGTTAGCTGCCTTGACATCGCCTTCTGCTGTATGCTGAATGATAAGTCTTGGGAAAGCTATAGTAAATTATGCAGGAGAACAGAGTGATTTATAGTGGCAGGGCATGGAGTTTGTAATGGAGGCCATTTTGTTGACCTGTGGTTGGTATTCAGTGCATACATTTAGGAAGTGTCTCTTTCTCTCTTTCTCTGGAGCGCTAGCTAATGTAAGTGAATGAAGTAGTAATTTCCATGATGAAATACCATGTGAACTGAATGATTACTAGATCTATGTAATCAGGAGTGTAGTTATCGGGAAAGGAGCAAAATGAGGGCATTGCTCTCCAATTTTGTCTCCAAATTTCTATCATTGCAGTAACTGAAAACCTCAGTTTAGCATCTGGAAATAGAATTTAGTTTATCCAAAGAAGATGGGCAAATAAAGTTAGCAAGTCTAAGAGTTCTATTGGATTTATAACAATGATGTTTGGGTCAGACCTAATATTTGTGAGTTTAAAAAAAATTAATGACCTGATTGTTTCACAAATTCTTAACCAGAACTGCAACCTCAGAATGGAACTATTCTTTCTGAATGAAATGATTCCACCTTATTCTGTTTTTTGAATATTGTCTAACTTATGAGAAACAACCCCACCTGCAAAATCATAGTGTGGCAGAGGGAGTTATGTGTCATCAGTCCAGCTGTGTGGCATTTGGAGTGTTGAAATGAGACTTGGGAGAAAATCTCTCTGTACCATGAAAGTTATTGGGCCAACTGCTTTCTTAAAAATTTATCTCCTATAGTTACAAAGAAAAAGATGAGGAGAAGATGAAAATCATATACCTGTATACTTGAGTATAAGCTGACCCGAATATAAGCCAAGGCACCTAATTTTATCGACTCGAGTATAAGCCGAGGGTGGGAAATGCAGCAGCTACTGGTAAGTTACAAAATAAAAATAGATACCAATAAAATTACATTAATTGAGGCATCAGTAGGTTAAATGGTTTTGAATATTTACACAAAACTGCAGTTTAAGCTAAGGCTGTCCAACTCTGATTAAATCATTATTCTAACCTTCTTCAATGTAAATGTGCTTACGTATCCTTCCAATGATCACCATAGTTTATTTTAACTATACATTTTGTGGACAATGCTGTGTGTATATGAATAAGGAAAAGTGGTAAACACTGGCATCAAGAGAGGAAGAGAGGAAGGTATGCATTGCTCCAAGAGAGAAGGAGAGGAAGGCACACACTGTGTCAAGAGAGGAGGAGAGGAAGGTGCGCGCTGTGCAAAAGAGGAGGAGAGGAAAGAGAGCTGGTTTGCTGTGCAGAGAGGTGAGGGTCCTGACAGGAAGGCCTTCCCACCGGGCCCTCACCCGAGTATAAGCAAGGGGGGGGGGCTTTTCAGCTTTAAAAGGGGCTGAAAAACTAGGCCTATACTCGAGCATATACAGTATGTCTCCTCCAGTTCATGGGAAGAAAGTTGGGCTATACAAATTTAACCAATCTGCAAGTAAGTGAATAAGCAAATCATCCATCAACCAACTTGCTCTCCTATATATTGTCACTAGAACAGGAAGTAGCCTCATACCATTTGGAAGGAGAACAATCCAGTATATATTAATATGATAAAATATAGATCTAAGTGTTCCGATATGGCAAGTCTGCACAGTATGTACATAATTTGCTTCAGCATGTACATAATTTTTATCTCGGGACCTTTGTTGTATTTTATGTTGTATTTTATTGTACGGCGACATGGATGTGACATGCCTGCCGAGTTTTTATGATGTTATCCACCCCGAGCCTGCAGGGAGGAGCGGAATACAAGATGGAACAAATAAATAAATAAATAAGTATGGGGCCAAAATTAAATATGTTAAACCTCATTGGGTTGTAGGTAGATTTTAGCACCTCACTCCAGGTTTGTGAGAAGGTACCTTTCCCTTAGAGCAGGGGTGGGCAATTACCGGCCCTCCAGGGGTTTTGGACTTCAACTCCCAGAAATCGCAGCAAGTTTACCAGCTGTTAGGATTTCTGGGAGTTGAAGTCCAAAACACCTGGAGGGCCAGTAATTGCCCACCCCTGCCTTAGAGCAATCAGCAAAGCGGATTAGCTTCAATTTTCCTGTTCCTCCTCTTAGCATGATGACAAGTTGCAATCCTTTTCTGAGAGAAAGAAGTTCTCCATTGCAACTTCATGGTGAAGCTATGTTTCTCCCTCACAAGTGAGATAAATGAATAGCAAGGAGTTGGTGATTTTCCCCACCAAAGGAGGAGATGATAGAGGTAACCCAGAGACAAAGGAAAAGGAAGAGGAGCATAGCCCAGTTTCTCCCTTACAAGTGAATGGTGCAGAATTTGTGGTTTTGCTGCTGGATGAGAAGGAGATCGTTAGATAGAAAATGTACTGTCAGATAGAAATACATTGGCAATTATCATATTGTGTAAAATATAGTTCTAATGGGCATTTGATAACACGCCTGCAGAATTTTTAAATGGGTAGTGATGATGTATACCTAAGGGACATGCTGAAAAGACTGACTCATGACAATGTGGCATTCATGACAAAGGGTTGCATCATTCGTTTGTCCCTGGCTGATGACAAACCAGTAGGTGGATATATAAAAAGGCAAGAAATGCTCATTCTTTCTCTTGACAAGCTTGCTTGCTGGTTTCTTTTGCCATACATCTATTACCATCGTATCTCTTGACTGTGCCTGTTGCCAGTGCCTACATCTTGAGTATATTGCTGTACATGCCATTGACTGATTGTGGATCAGGGGATCCTGAGCTGTGTGTATAACTGTACATAGAGCAATGTGTCAAGATTAAAAGCCTCCTGGTGTTTTGGATGAGAAATCAGTGAATTTTTCTAAACAATGAGCAAAACAAGCTCAGATATTGCAGTTACCGTATACTTTCCTGATAAATACTCTACTGAGAAGTACTCTGCTGATAAGTACTTTGCTGTAATTGTTTTGGCTTGCCTCTGAAGCATTCAGTCCAGTGTGAAGCATTTCTAGGGAGAGCATGATTTGAGAACTCATGCACCTATCCTGTGACAGTAATAACAGAGTGAAAGAGAAAAGAAGAGTGGCAGAGGCAAGAGTGGTTTTTTTCTTTCCTTTTAAATGGCCAATCAAATGTTAAATTTTAACATAAATTGGAGTCCAAGATTCCAGTCTCTCTGTATAAAGATCCAATACCTCTTACATTTTCTTTCCTGGTCACCTCTACTTCAACCTGAGTCCAACGACCTCCCAGCCATGTCCCCAACTGAGACCAGCACTTCCAGCACCCTGACTGGATCTATTGATGGTGTCCCCCTTGTCACAGGTTACTTGGTAACTTTGGTACACAAATGAAATGTGTAGAGGTAAAAAGAGGAGGGAATGTTTATTTTGCTGTAGTCCTGCATGTGCTCTCCTTCTCTAAGGCTAAGGTTCAGAGCCTCTTTGGGCTTCACCAAAAGTTTTGTGAGGGCCACATGTGGCCCGATGTTGTGCAGACATGCAATTTGGCTTTGAAGGTGTTGATTCATCATAGCATTAATAGTTGAATGAAATCTGATCACCAGGAGTCAAAGGCTTTATTTATTTATTACAATGTCTATATATCCTACCCTTTTTCTGAAGATTTCAACCTGGCTTACAATAAAAACAAGTTAAAATAATTAATAATCACACAATTTGAAAAAGGCAAAAATATATTAGTTTTACTCTCTGAGAACCATCATGAGCATAGTTGAGTTATTCTACATGTGATGCTTCCTTCTAAGACCAGTCTTCAGGCTTAACTCACATGGAATCTGAAATCAAATAGTTGCACATTCTGAGATGCTGCCTCACAACTTAAGTTACATTTTACTCCTGATGTCTCCCACATGTTCAGGTCATCCAACACAAGCATTGTCCATAAAAGCCTTACCAACAGATGGAAGAGAATGTCATAAATAAAACAGAGATTTTTTTTATTTATAACCTTGCAATTAGTAACTTCAATATGCCCAGTTTGATATCTTTCAGAAGACTTGGATGTGACTCTCACCGAACCATAAACAGGCACTGATTATGTTAATTTCTTATGAGAGTCTGTGGCTCACATTTCATGTGAAGATCTTTTTCTTTCCTCCAGATGATGCATTTATGAATATGCATGGGTTTGTCAGATAATGTCCAGGTGTAAGTCTATGAATATTCAAAAGCCACTGTTGTGTCCAAACATAAATCTGCATTAGCTCACCATGAATGTGAAATTACCCATGTAGCACCTGAAGTTAATATTCATCCTCTGATGGATTCAGAATTACAGATAAGTAATTGTTGCAGTTTCTGAGGTACTTGATCAGCCAGTTATTTCACTGGTGCAGAACTTTACAGTCTTCTCAAAGTATAGGCTACAATGAAGTATTACTCTCTCCACTTCCTTGTCTTCTACCCTCCATTACATTTCCCTAGCTCTGCTATAGGAATTGCCTTGGTTAATGCTTTCTGTATATGATTACAAATGTGAATCTTCTAGCCAAAATAGCATCACCTCTCCTCCATACTCAAACACAAAAGAAAGGAGTCAGCAGATATTAGATATACAAATATAAGAACACAAGAAGTGTTTCGCTGGTCTGTCTAGTCCAGTATTATGTATGTTCACATTATGGTCAAACAGTTGCTTTATAGGAAGTTCTCCAATTAGGCATGAGTACAACAGCATTCTATGCATTTCCCATGCAAAGGATACAAGTATGCAATGATTGTCCTGTTTTCCATTAATTCATTCAGTTCATCCAACTGACTTTTAAAGTGGCCCAGATGTAACTGAGGGTCAAAGCTGATAAGTGCTGAATGCTTTTATGCTTGTGAGATGACTTAGATTCATAGATTAATAGAGTTGGCAGAGACTACATAGGCCATCTAGTCCAACCTCCTGCCTCCTGCCATGCAGGAAAAGCACAATCAAAATATCCCTGACAGATACTTTATATTTTTTTACATGGCTATATCTCTTCTCAGCCTTCTCTTCTGCAGGATAAACATACTACCCAGCTCTTTAAGATGCTCCTCATAGGGCATGTTCTCCAGACATTTGATTATTATAGTTGTCCTCCTCTGGACACCTTCCACTTCTCAATGGCTCTTTTAAACAATGGTACCCAGAATTGGACACAGTATTCCAGGTGAAGTCTAACCAAAACAGAATAGAGATGCACCATGA
Organism: Anolis apletophallus; assembly: GCA_030556195.1. Taxonomy (NCBI): domain Eukaryota; kingdom Metazoa; phylum Chordata; class Lepidosauria; order Squamata; family Anolidae; genus Anolis; species Anolis apletophallus. The sequence goes on along the minus strand of JARBWK010000003.1, from coordinate 182,335,211 downwards.
CTTCCCTCAATCTAGACAATACTCCTTTTGCTTTTAGCTGCTGCATCACATTGTTGGCTCATGTTCAAATTGTTGTCCATGAAGACTCCAAGATCTTTCTCACATGTACTGTTGTCAAGCCAGACATCACCCATTCCATATCTTTGTATTTAATTGTTTTCTGCCTAAGTGTTTTACATTTCTCTTTGTTAAAATTCTTTTTTTAAGTTTTGGCCCAGCTCTCTAATCTGTTAAGGTCATTTTGAATTCTGATTCTGTCCTGTGGAGTATTAGCTATCCCTCCTAATTTGGTGTAATCTGCAAACTTGATAAGTGTGCTCTCTAAACCTTCATCCAAGCCATTAATAAAGATATTGAACAGTACTGGGCCCAGGACTAAACCCTGTGGCATTCCACTAGTTATTTCTTTCCAGGATGAAGTGGAACCATTGGTGAGCACTCTTTGGCTGTGGTTGCTTAACCAATTACAAATGCACTTATTAATAGCATTCCCTAGCCCACATTTGACTAGTTTGTTTGCAAGAATGGAGGCAAGAATGGAGGTTGTATGTTCCTAGGGAGATCTCTATGAGGGCCATGCATCCTTTGAACGATAGCAGCTGGGAAGCAGGGGCTTCCTTTAACCACTGTAGCATCAGGACCTGGATGGCCATCTGGGAAGCTTGGGGGTCACTGATGGGGACCCTTGGGTGGGCTCAGCTCCATGTGGCCCGCACTTGCCACTGCCATACCTGGAATGGTAGTCCCCTCTGCACATGGACCAGCTTAGATTAAAGAGCTGGGCAAAATGTGTATGCAGAGAGGTTAGGGTTTGATGCTAGTTTGGGAAGGGTGGAGGAAGGCCTTATGTCATGGATGGGGGAAGTTGCCGTTCATCCTTGCCCTGCATTCTTGGGAAACTATAGCTTCATTTCAGGGTTGAAATATGTCTCTCTTTTATTAGGATTGGAGGTAGCCATGTTCAATAATAAGCTGGTTCTATGTGGTTCACTGCCCATTTTTCTAACTTGCAAAATTAGACTTTTTGCATAGCCATTGCATAGCACAGTGGATAACTGATCACAGTGGAGAGGCAGATTGCATGACACAGCTTTTAATGTCATAAATGTCCAGCAGCATATGTTTATAAGTGCCAGCTGATTAAAAGCTGCAGGAAGTGTTAAACCCTCTTCCTCTCCAGCTTTGAAATTTCCATTTCTAGTCTAGTGACGTGACCTGCACTGAAAATAAGTACAATTAAAAAAAACAAACACCAAACCCCGCAATAACTATTTTAAGTAATGACAGGCAAACACCACTTGGCTTGAATCTAGTAATTTGTTGGATAATATTTGAAATAGGTTACATTTGGAGTTCTAGCTAAGGATGTAAATCTTGAACAATTTTGTCATTGCATACAAAGAATAATAATTAAAGTATTGTTGTGGGAGGAAATGAACATTCCTCCACCTATTTGTCCAATATTTGACTGTCCCAAAGTGCTGCACAAGAAATTATTCTGCAGAGAAATACACCGAAAATCCAGTTTCTGTTTACTTCAGGAAATACTGTTTTCTGTTCACAGAATTTGGGGGGGGGGGGGAGAAATTTGCCCAGAAATGTGTTTCCCCCACCCAAAATATTTCCTGGACAATGCTCTGGAATATCAAACGCAGGAAAAAATGGCACAAAATTATTTCTGATCTTCCTGGCAGATTATTCCAGAATGGAATAAATAATCGTTCTTGTAGAAATTTTCAGCTACTATTATTTTAAAAATGTATAAGAAACTTGAGCCATTTAAAAAAAAAATCAGATAGATGTGTGTCTCTCTGTGTTGTTGTGGTAAGTCATAGCAGGACCAAATGTGTGTGTGTTGAAGAAAAACCTTACAATGTTAATTATCTTGCACAGCTGGTAATGTAGGTCAACCAGCAAGCTTGGACCACACCCGATGGTGTATAACTGCGTTTGTTGTTAGAATACATTCAGAAGAAGGAGAGATTATGGAGAGCTTTTTTTCTGTGGAGATTTATGCTCAAAGGCTTTTCTTTGGGGAGCAGTTTGGAGAATCTACTCTAAAGGAGGCTATGGTGGAATAGCCATTTACTCACGGTTTATTTTTGCTCTTTCATTTGATGTAAGATGAAGATGTCTTGTTTTATGTTTCTTTCAAAGACTATGTAAGTTTGCTGCACTGCTTGTTTTTTTGTATGCAACACTGCAAGTTTATGTTTCAGCTCTGCTGAGTAAAGAGTAAAGATTTTTCTGTTTACTTTTACTCTTGTCTGTGAGTCTATTGCATTTTGGACTTTGGGTGATGGGACACTGGGTAAAATATGATGCTGTGTAACATGTGTGTCACTTTCTTTCTTGGATACTAACAGGAGAAAAAGAAGAAAGAATATCCACAGTTCATTTGATGCAACCACATGAAGACAAGGCACTGGAGGCACTCAGGTTAATCATAGGGTCAAACCAGTAGTTTTTAATGTAGGAAGTGACATTTTGGTTTAAAAAGAAAGTCTGCTGCTGAGATAAATGATAAAATGCTGTGTGTTTTTTTAAAACCTTCTCTTTTATGAAAGGATTTTAAAAGCACCCATTTCTTGCTTGCTGCCTAAACAAAGAGCTTTGTGATAGGAAATTATGTATTTGGAGTTCAGCTTGCCCTCAAGGGCACTGCGGGGTACAATACTATTCACTAGAGGACAATGAGAAACTCGGGACTTCTGAGAACACTAGAAATAAAACAATGCAATAGAAATGGCATTTTAATAGCATCTGTTAATGCAAACCTATTGTATTAAAACCCCTCTTCACACCTCTAGAAATAAAAGATACCCACCAAGTGACATCTATGGGTATGTTTTGACACCACAGTTTTTAATTAAACCAGTACAAACTGGTTATTAAATACAGTGAAAGATCTAGTTCCGACAGAGGAGGGAGGCTTAGGCCATTTTTTAAATAATTCTTCGATCCCACAAACTAGTCTTTTGGCATAAAAACTACAACAGACTGGATTGACATAAAACTAAGATCTATTTGTGAAGCTTATTTCCAAAAGATATCCAATCTTTCCAATTTTTCCAGGAATAAAAAAAAACTGTGTTAAGGATATGCATTCTTTCACTAATGGTAAAGGTTTCCCCTGGTCAACAAGTCTATTCATGTCCAACTCTGGGAGGTGGTGCTCATCTCCATTTCTATGCTAAAGAGCTGGCATTGTCTGTAGACGCCTCATGTGGCCAGCATGATTGCATAAAGCATCACCTTCCTGCCGAAGCTGTACCTATTGATCTACTCACATTTGCATGTTTTTGAGCTGCTAGATTGGCAGAAACTAGGCCTAACAGCAGGAGCTCACCCTGCTCTCCAGATTCAAACTGCCAACCTTTTGGTCATCAAGTTCAGTAGCTCAGCAGTTTTACCCACTGCGTCACTGAGGGCTCCTATCCTTTCATTATAAAATGCAATTTCCAAGCTCTGTAGCAAAATGATTTGATCTATTTTGATAATTTTGATTTTGTCTTAATATTCTACTCCTAGCCAACAATATGCTGCAATTAAAAAAAAAAAACAAATTCCACATTTAAAATTTTTATATTTCTTTCTTCTCAGACCAGATGCTGAGTCAACTCATGCTTCTTCGTTTGCGTGTAAGCTTCCTAAATAGATAAAGAAAACCCAACTCTTTATCTTCTTTTTTATTATAGATATCTGAGGAAATCCCATGGAATTGGTATTTCTAAACCATGACACCAACAACTGTGTATGGAGTCTCTATTTTCATCAGGATGCACTATTATTTGAAGATTGCAACAGGTCCAGATCAAGAATGTAAGAGGTCCACATCAGGAATTTTTACCAGCCTACTAATTTGTTCCTTTTACGATTGCCAGATCTCAGGACCTGCTCCCTCTTGTCTAGTTCTTAGGCAAAGGAGAAGATTCTCAAGATGAAACTGGTATCTTGAAAGATATGTGTATTGTATATATACCTTCCTCATTCCTTATACTTGAGGGTTTAAAAATATAAATGACATCCTTAATGCAACTGTGGCTGTTGCTTAATGTCTCATGCTTCCTCTTTGTACCATGACCAGTGCTGGTATCCTGGATTATTCTTATGTCTCAAGTTGTCCTATCTTAGGTTGTTGTAAGTTTTTTGGGCTGTATGGCCATATACCAGAAGCATTCTCTCCTGACGTTTCGCCTGCATCCTGCCATAGATGCAGACAAAACATCAGAAGAGCATGCTTCTGGAACATGGCCATACAACCCGAAACAAGCAAACCAGCAAACCTTACTGATAAGTAAACAAAGACATGCAGAGGAAAAAGATGTAGCATATAAGATATATACTTAAGATATAATGTTTAAGTGTGGAGAAACAATATTACTGTATGGTAGAATACAAATGCGCCAAATCTAGTAGACAATAAGAGCTGTGTCTAGAGACCATAGGGATTATATCCCAATATCAATATACATATATAATATACCCACCAGTATGGGAGTGCGACGGCATCATTTGAAAGTAGGTGAATTTACAACAAAAAAACTATGACAATATACCTCCCTCCAGTTATCCAAACGAAAATGCAACAGGATATAATTCAAATGCATGAAAGCAATGAATCCGTATAACGCCAAAACTGGGATGAAGGAGAATGACTCGCTGAGTATCAGACCTGAGCAATCAATGGTCGATGATGTCAATGAAGTGGCGTCACCATGAGTATGTCCAATAGAGAAACCGGAGGAGGTGATTCCGAAAGACCGGATTAAATGGGTAGATAATCCGAATGAGTAATATGCAGATGCACACGTCAAAGCAAGGGTCCAAATCAAAGCCCAATATCGAATGCTTAAAAAGGTCCCGTATTGGACACACTCACGGTGACGCCATTTCATCGACCTCATCAACCATCGATTGCTCAGGTCTGATACTTGGTAAGTCATTCTCCTCGCTCCCAGTTTTGGCATTTTCTGGATTCATTGCTTTCATGTGTTTGAATTATATCCTGTTGCATTTTCAAGCTTGTCCAGAATGCAGCTGCTAGACTTCTCACTGGGGCTCCAGTGAGATGTCACATAACACCTATCTTGCAGCAGCTTCACTGGCTACCGATCAAGCACCGGATCACTTTCAAAGTGATGGTATTAACCTTCAAGGCCTTGTATGGTCCAGGGCCGGTGTATCTGAGTGACTGTCTCACCCCTTACTAACCCCAGAGATCACTTTGATCAGAAGTACCTACTGGAAGTACCTAGCTTTAAGACAGTCGGTCTAACTGCTACCAGGCACAGAGCTTTCTCTATTGTGGCACCATCTCTTTGGAATGCCTTGCCAACTGAAATCCGTGCCCTGGAAGATTTGTCAACCTTTCGCAGGGCATGCAAGACTCATCTGTTTCAGCTGGCATTTGAATCTTAAATGGTATTAGTTAATGTTTATTAGTTTATGATGTTTTATATGATATGTTGTGAGTCGCTCTGAGCCCTCAGGGAGAGGTGGCATACAAGATCAAATAATAAATAACTGGAGGGAGGTATATTGTCATATTGTTTTATTGTTGTAAATTCACCTTCTGAGTATTTACTTTCAAATGATGCCGTCGTGCTCCCACACTGGTGGGTATATTAAATATGTATATTGATATTGAGATATAATTCCATACAGCCCAAAAAACTTACAACATCCCAGTGATTCTGGCCATGAAAGCCTTCAACAATACATTGTTCTATCTTAGCAATACTAGCTCTCTCTATTGTGCACCATGAAAATATTTACAGTGACAACACTCTTTGATATCTGTCTATACGTAGACCATCAGCTCTGAGTGCTTCAATCACTCTGGTAGTCTTGGAAGCATTAATTCTATCCTCTGAAAACCTGAAACTACAAGTACACATTGTACATTTTTGCCAGAAAGCACTAAATCTGATGTTAATGGAGTAGCATAGAATGAAAGAAATAGTCAGATTGTCTAGTGCAAACCAATCAATGGAAAAACTATCTCCTCTTCAATATTGAAAAGCTCTTTAGACTGAAAACTGCACTCACATCTGTAAAAATGAATGTTTGGGCATTTCTATATTGCAAATCACATCTCCTTTCAAAAAGAAACTGTTTACTTCAGCTAAACATTGGTGAGATAATACAGAAAATGCTTCATTGTGGCATATGACTGACATTGGCTCCAGGAAAATGTGTTTCTGGACATCTAGTCAGCTTAAATCAATATACATGTATATGCTATGTTTATATTTTACATATGCCCCTTGTTTTGATTTTTTCCTTTTCCCTTTGTTTCCATATTTTAAATAGCTAATCAAATTGATTGAAATAAAGCACATTATCTCAAAATTTGTAAAATAATTTTCAATGTGGTTTGACTTTAGTTTTAGTAAAGCTTAGAAAGCATGGGATGATTAACTGTAACAGTGATGCAGCTAAGGAATCTTAGACTCCCAACTAATGCTCAGATCCTAGCATGTTGTTCACTTAAAAACCCGTCATAAAGAAGAAAGTAGTAATGGGCAATACAGTTGGCTCTCCACATTTGTGGTTTCAGCATTTGTAGATTTAATTATTCACGGGATTGTCTCCTACTCGTGCATCTGCTTCACAAGGTGGTTGGCAAGCTCTTCACTGCTTTACCCTTTATCCCCAAGGCAAAGTGGGGAAGCAGTGAAACTTGCAATGGCCCCATGGAGCAGATTGGGGAAGATGTGGATTATGAAAGACGGGAAGGCTTACTTCTGTATCTCCTGCAACGCTGCATGGAGCAGTATTTTCAGTAGCCTTAAACAAGAATTAAGGATTTTGGATTTAGCATGGTAAAAACTCTATGCATATTCAGACATTATTGTAGGTAACTTACTGGTGCAAGTAACTGTACACACACTCAATTTTGTGAGTGGTGTCATATCGAGGGAAGAAAATCACAAATAGGTCATTTCAAGTTGTCTAGACTTGGTAGAGTGAAAGCATAACATCTAAATTTATATCTTTTAGCTTCTTATTTGAATAAATGTTTGTTTTATAGCTTAATGGCTTTGTGTCTGCTATATATATTTATGATTACACATCACTTTGTATACGAGTAAAAAAGTAAAGAAAAGACTTTGAAAGAAAGGGTGATGTGGTATGGAAGTGCTGCCTGGGGTGCTTGAGCTGCGATGGACACTTCCCCTGGGCAAGTCATCACTTCATATTGCTTTCAGTGAGTGATCAATGTGTTTGAGAGGCACTCTCATACACATAATAACATTTCATGAGGAATATATTATATGATGAAAGAATGCACTACATTCACTCTCAAAACAATGCTCTAGCTATACTATCCTTAGGCTTTCTTACCTCTGCAGTATGAGGAAATGAACTGTGTTACATCACTTGTTTGAAGGAAGGCAGTGCATCATTTCATGTGCAAACATAAGAGTGATATCTCTTGGTGTGAATGCAAACAGCAGCACCATCTTCTGTAAATTGCTTCTCTACTATAGCTTTCAGAATACACTTTCTATTTTCTTACGGTATGGGCACTGATGTTGTCATTTGTAATGAACACTGGCCTAAACCAGATAAAAAATAGATCCATTGATTCACTTATACAAAGCCAATTGATTATGTGGATCTACACTAGCTGAGACTACCAATTGATTTGGGGTAATGAAATCTATTTTCCCAGCAAAGTTATTATCTACCTGGTAGATCTCGCAATTTCTTGCTCTGTGACAGGAAACTGACTTTTGGAATGTGTGTGTGTGTGTGTGTGTGAAACACACACAATGCACACACACACACACATGCACACACACACATATACACATGCACACACACATAGAGGTTGAATATCCCTTATTCAACACAGAATTTGCATTTTGGGGGATTTTGGAATACCAGTACAGTGTTCCCTCACTTATTGCTGGGGTTAGGTTCCAAAACCTCCCGCAATAAGTGAAAATCTGAGATGTAGGGATACTCTATTTAAATATTTATATGTTATTTTAGTAGTTATACACTATTTTAAATCTTTATAAACTTAAAATAAAGTGAAGGAAAGGCCCTTCATGGCTGGAGGGAGGACTGAGGAGGAAAAGTGCCTTGGAGAGCGGAGGCGGCAAAACCCCACAAAACAGCAAAAATGCCACGATATATATTTTAAATTAATATTTTTTTGAAATCTGCGAAACAGCGAGTCCACAATAAACACTGTATTAACTTATACAGACAGATCCAAATCTAGACACAAAATTAATTGTTTCATAGACAACCTATAATTATACACCTAGCCTAAAGGCTATTCGACACACAATTTTCATGATAATTTTGTGCATGAAACAAAGTTTGTGTAAATTTGAACCACCAAAAATCAAAGGTCCCCTTATCTCGGCCACCTAGGATTTTGGAAAAATGGTTTAACCTGTATATGTGTATTACATTTAGAAAATGTGAACTACTAGGTTCAAAAAATATCCAGGTTTATGTCAAAGAATGAAAGTTTATGTCAAAGAATGAAAAAAATGAAGCTTAGTATAGAAACTTGGACATGCCTGTTCTCTCTGAATTCCTAAGACTTCCCTTTTGTGTTATTTCTCACACACCACAAAACGATCCCTTTAAAAAAGCAAAGAACTATTAGAAAGAAATACAGGATATAATACAAAAATACTTAACATGAAAATACAATTAAAACCAGAACATTTGTTTTATTAGGATTAACAGTCTTAGCCTGGCACACTAATAGTGATATCCTATTTAACTATCTGACAACAGCAGCCAGAATTGTATATGCAAGGAACTGGAGAGTAAAGGAAATACCATCATCAGAACAATGGATAATAAAAACATTGGAAATTATGAATATGGACAAACTTACTCAATTACTTACAAAAAAAATATCAGGGAAGACCCAAGAAAGTAATTGATTGGCTACCTTTTAAAGAGTATATGTTACAAGATCTAAGAAAAATGATATTATAGAACAAATTTGATTAAAAAATTGATTTCCACACTGATAGAAGGGAAAAATGGAGAAGCAGTAAACAAGAAGAAAACTTTTCAGTGGACTGCAATTGTATGGATCTGGATTATGATTTTGAACTGGCGAGCGGTTTTAATTGATTGTTTATAATTTTTTAAACTGTTTAATTGTATTTATTTTTAATTGTATTGTGTCGGCATCTAGCGGTTGCCTGTTGTAAGCCATCCTGAGTCCTTCTTCAGGGGTTGAGAAGGACGGCATAGAAATGCTCAAAATAAATAAATAAATAAATTGACAATTTCAATACCACAGTGAAGAAGATTGGAAATTTTATGAGCTTCCCCCTTTATCATCTGTTTTCTTCAACCTCCCTTTCCCTTCTTGTTCTATACTTCTATTTTACTCTCTCTTAATCTTTCCTTCACTTTTCTATATCTTTTTATTTTAGCTATATGTCAAAAAGTATCTTAATTAAAACTATTTACAAATAACCTCTATCCCTTTTAAAATAATACCAGAGTACCTAATCAGGAGTGCCAATTTTTAAAATATTATCCTGAACCATTTTCCCAGTTAAAAGCAACTCAATCTGCAAGCTTTCCAAGGCTAAGATCTGTCTGTCTCTCCATTCTGTTGTTAATGGGACAAGAGCAATTCAGGCTACCAGCTTCTGGTTACTTAGTAATTCTCTTCCTTGTGTGTTCCTGTGTCGCACTCTTCTCTCATGTAACATAGAACAAGTATCTTAGATTTCAGTTAAAGGGAGTTGGAGGGCATGCTTCTGTCTAAGAGGGTATAAAAATCAGAAACACAACATGCTGTTGACAATATCCTTTGAACAATCCGATTGATGGAGGTCTTGCTTCTTATCATTTAGTTTGCTAAGGCAGTCAGTGTCATCATTAATAAAACAAAAAGGAATGGGAATGAAGACTTCTGCATTCTAATGTTTATTACATTGTCTTGTCATTACATCTCTGCATTTTAATGACAATGTACAGTATTCCATAGAGATGGCTTGTTAAGAAGACTGCATGAGCACAGCTTGGAAAAGTACCATATATACTCAAGTATAATCCAAGTTTTCAGCCCTTTTCAGGGCTGAAAAAGTCCCTCTCAGCTTATACTCGAGTTAGGGTCCTGGTTGGCTTATATTCAAGTTGGCTTATACTCGAGTATATTTGTAATCAGAGTTGGACAGTCTTATCTTAAATTACAGTTTTAATATTAAAAATATTAAATATTCAAAAATATTTAACCAACTGATGCCTCAATGTAATTTTATTGGTATTTAATTTAATTTTTGAAATTTACAAGTAGTTGCTGTATTTCCCACCATCGGCTTATACTTGAGTCAATAAGTTTTCCCAGTAGTTTTTGTGGTAAAATTAGGTGCCTTGGCTTATATTTGAGTATATATGGTAACCCTTCCGGATGATCCAGTTGCTGTGTGAGCAGGGGATTTATAGGAATTGTGACTGATTCCCAAGCTTTGGACATAGAGTTTCAATCAAAATGGGGGTGGGTGGGAGATGTATAGTTTTCAGACAATAGCAGATTGCTACTCATACTCTTCCATTGGAAGTTGCAATCAAGCAATATCTGGAGTATCACAATTTCCCCAAGTCTTGGCTTAAATACTGGAGTAAACCTGTGGTGCTAAAAGTCCAAAGATATTGTGGGATGACCATTAATTCTGAATTTTCTCTCTTCAGCCAGGGCTATGGTATTAAAAAACATGGAGCATCCCAACAAAGAGATAATAGGTCCACTTTATTATAGCAATTATATAGACTGTAAATGTGATATTCCATAAAAGCCATGTAAACAAATTAAATCAATGAAATGTAACATTTAATTAAATGCAGTCTACCTATGACTACTCCTGGTGGCTCAGCAGGTTAAACCGCTGAGATGCTGAGTTTGTAGACTGGAAGGTTGGCGGTACAAATCTGGGGAGTGGAGTGTGCTCCTGCTGTTAGGCCCAGCTTCTTCCAACCTAGCAATTTAAAAACATGCAAATGTGAGTAGATCAATAAGTACCACCTTGGCAGAAAGGTAATGGTGCTCTAGGCACTCATGCTGTCCACATGACCTTGGAGGTGTCTACAGAAAATGCTGGTTCTTCTGCTTAGAAATGGAGATGAGCACCATCCCCTCAGAGTTGGACATGACTAGACTTAATGTCAGGGGAAACCTTTACCTATGACTTTATTCAAAAGTCTGAATTAATCGTGCATATGACTTTATTTGAAAGTCTGAATTAATAAGGCATAATGAGACCCACCTCCTACAAATGTGACAACATAGAGATAATGCATGAGAGAGCACCTACTGGGTAGGACAGAAATTGAGTAGGATCTGTAAAACAGTAGAAGAAGGAAAATCAAAAGCTAACCAGGAAGAGATGGCATTTAATACAGTTCACTCTATTGTCAGGAATCAAAAGGTTTCAAATCTACTTGACATAAAAAGCCAAATGGTTGAAAGAAATGGAGGAAAGCAATGGTAATATAAAGACACTATAAGTAGCCATATTTTAAAAACCTGATCAAAGATGTGTCCTCTCAGAACAGGGTGGAGATTTTGAGGCTCACTTGAAGGACACAGAGAGGGGTATGAGAAGGGCAGGGTACAAATTTTGGATGATTGGACTTGAAGTACCACAAACTATATTGCTCAAAGTACTTCAAATCCCATCACCCTTTGCTTCTGATCTCGTACCATGCATAGCTCCATGGACAATGGGAATAGAGGTACACAAAAAACATTATTTGGGACACATACCCAACTTGCACAATGTAATGCAAGGTAGATTATAAAATAGTCAACTTGCTGTATACTGGCTGTCCTGTGCCAGGAGAACAAAAATATCTAACAGGCAGGAAGTATTGAGATTTGATATCGCTCTGCTGGGATTTCCTTTCCTTCAACTTTAAACAAAAAGGAGAGGGGGAGGATATAAAATTTTCAATGTGATGGGGGAGAAACAATGGAAGAGATGGTGCTGAACTCAGAAAACTATGGGGAAAGACAGAAAAATCAAACAAGTATGATGGGAAGCTAGAGCGCATAACAGGATGAATGGCAATTTTAAAATACAATTTCCTACAATAAACCCCTGTTCTGGCAGTCAATGTGAAGAGATCCCTATGGCCCTTGCAGTTTTGCAAGGCTGTGATCCTATGATTCTACATTGGTCCTGAAGACAACATAGTTTGGAACAAGAAGAAGAAAAAGAAGGGAGAAATCAAATTATTAAGAAAACACATCATAACTGAAAGGAAAACAAACAAAGACCTCCCAAACGACCTATGATGCAGGAATATCTTAGACATAAAGAATGGTAGTTGTTAGTGAATGTTGACAGATGCCCACAATACTCAGTAACAAAGTCTCTGTCAGATTTTACAGTTTCCCAAACAGCATTCACATCATTTCATTTCTGCTGGGAGGAGCAGAATATAAAACCGATGAAATAAATAAATAAATAAATAAATGACATTCATGCTCTTCCTGCTGAAGTAGATTCAGCTCAGTTATTTTTATAGCTGACATCAACTCCTCTTTCTTTTCTTTATCCTTTGTTGGAAATAAAATAATTATAAGGGAAAAATACTCCAGCATCGCATATTGCTGACACATTTCAGGTTAGCCTTCCTTGAATTGTCCCCCAACCCCTGCCATTTCAAAGATAATATACTGTTAAGTTAGAATAACTCCAGAAGGCAGAATAGTATTCTCAGCTCGTTTATTTAGTGTGCTAGTGTAGTACCGCTCTCAAGAGGACACAAAAGATTCTGAATGGCTAAATTAAGTTTTTCTTCTGCTATTGTTTTCCTGACTGAATTTCCACTTTCATGTTAAATGAATTTACTATTACTAAAAGACACCAGACCGATATGCTTTGAATATTTTCTGTTTCCAAATTTACATATGTACTTTGACAATTTCTCATTTCAGCATAGCTATCAAGCCTTTCATATTTCACATACTGAGTTAATTCAACTTTGCAATTCCTCAGTCTGTTCTAGTAAGTGCCATGTGAAGTATGGACTAATATGTATTGAAATTCTGAACCCAGCTTCAACATATTCAATTATGTATTCAATAATAATAATAATAATAATAATCCAAATAAGTTATGAAATATATAAAGGACATACACTTACTTAATTTCTCTTATTTGAGTAACTAGTCCCTTAAAAATAATGTTTTACAAAATTTTAAGTGAGTTTTCAAGAATATATCTGTGTTTATCACATGACCCAGCTCCCTCGCTATAATCACGCTACTTTAATTATAGAAGCATAGCTGTTTTGCATCAATCTTTATCACACTTATCTCAGCATTAGAGAGTTAGTGCTGCTTTAGGAATCCATGGACACCAATCTGATACTGCCTTCTGACCCCTGGGTGCCTTTCCCTGGTAAGGAAAGCTGTCACTCCTTCTTTAGGAGGGAGGATCTGAGTGCATTCTTCTGCACTCCACTAAAGAAGCAATGGGAATTCTTCATCTCTGGGGAGAGTTCTCCTTGTGAGAAAGGGCTGTCATTGTTTGTCTTCCAACCCCCCGAAATAACGAGACAGACACAAATATATATGGTTTCAAATTTTGGGCAACTTTTATTAAATAGTTACCTGTTTAACTTGTAACTCAACTAACCTTTTGGTGTCAGTTCAACTTGGTGTGTGTAAGCTGGGGTAGCGTCTCCTAAAGTCTACCCTCAGCTATTAAGGCGTACTACCTGGGTCCCCTGTATATTTCAACCCGGGCAACCCGTAAGGGAAACATCAGGAGAAATCTCTCTCAACTTTTGAGACTACACTCTTCCCGCTCCTGGGACATTCACCATCACCTCACCCCTAAAATTAACTGTCTCTAGTGTGAGTGTTTCATAATGCCCCACACCCTTAAGGGGTGCCTTAAGTGTATACAAACCTTTGAATAACTAAACTATTTACGCTTAGCTAGTTTACTAGCCGACCATTCCATCTAAGCCCCTAATAGACAGTATAGGATAGGCAAAACCATTGTGGGCGAATTCTATCTGACCCCCAAATGTGAAACCATTTGAGCGATCATTATTATACTATCCATGGGCGGGAGTGGTGGGTGATGTCTTGTGCAGAATGAGGAGAAGGGGCTGGCAGCACACTATGCCAGCCCCTCCTCCCTTCCAGTACATTCTGCAAAATTAACTAATCTCTTCTTCGAGGAGAGGAGACAAATTGCTCCGCCCCAACTTGTTGGAGGGCGAAGTGTATTGTCTTCCAACCCCGAAATAACGAGACAGACACAAATATATATGGTTTCAAATTTTGGGCAACTTTTATTAAATAGTTACCTATTTAACTTGTAACTCAACTAACCTTTTGGTGTCAGTTCAACTTGGTGTGTGTAAGCTGGGGTAGCGTCTCCTAAAGTCTACCCTCAGCTATTAAGGCGTACTACCTGGGTCCCTGTATATTTCAACCCGGGCAACCCATAAGGGAAACATCAGGAGAAATCTCTCTCAACTTTTGAGACTAGACTCTCCCCGCTCCTGGGACATTCACCATCACCTCACCCCTAAAATTAACCGTCTAGGTGAGTGTTTTCATAATGCCCCCACACCCTTAAGGGTGCCTTAAGTGTATACAAACCTTTGAATAACTAAACTATTTACGCACGGTTGGGAGCAAATGTCCTATTTAGCTCCCATCCCCACCAAGTCATCTACTATTAACTGAACACCCCTCCTTAAATCGTGCAAAAACAAAGAATTGCCCATCTCAGACAAATGGATTCCATCTGATCTGTAAAGGTGAGGGCTGCCAAACAAGATCTGCCCATGGGATATGTAGGAGCCCCTACCTCTTGCAAGCGCCGTGCGCATGGCCCGGTTCACCCGCTTCCTGGCTGATTCCTTTTCTTTAAAAAAAATTTTTTTTAAACAACCCTGCAATCCGACCACCGGAAGCGAGGGATGATCGCAGACCAGGCGATGTGCACCGTGTGCATGCATGCCATATTTTACAAATGTCGTTCCAAGCTTGCAGTACAGGGCCCTACCCTTGAAAGGCCCAGCTCACTGCCTCAGAGGTGTTTCACCACATGTCTGGAGGGGGCCCTCTCCGAGACTGGAACAACCGCGGGAGGAAACCGTCCCAACGCCTACCTCTGATCCCATGCCACTCAACAGGAGCGACGGATGCGAGGTCACAAATGCTGACCATAATGAGTCCTCATGGCCCGCCCAGCCCAGTGAATGAAACTGTGTTACAGTTCTTCATTTCCAGGGAGAATTTTTGCAAGAAAGGGCTGATATTGCTTCTTTGATGGTGGGGTCACCCCAAAAGACTACTGACAGCCTTTCTTTTTTGCTGGAGGGAAGGAGGGAAGAATGAAGACAATGTGTGGTGGTACAATATGTTCACTTATGTTACATGTCTGCCTGAGAAGCAGTGTGATTGGAAGGGAATGGTGGGTTTTAACTATCAGGGCACTCTGAGACCAAATGGGATACAAAGCAGCTATAGGATAGGTTAGGTAGTGTCTGGTGGTGCCAAAGACCCCATTATCCCATTGTATCAGCTTCGGTATATAGTTATAATGCAAGACACTGAAACCTTGTTCTGGAACACCGGGTCTCTTTCACACTGCACAATTATAGCACTATGATTCTATTTTGAATTTCCATGGGAACAACCTATGGAATCCTGGGATTTGCAGTTTAGGGAGGGAGTATTTAGAATTCTACTAGAGAGCTCCAGTGCTCATCAGACTACAAATTCCAGGGATCTGTAGAATTGTTCCATGGCTTTTAAAATGGAACCATAACACTATAATTGTATGGTGTGCAAGAAACTCTGGAATGTGAAGTTCTTTGAGCACCCTAAACTGCCTCTTAGGGTGGAAGATTATTTAAATGAAAGTGGGTTACAGCTAGCATTCATTTTAAAAATAGTTTTAATAGCTGACAAGTTGTTGTGTGAGTTTATCAGACGCTAACAAGATGTGTATTATTATCGTGTGAATGGCTGGTCTATCACTCTAATTTTGGCACATAGTATTTGATCACTTTTTGGAATTTGACCAAATGGTTCCTTGCAGTACAATGCCAGGAAGGACTAACAGTGACAGGGTACTACTTAAGGGTAGCAGGTGTCTGGCTTAATATTCCAAAGAAAACAGTCAGTAAAATGGCCAGAAGAGAACTGAAACCAATTCAGGCCATCCAAGTCAATAGCAACAGAAATGGTAGAAACTGAGTCAAATCAGTCTGGAGTCCAAGCCCAAAGGCAGACTTACTAAGGTACAATATCAGTCAAGGGTTAGGCACAAAGAAGAGCCCAGCAGACATGAAACAAGATAACACAGAGTTTTTGGTGGTATTGGTCATACCTAAGGAGTAAACTTGGTCATGGTGATATATGGCTACTAGTTATAAATCAGCACACCTGGCTAACTTGTCTCACCATGTTCTTTTTAAGGCCAGCCAAAGTTTTTCCTGCTCTATCACAACCAGTGTTTCAGTTTGTGACTTTTGGAGGGTGGCAGCTCAGTATCTGATGATTAATTCTGAGATGGTCCAAGGCTAGTGGAAAAGCTGAAAACCTCTGAATTTTCCTCTGGGTTTGGCTAGAGCTTCTTAGTTTTGTTCTTTTATTTCACATCATCATCTGAGAAAGGCAGTGGTCACTTATGGTTAATTTATTGTGGGTTTGCTCCAAAATTTAAAAAAGGTGTCCAAGTTTTTGTTGATGAGTAGGTAATTTTCCTACACTCCAAAATTACACCATTCCAATTTTAAACAGATTCGTCTAGAGCAGTGATTCCCAACCTAGGTCCATGGACCACCAGTGGTCTGTAAGAACTAAAATATGGTCCTCACTGTTACTACACCATTGCAATGAGAGCAACTGGTCTCACAAAACCCTCTTATAGTGCCGAGGCTTATTAAATATGGTTTTCTGTGGATGAGCAGATGACGACTACTGGATGCATATGTTCTGTATCAGGAACTAGAGTTGATGTCGTCTATCCAATGCAATTTTCTAGATTAGCACCCCAAATAACCAAACTGAATCTAAAGTTGTCAAAAAGCCCAATTTGTAATCCTTTTAGTATTGATGTTGGAGAGTGATTCTTGGTCAAGTGGTCCCTGGTCAAAAAAAAGTTGGGAACCACTGTTCTAGAGCTAGGATCAACTATTCCCCACTATAATTAATAAAACTGATGGCTTTCATTTTATCTGTAAAAATTTGTAACCATACAAATTTGAATGAAGGACTTGAAGAGTTGTATTTTTTCCATTTGGGATACCAATAAAGAACAATATAATGTAGATAGCTGTAGATAATTCTGCTTATTGTCCCTGACAAATTTGAACAATTTCTTAAGAGGAGGCATAGCTTTCTGAGCAACATAAAGTAAAAAAAATGTGTCAAGAAAAGGATTGCAGAATGCATGGGTAGAGCCTACTGGATAATAGGAAGATATTTTGTCACAATTATCCTGATGATATAGTAGCTATAAGTTATTATATTTGCTATTCAAATGAATAGTCAGTGGACTCTCCATGTTTTTGCAGAACTGTGAAAGATTAATACCATCAATGGAGGAACAAGTTATTCGCTGCTTGGCATTAGTCCACCTCCTGTTGTTACAAAAGAATAAAAGAAAAAGCTTTGAAGGACAGCTAATTATATTTTGCATCCACTCTTCATCATGACCTGTTCCAGCACACAGAAGTTTAGAATATAATTCTAGTCATTGAATGCATTAAAAGACAAGTGGTAAAACCTCTCCATGTGAATTTTCTTTGTGATATAAAGGGGATTATAGTAAAGTACAAGGTTGCACAGTGGTTAATGCAGAGCAACAAGAGAGATATTATTTCTCTGTCTCTCCTGCATTTTGTTAAATAGAGATCTGAAATATTCTCCATTTCATTTCATATTTCATTGTAAACTTACTGATTGTGTTTCTTGAACTTAAATTGGAATACTAAAATCCATATTTTTCTAAAGTTTGCATAGGAAACACCCTGAATGCACCAGCAATCATGTCACTCAAAATTTCTTTCCTGGACACTTGTTGAACCCTATAGGTTGGTGCTTAAAGCTGTTGAGTGACTGTAGGAGGAAGGGGAAACAGAGAGACACTGGGTATATATAACTCCCTCTTGCTGTAAATTATCTGGCTGTAAAGTCACTCTCCTGGGTAAGTAACTTATTTTTTTTCTTTCTGTCTAAAGAATCAGAGCTGGGCCTCGGGGACCTGGGTTCATCAGCATCTGACCTTGCAATGGTGCCTGCGATGCCATCTGTCCTGGCCACTGTTGCCCGGGGGCTTGGTGCATTAGGGGCTGTCCAGGGAGTTGGAGCTGCTGCTGTCCTGGAGGTTGATGCCCTAAAGCTTGCCCTATGTTTTGGTGTGGTAACATTCCTGGAGAACCCTGCTGGAGGTAGTGGAGGAGCCGGTGGGACTGGGTTGGGACGGCTGCTGGCTAAGGAGGAGGCTTCGGAGTTGAGGATTGGCATCTGGGTTTTGTACTGCAGCCAGGCCTGCAGCAAGTCCCAGCCCCCAGCATTATGGAGGATGACATTCTCAGGGACCTCATCTGATGGTGACAGTGTCTCTACTCCAATGCCGTTTAGTGCTGATATGCTTCCCTTCTGAAGAATGTTACTAATTTGTTCTGTGTTGTGTGTAATATATTTTCTCACTTGTTAAAAATTTATCACCCACAGAAAAAGCATCAAAGATGAGAGAAGATACAGTCTCCACCGGCCATTTGCTTCTTTCCTCCTTCTTCACCAGCCATTTGACATTGATAGTTGTACTATGAAGACCTAGACTGGGGTCCTCATCAGATGGCTTTAGGGCTCAGTTTCTATGCACTGCAGAAATGGAGCCCCACAGGCGTCCCATGGAGGCTATCACATGATGTAAGGGCACTTTTGGTGGGACTCCACGGGGCTCTGTTTCCACAGCACATGGAAACAGAAGTCTAAAGCCATCTTTAGGAGTTAAATGTAACCCATCTCCAAATAACTTAAAACAGAGAAAGGTGAACACAAGATGGGAAAATGACGTAGGATGGCTGGCCATCCCAGAAGTTAGGGATAGGAAACTAAGATAGGAAACTAAGGAGGATGGTTCTCTCCACTTTACCCCAATTTTTCTCAATAGTAAAGATATATAATTGAATACTAATTTTAGTGCATCCTAATTTTAGTATTTATTTATATATCTTTACTATCGATCTAGGACCTCATCAGATGGGCATGGGGGAAGCAGAGAAAAATTGGGGTAAAGTGAACCATCACATCTCCCATTTTTATATATGGCTGTGAAAGCTGGACTGTGAAACAAGTTGGGAAGAAGACTATTAACTCATTTGAAATGTGATGCTGGAGAAGAGTTCTACAAATACAGTAGATCTGTACTTTACTTGCGCAACTTGCTCCAGTTATATGCTGTTTATGTGATGAGTTATATACACTATGTTGTATATTCCATTTTTAATGGTTTTAGGTTAAATGTGTTGTTTATATATGCGATTTTACCTGTATTTTATCTGCTTTTATTTGTATTCTAGTGTTGTGAGTTGCCCCGGGCTGCACGGGAATGGCAACAGACAAGTTGAAACAAATAAATATAAATAAATAAATAGATAGATTAAATGGATGCTATAGCAAATCAAGTCTGGACTCTCCCTAGTAGTCATGATTACTAAACCGAGACAGCTTTACTTTGGCCATATTTTGAGAAAACACATCAAAGGAAAAATGAATAATGCTTGGGAGGACAGAAGGCAGGGCCATAGCCAGGATTTTGAATTGGGGTGGGGTGGGGGGGTGGGGGCTGAGTCTGAGTGAGAGAGGGTCTACCCTAGCAAACCTTTTGCATCGTTATCCCAATACCCCCATGCATATGGGATATATTGAGCATAGTGATCAGATCGTGATATGAATAAACATAACAGTTTAAATAATGTACCAGTAAGGCATTCTTGCAGACCACCCCACCCACCCCCCACCCTGGCTACATGCCTGACAGAAGGTAATAGGAACAGAGAAATATTGCATTCTAGATTCTAGAATATTGCATTCTAGTCTGAGTGAGTAGGAAAATCCCCTAAATTGCGAGTCCTTTTATATGCTGGCATAGGGAACCTAACAAGACCAGGTATATCATCCACTAAGGGCCAATACTTCTTCACTATATTCAAGATGTTCTTACTATGAACAGTTAAGCTCAATGGCCAAACACGCCTATCAGGTGTCTGTCTACAGGATGGTGTAAGCAGGGATTCTCTGCTTAATTTATCAACCCTATTTTTGGCTTGTTCAATCACATGAATGGGTTAGCCCCTTTTAGCAAAATTGGACATTAGTTTAATAGCATCGGACTCATAAGTACAAGACGTGGAGGAATTTCTTTTGATTCTTAACAGTTGCGAAAAAGGTAAATTGTTTTTTAAGGGGAATGGATGTTGGATAAGTGAGACTCTACTGTATTTATTAACTAATGTACTTCGCTGTATGTGCTGCTTTGGTTCTAATTCTTGAGAAAAACAGAATATTGGTTCAAAAACAGATTCATAAATAGTTTGCTTGTCTTACTTTGTATCAGCATGTAATAAGTAGTTGAAGCTTTGTAAATGAAGGGGTTTGTATCAGGAGTTATACAATTTAGCAGCCCATGAAAAGTATCTACTTTAAGAAATATCTTATAATGTGTTGTATATAAGATATAAAATATCTTCCAGATCATTTGACTATTATGATCTGTTTCCAGAAAACATGTATAAAAATCCACACAGAATGCCTCAAATAATGCCTGCAGTAATTGTGGACTAAACTTCTAAACAAACCTTCATTATTTTGGACTGATAGCATATCTTAAATATTTACCCATTTTACTGGAATAAGTCAGTTGAGAATAATCTTACCTAACCTCTTCATTGATGTTATTGTTATTTCACACTTTTTTTTCTCCTGGGAAGATATTAACCTATCATTTTCAAAAATAAGAACTTGAAAGATTTGACCTATAAAGCCCTTGCTATTTTCCTGATACAACAGTTTTTCAGATGTAATCTTCTAGGACCATGCTTACAAATCAGGACAACAACAAGTTTCATCCTAGTCCCCAGTTATACAAACTATATAACTATTACATAATTAATGGACACTTTCTATACAGCCAGTTGCTTCCCCAACTCCACATGTAACATATAACTAAATCTCATATTTCTTCTTATTCTCTGTTCATTAGAGTAAGGTTGAGGCAATCTTGATTTACATTTATGCCATGTTCAGTCAATAGAATGTGCACAGAATTTATTCTTTAGCTTTCTAATGCCCTTTTGTTTATGATTATCAATTATGTCTCAGATGGAATACAAATTCCTTCACCTGATGATCGCATTGACCTATTTAGGCCTGATAGGGTCGAATCTACATGTATAATTGCCCCACTATATCTGCGGATTCTGCCTTCACAGATTCAATCATTCTCAGCTTTAAAAGATTCTCTACCCCATCCCCTCACCCCAAATCTCCCAATGCATACCTTGATGTTGCCATATAGAAAGGACACCATTTTAGTATTTCACTGAGTATTATGCATTTTTGGTCTTGGAACCAAAAACTGAGCTGAACTCCCTTTTAAAGAAGTCAAAAACACATTATCATCCACTACTGTAAAATAATTGAATTTTACCAGAGGGACATTCATCAGAAGTAACATTAGGGAGACTTCTTTATTTTAATTAGTGAAATTCTTCCCAATCATGATCGATTAAGTGCAGAATGCTTTTTAATATTCTCCTTAATGTGTGCGTGATTCTTGTTACAGCAGGAGTGGAGAAAGTGCAACCTGCAGACTAGATGGAATCCGAGCTTCCCTTTAGCAGTGCCTAATGTCCTAGATCACATTCCCTAAACTCCCAAACATCATATCAGTCTCCCATATCTGGTAAACCTGATGTGGAGTTCTAGCAATCTCTAGGTATTCCAGTACGATCTGTTGGAAATTTTCCATAGAGTCATAGTGGAGAAGCTAGATATTCCTACAGATATGTTCTCTCAGGTTTTAAAAAAGCAATTTTAATTGTCACCCCCCCCCCCTTTTTCAAGGATCTTGTGCTCCTAAACCAGAGAATGTGAAGGGTTGATAATCTCTCTCTCAGCATTACTTCGCGAATGAAGATTCTTAGGAAGGACTCATCCCACGCTTTTAACAAGCGCGTTGATGACTAAAAAGGTCAATCTGAGATAGGCAAGTTCAGTTGCAGAAAACACAGCCGAAAGTCTCCTTGGGTGATGTTGTTTCCAAGTTGTGGTTCTTTCTGCGTTGTCGTTTCTCTTCGAGGCCCATTCGGCGTGTCTTCTCGAAAGAGGCCGCAGCAGTGTGGATATAGTTAACTTCCTCCTTCCCTTCTACCACTTTATGTCATGTGGGATTTTTTTTGCCCCTTACCATGCTGGGGTTCCTCTTTGGCCACAGCTCCATACATGTACTATCAGATGATGCAGACCAGGCCCTGCCCCATCAGTTGGCAAAGCAGCGAGAAGTGTTTCTTTTCTTTTTCAAAATACTTTTTTATTAGTGAATTACACAAATAAAATAAAATAACACACCACAACATAACATACAATCATCTAAACACAAGCATTATACGAACTACTATACCAAACAAAGGGGAAAAGGAGAAAGAAGAAAAAAATAGAAAAAATAGTAATAAAATTCTGACTTCCATTCTACCTTCTTTTGCCATTTATTAATTTGTATTACATTTCCATATTTTTTTTCTCAAGAGGAGGAAAAAAAAGATTTCCCCTTCAACTTCTGTTCTTATAATCATTCTTTTTGTTTAGTGTTCATTTTTCATATAGTTCTCAAGGAGCTTCCAGTCTGTCCTTCTCATTCCATTTCCATTATTTTGTTTCAGCCAAAATGTCAATTTATCCATAATAGAAATAATGTCCTTAATTTCCATTATTTTATCCAGCCATTGTGTCTTCAGAGGGATCATTTTCTGTTTCAAAAATTTAGCAAAAAATAATCTAGCCGCTGTTGCAAGGAAAGTGAATAATTTTTCAGTATTGGTATCTTTTAATATATCTGATTCAAACATTCCTGATAAATAGATTTCTGGTTGCATAGGGAAGTCAATGTTTAATTTTTTTACATTCTACATGTAACATTTTCCAATATTCAGCAGTTTTATTGCAGGACCACCACATGTGGTAACATGATCCCTCATGTGATTTACACTTCCAACATTTATTGTCCAAATTTTTATACATTATTCCCAATTTTTTGGTGTAAAATACCAGTGGTGCAGCATTTTCCTGAAGGTCAGTGGCATAGGTATATTTTAAACATATTGTCCAAACTTGTTCCCACTCCCTCAATCAATTGAATCGTCCTTCTAATATTTCTTGCCCACCAAATCATAGAATTCTTAATCTCCTCTGTTTCTGTTGCCCACCCTATATGTTTATTATATATTCTTGTAATTATTTTCTTTTCCCTATTAATATTTTATCCCAAAACTCGTCATTTTCAGTAAATCAATTTTTTATCCAAATTAAAATGTTCCTTAATTTGTATATACTGAAACCAAGATACATTTTTATAATGACATGATATTTCTTCCTGTCATCTAAATTCAAATATCCCTTCCCTTTTAGTTAAAATATCTTTGTATGTCAGCTACTGAGTCCATCCGAACAGTCTTCTCTGGTTCGCTTCAAGTGGGGAGGTCCACAATGGAGTTTTAGTAGACAGACGTTTCTTGTACCTTTCCCATACCTTAATTAGAGATGACCTAATAAAATGATTTCCATTTTTTTCCAATTTAGTCCCCCCATACCACAAGTAAGAATGCCACCCTTTACGTAAATCAAAACCCTCCAAAGTGAGTTTTTTAAATTTTAGAATATTTTGTCCAGTCTCGAACCCATGTCAATTCACTTGCTTCATAGTAAAGTCTATCTGGAAGGCCAAAACCTCCTCTATTTTTGTGAATTTAATTCTAGGTTTCTTGTCTTTCCAGATAAATTTCATTATATCTTTGTTCCAATCCTTGAAGATATTCATGTTTCTTATTATAGGGAGGTTCTGAATAGGTATAACATCCTGAGGAGTAAATTCATTTTAATTGCTATGATTCTTTCTAAAAGAGACAAATTCAATTTCTTCCAATTGTCCAGTGAGAAGTGTTTCAAAGAGGCTTTCTCACCATCATGGTAAGCCTTGTGTCTTTTGACTAGCTCCAACAAGGTAGCCCATTGTTTTTATGTGGTTTTGATGCTTTCCCCTGCCTGATGGGGGAAGTGCCAATGTGGCAATGCGCCCTCCCACGATTATGTCACCCTTCCCTCTTTCTCATGGGGGAAGCACTAATGCTGAAATGCACTTTGCCACGATTCTGCCATGTGATGGGGGTAGGAGGGGTGGGTGCAGTGCTTGCCATACATA
Organism: Anolis apletophallus; assembly: GCA_030556195.1. Taxonomy (NCBI): domain Eukaryota; kingdom Metazoa; phylum Chordata; class Lepidosauria; order Squamata; family Anolidae; genus Anolis; species Anolis apletophallus. Next base: position 182,310,750 of record JARBWK010000003.1, on the reverse strand, counting down.
CCTTCCATTTTGCAAGTGATTGCTGGTGAAACAAGGTTGGGGAAAGGGGGAGGCTCCTCAGTGCTCCTCAGTGGTGCTCGTAGTGTTGCCTGGAGATGTTCACCTTGTGTTTTAGTCTGAGTATTTTCTTCTAGGCAGAAACAAGTGGGACAGATGTTGTTTAACAAGCTATGAAGAACTGGATTTGGAACCTAATGCATAATGCTTAACCCAGTGTTTCCCAACCAGTGTGCCATGAGCAATCATCAGGTGTGCCGTGGGAAATTGGAACCTCCAATACCCTTTCTTCCCCCTCCTGCCGAACACTTTTTCTTCTCCACTCGGGCTCACTTCTTCCTAGCCTTGCTCTGCCTCGCTTTGCTCTGGGGCGAGTCTGCGCAGTAGCGCCCGCACGGGTCATGTCTTCCTCCCTCCCCCCTCCCCTCCTGAACACGCTCACGCTGCCCCCTCGGATCAAAATGGTGGCAGAAGCGGCAGTGTAGAAGAAAAAGTAAGTGTTCGGCAGGAGGGGGAAGAAAGGGCACGGAGGGGAAGGGGGAGGAAGAGGTCTCTAGCGAAAGCTGGCATGGGCAAACTTGGACCTTCCAGGTGTTCTGGACTCCAACTCCCACCATTCCTAGCAGCCTCAGGCTCTTTTCCTCCCCCCCCCCTCAGCCATTTAAGCAGGATAGGGCCTCAGGCTATTAGGAATGGTGGGAATTGAAGTCCAAAGCACCCAGAGGGCCGAAGTTTTCCCATGCCTATTTTAGGGACCTTAAAGTGGTGAGCCTCCTTCCAACATTGTGATTCTGGATAGAAAACAAACAACAACATAACATAACATTGTTTGAGTTCACAGTGCTCTCTGGGTGTAAGTGAACTACAACTTCCAAACTCAAGGTCAATTCCCAAGCAAACCCTTTCAGTACTTTCTGTTGGTAATGAGAATTCAATATGCCAAGTTTGGTTCAATTCCATTGTTGCAAGAGTTCAGGATGCTCTTTGATTGTGTGTTAACTATAAATCCCAGAAACTGTAACTCCCAAATGTCAAGGTCTATTTTCCCCAGACTCCATCTGTGTTCACATTTGGGCATATTGAGTATTCATGCCAAGTTTGGTCCTGTTTCAACATTGTTTCAGTTCACAGTGCTCTCTGGATATATGTGAACTACAACTCCAAAACCCAAGGGTAATGCCCACCAAACTCTTATAGTATTTTCTCTTGGTTATGGGAGTTCTGTGTGGGAAGTTTGTGTCTTTCTGCCATTCCTGCCAGGATATCTATGTTGTGTTCATCGAAATAGGTCCAGGTTTCACACTGAGTGTATAAATACATTTAAAACATATTAACTATATGTATTACTGTGTTAGAGTGTCATTTTGTGTCATTTTGGTTGGTGGTGTGCTCCAGGATTTTGTAAATGTAAAAAATGTGCCGCGGCTCAAAAAATGTTGAAAAACACTGGCTTAACCAAGGCTCATTCCTAAGTATTGGATATTGGTCTTGGAACTACAGGACTTTTGACCATTCTAAATTGGCAATGCTATACTAATTACCATTGCACTTGGGACTTGGCACAGTCAGAAATCCTTGCCATTCCTACAAAAATTTACTAGTAGACTGAGATATAATTTCTACTTTTCCTTTTATTGAAGTATGCATCTTAGGGCCATCAATGAAAAGGAATTAAGTTTTCAGAAATGATAAGCAGTTTCAGTATAACCTCTTAAGGGAGAAAGAGAAATAGAGCTTGGGCCTCTTCACATGGGCTGCTGGAATCGTCGCACATCATGTCTGAGGATGTGGGGAACCCATCGCCCCACATCACCTGATTCACTAGAGTCCCCATCACATGAGGGAAAACATCCTTCGACTAGCTTCCCCCCATTGATCAAAGGCAACCTGGGAAGCCTCCCATGTTGCAGTGATGCTGGCATGTGCCACTTCACCTTCCATTTTATGATGGAAGTTGCAGCGCATCATGGGATGGGAGCCGGGGAGGAGGCTGTGTCACAAAAAGAAAGGCGAACTGGCACATGCCACCAAATTCACTCCAATGTGATGAGGTCGAAAGAAAGAAAGAAAGAGAGAGAGAGATCTGGTTATAAAATATTCTTGAAGCAATAAATTCTTGTGATGATTTATTCAAAATCGAAATAAGAAAACTTACAATGTTATTGTCCACACTCCATGGAACTAAAAACTGTCTTTATGAAAGCTAGCCAAGACACTTTTCTTGTCTCCAATTTTGTTTGCTGATCTAGTCCATTTAAAAAAAAAATCAATAGATTTATTTCTATTGATTTTTAAAAGAATTTGACAAATACATTTTTCTATTATGGGAAACCTAATTAAGAAGTCATTTATATTAATCAGAAAAGGGACAGAATCATGCAAAACAGGGTAATTTTGCTCCGCATAAGGCACACTCGCTGATGAATACAGATGATGGTGATTTATGTGTTTAGCACAAATTAAAAAGAAGTGGGAACGGGGAGAATAAGAGAAAACTAGCTAGAAATGCAGCAATTTTTGCAGATGTTTCTGTATAAAATACCTCTGTGTTTGAAGAATTATATATGAGAAGAGCTGTGAAAGTCAAAGAACTATCTAGGTCATCACTCTGTGCACACAGTGGCTAAGTGGGTGTCCATATAAAGTCCCTCAGCATCACAAAAATATCTTATCTTTTCAGGCAACTGTTATCTAGAGGCATACTTCCTCAGTTATTCGAAATAACTGTTGATAATCTTATGTAGTTTGAATCTATCTGATCTCCATTTAAGGCAAACTGAGAACCATTGCTACCTCTTGCAGTAGTGAATTACAGCATGACTGACATATCCACAGGGGATATGTTCCTGAATTTACTGTGAAAGTAGGAATTCAAGTATAAAAGTTAACCCTATTGATGTATATGATGGTTTTCCCCTGCTTTCAAGCGCATGTGTTTTGTGCATTGTTTATGGTGCCTGGGCTTACATTTTGTTGTCGATATGAAGAACATCTAAAGATGTGTTTCATTTCGTTCAATTACAGTGGAAACTCGACTTACGAGCATCCCAACTTAAGAGTGTTTTGAGTTTAGAATTCAATCCAGGTTTTGCTTTGACATAGGAACAGCAATTTTTTTGTTAGTGCCAGAGTACAAGACTTTAGGGCTTCAAAGGAACAGCCTTTCTGCCTTAGGCTTCATGCTCTTGTCTGGTTTTGGAGATTGTTGTGTGCTTTGTCTTGCCTGCTTTGGAGATTGCTGTCTGCTTTGCTCTTGTCCACTTTGAGGAGCTTTGAGTTAGTTGATTTTGTGGTTTTTATTCCTGATATGTTTGGCTTCATGAAGAAGGAGCGGGAGGGAGGCTGTAATGAGTACAGTATGGAGAAAATGATGCTTCTGCCTCTTCACTTTGTGCTTCCTTGCCCCAACTTTGTGCTTCTACCATTGTGCCACAATGTTATGCTTTTATCATTTTAAAGTTGATATTTCTTTTTATTGTTCCATGTGAATGTGCAGGTTTCACCTTGCTGTTGCACTGACCAACACACATTTTGTTACCTCAAGTGTGCTTCCTTGCCACAACTTTGTCCTCCTACCATTTTAAAGTCTTTCTTTTTTATTGTTCTATATGAATATGTATTTATACACTGTTTGTTATTTATAAAGTACCTTTTCTTATTTAAAAACATGTAAGAAAAAAGGGGAGCTGGGGGAGATTAATGGCATTTCAATGGGAAAATTCATTTTCAGTTAAGAACAAAATGAATGACACTCTTAAGTCATATTATCACTATACTTAATTTTTACAATATCTAGAGATTTTGATTTATATATGTAGCTAATAAAATTTTACAACACATTTATATAGTATTTTTGGTTTGTTTAAAGGGTTTTGTGCACATTTCCTTTGTATAATCCTTACAGCAATCATATAAGGTAAATTTATGCTTGATATGGAGTGAAAATGAAACAGAGAATGGCTTGCCTAATCCCTGATGTGATTAGTTATGATGTTGGGTGGGGATATTTTGAATTGGGGCATTGGTTTCTCTTCCACCAGCATTTTATTTATTTGTTATGTTTGTTAGTCACTTTACAAAAATAATCCTTTACGTGAAATTGAAAATGAAAGGGTGCATCTACATCAACGAAGTTTGACACCACTTTAACTGCCATGGCTCAGTGCTATGAAATCATCGGTTTTTAGACTTCTCCCAAAGAGTATTCATGAACCCCAAAATACAAATCCCATGATTGCATATCATTGAGCCATGCCAGTTAAAGTGGTGTCAAACTGTGTGAATTCCACCATGTAGATGAAGCCAAACATAGCATAGAGTAATACAGTGTTAAGGGCAAGAGCAGGCAGCACACTGTTTCTTTTGTGAAGAGTTATATTCAGTCATAAAATTTCTTGTTAGAATGAAAGGAACTCTATTAGCTCCAGTTAAGGAGCCAGATACATTGAAGTAGTTGTAGTGGTCTTCTCCAGGAACAAGAACATGGAAAAAGGAAGGTATTTCTCTTTAGTTGCAGCAGTATAAACACAGTATGTACAATTTGTACAAACTATCTCGCTACAATCCTTTAGCACACCACTCACCAGCAATAATCCTCATCAAACTAACACAGTGTTACTACAACCTATATACTATACTCTTAGGACTAGCTATCACAGCACAATTACCATGACACCTGTGGTAAAGCCTAAGACACTGATCCTGTCATCACTTAAAGAAATGCTGTGTATCTTTCAAATCCTGACATCTTTCACCATTACTAGCTAAGTTATCTGCTAAATTATAAGCTAACACTTAGCTTTTATCTGCTGATGCAATTGTCAACTGCAGAATGGCCTGTTTCATGGAAAACTGGTTACACTTGTTAGATGCAACAATGGCTTACTTGTCGCATCCAATGAGCAGTGATGGAGGCTTCAGCGAACAGCTAAAAATAATGCACTCTGGTAACTCTGTAATGTATCACAGAAGATTTGGAAATACCTTTAACCAGCAAATGATGTCCTTTAAGCTTACAAGGTTTAGATTTATTGTTAGAATCTATGGTATTTCTCAACATAGACAAGTATCTGACTCTCTTTGAAATCTGTTTAAGTGAGAAGTGGCATGCACAGCAGCTTTGCCAAAATAGATCAGTCAAACAGCCCATTGGATATGAAATCCTATATCAGCAGAGCCATTCCAAGACATCTACTTCCCTGCATAGTAGTACCTAAGGCCAACAAAACCGATTTTTGAACAGGGGCAGAAAATTCCACAAGTTCCTTGCATGCTGGCACTGCAAATAAGGAATAACTAACAACCTGCTGCTGTTTCATAGGATACATAAACAATTGTCTTATTCTATCTAAGACAGAGATAGACAACAATAACAGATCTGAGGGCCCAAGACACTCTGGGTTCTCATAAAGTGCTTAAATGCCCTAAGAATCTATGCTCTCAGGATAAAAGCAGACATACCTACCTAGTATCTATTTTCTGGTTTTAGAGAATTAGTAATTTGTGTATATAAGGGGTATGGAGGGCAATTTAAACAGTGATTTACTTCTGCTGCCTATCAGACTACAAAGCTATTGCACTATGATTCCACTTTAACTGTCATAGTTCCATTCTATGGAAGGATAGGTTGCTTACCTGTAACCGTGTTTCTCCGAGTGTAAGGTCTGTGAAATTCACACAGTGGGTTTACTCCCGCGCAAGCATAGAATCTCGGACATACTAGCTAAAATCAAAGATTTACATATGCCCCTCCCACTCCCCGCCCTCCCTCATCCCCCACTGTAGCTACCTAGTCAGTCCTTTACCGCCAGACAGCGGCAAGAACCTAGGCATGACATAGAGGGGAGGACGGGTGGGTTCTGTGTGAATTTCACAGACCTTACACTCGGAGAAACACGGTTACAGGTAAGCAACCTATCCTTCTCCTTCGTGTGGTCTGTGAAATGCACACAGTGGGTGACTTAACAAGCTTACGTACTTATGTACCTTGGAGGTGGGTCATGCCACACAGGAAAACAGGACGGCTCTGCCAAAGGATGCATCCTTCTTCGCGAGAACATCGAGCTTGTAGTGGGCTGCAAACGTTGATGGGGTCACCCATGCAGCAGCCTTACAAATTTGGTCAACAGAGACACCCCGCATGAACGCTTGGGATGTAGAAACAGCCCTTGTAGAATGGGCTTTAATGCCAACGGGCAATTCCCTATGGGCTAACTGGTAAGCCAGCCGGATTGCCAGGACTATCCAGGAGGCTAAACGCTGGGAGGAAATGGGAGATCCCAGGGAATCCTCCCTATACTTAAGAAACAACCTGGGGGATTTTCTATGAGGGGCTGTCCTATGTAAATAAAAGGACAAAGCCCTCTTAACGTCTAGGGAGTGGAGGGCAACCTCCAGAGGAGATGATGGTTTGGGAAAAAAGGTAGGGAGGACAATGTCCTCAGTCATGTGAAAATGGGAAACAACTTTGGGAAGAAAGGTGACATCCGTTCGGAGAACCACCTTGTCTTCATGGAACCGAATGAAGGGAGGATCAGCTCGAAGCGCCGTGATCTCACTGGCCCTTCTGGCTGAGGTAATGGCCACAAGGAAGGCAGTCTTCCAAGAGAGATGGGAGATATGGCAGGTAGCCCTTGGCTCAAAGGAGGCTTGGAAAGTTGTGAGAGGACGAGTTCCAAACTCCAGGACGGAGGTGGGGGGGAGACAGGAGGGAAGGATTTCTTGTAACCTTGTAAAAACATGCCCACCAAGGGATCTTTAAACAGTGACGGAAGGCCAAATTTCTTCCTGTACCAGGACAGGGATGCCAAATAGCATTTAATGGAGGAGAAGGTAAAGCCCTTCGTGGAGAGGTGGACAAGAAAATCTAGGACAACAGAGACGGGGGCCGACTGAGGCAAATGGCCCAGCGGCTGGACAAATTCGCGAAACTTGTTCCATTTATATGTGTATGCCCTCCTAGTGGAAACCTTCTGAGCCGCCTGGATTATCAGGCGGACAGGGTCGGAGAGGTGGGACAAGGTCTGATCCTCCACGCTGTGAGGTGGAGAGATGGAAGGTCCGGGTGTAGGACAAGGCCCTGCTGGATGGAGAGGAGATCGGCATCTAGTGGCAGGCGGAGGAAGTCTCCCTGGGAGGCCTGAAGAAGGGGTGTGAACCACGGTTGGCGGGGCCACCAAGGAGCTATTAGAATACAGTCCGAATCGTCGGACAGCAGCTTCGCTATCACCCTGGAGAGAAGTGGGAGCGGAGGGAACGCGTACAGCAGACCCGGAGACCAATGGTAGAGGAACGCGTCTCCTAGACAGTCTGGGGATGCGTGAGGTTGGAGTCTCGCGCAATACTTGGGACAGTGGGTGTTGAGGTGTGATGCAAAAAGGTCTATCTGGGGAATCCCCAACGTCTGACCAGTGACCGGAGCGATGGGGGCTGAGCTGCCACTCGTGCGTGGTGGACGATGTCCTGCTCAGTGAGTCGGCCAGGGTGTTCTGTAGGCCTGGGAGATGTATGGCTTGGAGAAACGTGTCGTGGAGAATACACCACTCCCATATCCGGAGAGATATGGAGAGGAGAGTGGGTGAACGGGTGCCTCCCTGCCTGTTGATGTAGCACTTCACCGAGGTATTGTCCATGAGGACTTGAACTACCTGGTTGGAGACTACGGTCACAAATGACCGTAGGGCCTTCTCCACTGTCGTGAGCTCCGGGGCATGGATGTGGAGTGTCCGCTCGAGAGGGGACCAGTGACCGCTGATGGTTAGATCCTGGATGTGAGCTCCCACCCCGTGGAAGATGCATCTGTCGTCAGGGACAGGGATGGTTGAGGGGGGGAAAAAGGAAGGCCCGAGCACACATTGGATCTGTCTGTCCACCATGACAGGGACTGTAGGACATGGGCGGGGGGATGGAGGAGCATGTTCTGGTTGTCCAGACCTGGCTGAAAAACAGAAAGGAACCACGATTGGAGGGGGCGGAGGCGGAGGCGGGCGGAGGCCGTGACGTTCGTGGTGGACGCCATATGGCCAAGGATAGACTGGACAGTCCATGCGGAACACCGATGGGTGGTCTGGATGGTCTGGATGGAACGGCAGAGATTGAGGAAGCGATCCTTCGGGAGGTAGGCCCTTTGGGACACTGAATCTAGGACCGCACCTATAAATTGCACTGTTTGGGCAGGAGAGAGATGAGATTTCTCTTGGTTGACCACCAGTCCCAGGCTCTGCAAGAGAGATAAAGCATAACTAACATCAAATGACAGCTGGTCACGTGACCCAGCGCAAAAAAGCCAGTCATCCAAATAAGGAAAAACGGTGACCCCCTGCTGGCGTAGGTGGGAGGCGACGACCGCCATACATTTTGTGAAAGTCCTTGGGGCCGTGGAAAGGCCGAAAGGCAGAACATTAAAATTATAAGGGGTCCCGTCCACCATAAAGGTGAGGTATTTTCTATAGGACTGCCTAATCGAGATGTGGAAATAGGCGTCCTTAAGGTCAACAGTGGCCATCCATGCTCCCTTCGGGATGAAAGGGAGGATGGAGGGAAGAGTGACCATCCTGAATTTCCGGGGCCGGATGAATTGGTTGACCTCTCGAAGGTCCAAAATGGGTCGGAGACCACCATCCCTTTTATCCACTAAAAAATATCTAGAAAAAAAGCAAAATTGGAGTTGGTGGGATGGGGTCGGGGAAATGGCTCCCTTAAGCAGGAGAGCCTCAATTTCTTGCAACAGTGCCGGGGAAGCTTGTGTGGAGACAGGTTTGCCAGGAGGTGGAAAAGATTCAAATTCTATGGCATAACCTTGAGAAATAATATCCAAAACCCACCTATCGGTGGTTATGGACTGCCACACTGAGAAAAAAGGTGCTAATCTGTCAAGAAACAGATTAGAAACGTCGAGCCCTATTGTTGGAGGCTCTACCACCTCTGTATTGACCCCTGAACGGAGTACCTGAACGCTTGTATCCCTGCGAGGGGAACTGCGGGCGATGACCTCCTCTGAAGGACGTGGGGTTGTAGTACCCACGAAAGGGCTGATGGTAGTAGGGGCGCCAGCGTTGTCTGTATGGCTGATAGGAAGAGTTGGGGTGCTGGCTGTATTTATTCAGCGTTTGCTTCATCTTATGGCTGTGCTCTAATTGAGAGTCTGTCTCCGGATTGAAGAGACCAGCCTCATCCATCGGGAGGTTCTCGATCAACGCGCGTTGGTTAGGAGACAACGTAGCGGACCGTAACCACGCATGTCTACGAAGCGCAACCGAGCCAGCAATAAGCTTGCCCGAGGTATCCGCTCCATGCTTGGCCAAGTCCTTCTGGAGTGTGGCCAGGGTGAGCGCCTCTTGGTGGAAGGCTCTTGCCATAGGCTGTTCGGATACCGGGAGAAGGTCTAAGTAGGAGCCCATCTTATTTAACAAATAAGATTGGTACACACTCATATATACTCCGTAATGTGCCATTCTGCCTGACAGGCACGCTGAGGAGTAAAACTTTTTGGCCATCGCGTCAAGCTTACGCCCTTCTTTATCTGAAGGAATGGCCTGGTTGCCCTGATTTGGTTTCGGTTGAGCATCGGTGACAATCGAATTCACCTTCGGAAGCCTTGCCAGCCACGGCGTGGTGGACAGGTCGATCCGATATAAACTTTCCGCTCGTCTGGAAGTGCTGGGGACAGACGCAGGGGCAACACCAGTGACCTTCAAAAGTTTAACCAGGTACGGGATGGTTGGCAACATGGTGGTTTGCTGAGTCTGCTGTTGCTCAGCTGACGTAAAATATGGATCCTGAACCACATCTTCAGATTGAGGCGGCTGTATGCCCAAAGACCTAGCCAGCCTTATTAGCAAAGCAGAAAATTTTTTATATTCTTCTGCCTGTTGAGGATCCACTTCGGGTTCAGGCAATGGTGGAATTGGAGTTTCACCAGAAGTGGACTCCATATCCGCTTCATTAACCTCAACAGGGAGGTGAGGCGGGGACTGAGGAGGAGCAGCAGCAGTGAGGGAAGGGACATGAGTGGGAGGGGCTGGGGGGGCTGGAGGGGCTGAAGAGACTTGAGGTATATGAGTGGGTGCCACGGATTGCGGGGCATATGAGGCAGGAGGCCAGGAGTACCTGAAGCCTTCTGTGGGATAAGGTTCAGGAGGATAAAAGGGGTAGTGAGGGAAGGGGGGGGGTAATGAGGAGGGTATCCATAAGGATACCCATAAGGAAAGTCCCAGTAGTGAGTTCGGTCACCGGAGCCCTCTCTCAGAGGGCTCCGTGACCGAGAATGGGAGAAGTCTTCCAGATGGAAGCCCAGATCCCCAGGAGGACGCCACACGGCCGCGCGGTGCTGGAAAGGCACCCGCGCGCTTTCAGAAAGAGGAGGAGAAGCAACAGCTGCAGCAGCAAGCGGAGAGGAGACAGGCCACGTGGCGCTAGGCGCCACGTTGAAGCAGGTTTGGTACTTTTCCGAGCATAAAAAGTACAGTCAGAGAGTGATGCTACTTGTGCGTCAACTCTGAAAAAGAGGGTTTTGGTGTCTGGAATCAGACAGGCACATGCTATGGAAGACTAACACCCTGATTAAATGCATTTTAATACACTCTGTGCCAATTTAAACCATATAGGCTAGATGAGTGGGAAACAGTGCAGCTTGAGCTATGAAAGTTAATGGGATTCTTAATGTGAATGGAAAACACCATTGCGCATGGCAAAAAGTCCGACCTTCTTCACTGCTGGCAGGAAGCCCGGAACTAATGTTGCAAGTAAAAGAACAGAGAGGCTCAGCATTGATAGCTTGCACTGTGAGAAAAGAATACCTTATAGATGGCTATTGTTCTCATTTTTAGTGATGACAGAGAAATGATGCAAATGATTTGTGCAATGTTTATTGGATTAATGAAATGTCATGTAACAACAGTAATCACCAGCCAATTATGATTGTTTTAACCATGAAGAAGGGGTGGGTTTAACTGGATGGACTCCATTGAGGTATAAATGTCTTTGTATGAGATGTAACGGGGTCTTTTTGCCCCTATCTGCAGCTGTGTTCTGCTGGCAAAACCCACCAGCTGGTGCCAGTAATAAAACCTTTTTGCTTTTCACCCTACTTCACAGTTGTCACGTGTTCTCCCTCATCCTAGTATCCGCACGTTCGGGCAGCTTTGGTAAGGTTAACTTGGTACTTGGAGTTCCATAACTCCTCAATTCTGCTTCATTTGGTGACCTCGGCCGACGTGATGGCAAATTAGCATTCAGACGGGTCTGTGTTGAGGGAAAACAAACGTGATCTCCGTTGCTGACAGCGCTCGCTCCCCGGCTAGTAAGGTGAGGCAATTCAGGAGGGCTGGGAAGGGGCGCCCCGCTTGATTTTGACCGTTTTGCACTGAGCCGGCCGCCTGACTCGCCCCAAACGAACGCCGGTGACCCGAGAGAGACTGCAACTAACGTTGAGGGTGAAAACAAAGCCTGAAGGGAGAGGCTGGCTGGGAAGCGGCCTCTGGAGAGCCGGCTAGTATAAGTCCAGGGACACCTTAAGACGGTGCCCAGCCAAAGAGGGCTAGCAAACTGGCATAAGCGCGCAGAGGAGTCGGAGGCGACGTCAGGTCCGATCGCCAAAGAGCCGACGCAACTCGATTGGTGACGTGGGAAGGCGAGACGCGACCCAGGGTCTTCAGGAAGCCGGCAAGTATTAGTTTCTTTCAAGCACTTAACTCTGAGGGAACACACACATTGGGGGTTTGGGGGAGAGCACTGAAGTGTGGGTTTGATCAGGCTAGAGAGACATGGGGAGTGCAGGATCAAAACAGGAGAAAGAGACCCCTTTGCAATGTGTGTTAGAGAACTGGGACAGGTTCTGCCTGTTGGCAGAGGAAGGAAAGCCCCAAGATCTGAAATCTTTTGAACCTAGCAATCTGTGCACAGAGGTTTGGCCGATCGTCCATGTGAGTGGTTGGTCAAACACAGGGTCCTGGGATTTGAGAAATAAACAACTTGAATCCTATTGTTTTAAAATCCATCCAAATGAGCTGAGGGCGTTTGGGGAAGGGGGACAGGGCCCAAATATAATGAAAAGATAGGGTGCTTTGTGACCAAAAGGCAGGGAAAAGCCTCCGGTGTTCGGCGGAGCAAGAAGATCTTCCCCCCCTTAAGGAGGAGAGAGAGACAGATTGCCCCAACCAGGATGGGGGAGGGGGCAGCCTCCGCTCTATGCAAGTTTGAACATCACAGAGCAAGCTCCAACTTTAGCCCCCACCTTTGGAACAAGCCCAGCAGCCTAGGTGGGCAAGCTATGAGGCAATCAGAGGAGGTCCCTGTTGCCCCAGCAACGCCAATCTCAGTTGTCCCCGCCTTGCCACTCCCGGCAAGCCCAGAGCTCTTTCCTGTTCCCGTGGCTCCAATTTCAACTGCAATAAAATTCCCAGAGACTTTCCAATTCGAATTAGGGAACCAGGCAAATGCGGGTTTAGGCGGGACGTTTCCGTCTGCCAGAGCAGCGTCCCAGCCCGCGCTGGCCCCTTCATTGCAGTCACCAGCAACAGTGACATTCCCTGTTTCCCCGTCAGAAAGGGACTTATGTTGTGAAGAGCTGCCTGCCTATCGGGCCCTCCCTCCATGAAGATCATTTACCCCCTGGAGGAAGCCAGGAAGGCAGAGAGCGAAGCAAGAGAGACAGAGAGAGAAGCGAGATGGCCAACCCCTAATGCCGGCAGGATGATAGTGCATCCCCAAAAGCGGAGAGGGAGAAGAGGATGAGTGCCCCGGAGCAGCAGGGAGGTTGATTGTGCGACCCCCCCAAAGCGCAAAGGAGCAGCTCTTTTGAATCCGTAAGAGCGATAGAGCGCTCACCGGATTCACACAGAAGGCACAGTGTAAGAAGAGTCGCTTCACCAATGGGAACCAGAAGTCAAACCAGGGGGCAGGAAGCAAGGGATGAAGACAAAAGGTGGAGAGAGGGGCATTAGCATGCCCTATAAGACAGATACCACTTCTGAATGTACACAACAGAGTCCAACAAGCTTTTCAAATAGTCCCGTTCTCAAATTCGGACATTTTTAATTGAAAACATAATACCCCCCCCCCCATTCTGAGCAACCTCGTGATATGAGGGGTCCCACCTGGTGGGTCTGCAGACAGCTGTTAAAACGCCCTGTTCACTGTGGCAGAGAGAAGGTGCATTATCAATCAGGCCAGATTGATAGCTCAAGAGGGGCATGGGCAGATGGAAGCTGTTGCATTTGGGAATGCCAGATTCCCATTGGAACATCAAGTGTTAATGGCCAGAGAAGAAGAGAGAGGAGAGGGAAAATAAAATCAAATCCTGTGTGTATGCATGAGCTAGTAAATGTTTGGTCAAAGGAATGTTAAAAGTGTGAAATTGTTTTATGTGACTGATTAAGCCAAGGCAAAGGACTGTATATGTTTTTGTAAAAAAAAAAAAAAAAGTATGAAATACATTCATAGGAATATATATGTGGTTTAAACCTGTAATAAAGTGTACAAAAGAATGTAATGGGTGGTGGCCATGAGAAATGCATGTGTGGCAGGAAAGCCAGTAATGAAAATCTTTTGGGGCCATTCAAAAGCTGATGTCTGTGTAGTTTAACTCAATCTTTCTCTAAGCATATGCATTTCTTAATTAATACACCAACGTGTGTGAATGAGGCTTCTCTAAATCACTAACAAGCATATCTGTGGAGAATGAATGATTCTGAAAAATGAATATTTGCTTGTAAAATGTGAGGTTGGGCTGTGGAACTGTGTCCAGAGTTTGAGAACAGTATGTTCCAGAGATAAAAAGAAGAGCCAGGATGAGATTAAAGATGTGAGAAAGGCTATCTATTGTTTTCAAGAAAGGAGATGTGGGAAAAGAACACAGAACTGTGGGGGAAGTCGCCCGCCCTTGCTTGGGGGCTTCTTTCCGTCATGAAGAAGTACATGGGACTGCCACAGGGTGGCGGCAGACATTGTTTTGAGCAAAAGGAAAAAGAAGGTCTTTTAAAAATGATATGAATGACATTGGCCTGGAACAGTGTGAGAATTATTTTACAGCAACCTTTTGGAAATGAAAAATGACATTTTGGAACTATTTTTGTTTAATAACTGATTTAAAAGGAAGGCCTTTGGAATTGTGTACTTTGGAAAGGAGATGATCTGTGTTGTTGCGTTGGAAAAAGCAAGTCGTAGATTGGTATTAAACTGAAGGTACATGGGAGAAAATCTGAGAGTGACAATAAACAAGGGATGGAATTGATGAAAGGCGATTACAACAGCGACACCTAGTGTCCTTGGGATGATGTCATGATGGAATTGATAAAAGCAGATGGACAGAGAAATGTGAGATAAACCGTGGAGAGAGATTGTGAAAGCAAAAGATGTGATATCGATGGAAATCAGAGGAGGATCCTGCGACTGGGTAATTAGCTCCCCCCCTCTCTCTCCCCCCCTTCTCTCTATTCACTATCTTTGCTTTTCAGGTCTCAGGCCTGGAAATTATGTGGAACCATGCTTATAAATTGAGATCCATAAGAATTGGCCGGATGAGTGACTTTATTTACAGGCCTTCTTATACAGAGACTTATTTCAGAGACTACAGATTGCAAAATATAGATATTCTTCTCATTTTACTTGGAATCTAATAGACTTATTTCTTCAATCAAGGATGACTGAGATTGTTTTCTTATGCCAGAGATCAAAGGAGATAAAAGTTGGACATGGGATGGCCATCTGAGCCTAAAAATAACCAGGCTATATCCTTTTCAAGTTAAATGATTTCTCTTGTTGAATTGTTAAAGTGATCATTACCACCATTTAGTTTGGACTGTTAATTTGATAAAAAGATTAATTTGTTTGTGCCCTTTTAGTCAAGTGTTCAGAATCGTGTCTTTAAAAAAAGAGATGAAGATGATGTCTTCCACAGCTGGATGTCACGCCCCAATACAATGGAATGGGAGAGAGATACCATCTACCAATTGATAAAAATTTGATTGTCAAAAGATTGCAAGAGATGTTGGTTGCAAATGGTCCAGGTATTGTTCATTGGAGGATTCCATTCCCTAGGGATGACTTGGAATGGGACATTGAAAGGAACTTTAGCGAAAATGTGTCAAGAAACTGATTTGAATGAAATCCAAATTCTTCTTATGATATTGTTCACCTACACTGTTTGAGATTGTTATTTATGAATTGAGGTATGGAAAACCATCACAGAGAGATTCCACAGAGCTGAAAAGAAAGGAAAATGGAAAAAGGTGCAAGTATTGGTTCCAAGGGGTTTCTATTTGTTTGAAATGATGTGCTGTGTTTCCCCGTTACTGTTTTATTTATGTTTCCTCAGGTGATTTATGTGGTATTAAGACAAGCAAGCTAAAAAAAAATAAAATAAATAAAATGGAGACTTTGCCCATGAGATTGGAAGTAAAACGGGCAGTGTGATGTGAGATGATGTTTTCCTGCCCCCCCCAAGCGAAGAGATTAAGGCCTTGGACCTATATATCGAAATCCAAAGAGATACAGATGGAAATAAGCCATTGGATGGCGGAGATGTTATTATCCAGGTGGACGATGACCAGAAAGATATGCCTGACCAAAGTTCCGGCAGGCGCGCCAAAAGGAGGTCCAAGGGAAAAAGGAGAGTCAGCATCGTGGGGGGGGGGGGGGGCACTCTCCTGGGGACAGGCTGATCGCAAGACCCCCGAAGAGGAGGATAGTCATCCAAGAGTCGCCCAAAGACATGACATTGGGACTTGGGGGTGCCAGTTTTGGGTTTTTCTGTGTATTGTATAATTTTGTGTGTTTTGGCTCTGCTGGTGGTGTAAGACGATCCTTTGTAGGCCTCCACCGGAGAGCAGAAGTGATAAGGCTGATCAGTAAAATGTGTTATTGGGACTGACCATAGTCCAACGCAGGGCAATTAGATCAAGATACAGATAGCTGGATCTGGATAGGATTCAGAGTGTTGCTAGAAAAATACAAAAGACCTATTCAGCTCCAAGTGAGTTGTGGACTACAAAGTTGGGCTGGCTG
This sequence comes from Anolis apletophallus, assembly GCA_030556195.1. Lineage (NCBI taxonomy): Eukaryota > Metazoa > Chordata > Lepidosauria > Squamata > Anolidae > Anolis > Anolis apletophallus. Next base: position 182,294,751 of record JARBWK010000003.1, on the reverse strand, counting down.
CCGAACTGGCATTGGTTACGTTCGCTTGTGGTGATAATCACAGTAGTGATATGTTCAGTGTTAGTAACTATGTGCTGCCTGCCCATTTTGCTCAAATGCCTTGCTAGGGCAGTGCAGAGTTCTAGAAATACAGCAAAGACTGTGCATGCTGTACAGGTTGGAAAACCTGGAGTCCCACGGGACTGGAGAGTAAATTGGTCTGCTTAAGGTGTTCCAGATGTTGGTGTAGGAAACCCCTTGTGATGGGTTTCCCACAAAAGAGAAATCCTGGAATGAAGCAGGTTTGGTACTTTTCCGAGCATAAAAAGTACAGTCAGAGAGTGATGCTACTTGTGCGTCAACTCTGAAAAAGAGGGTTTTGGTGTCTGGAATCAGACAGGCACATGCTATGGAAGACTAACACCCTGATTAAATGCATTTTAATACACTCTGTGCCAATTTAAACCATATAGGCTAGATGAGTGGGAAACAGTGCAGCTTGAGCTATGAAAGTTAATGGGATTCTTAATGTGAATGGAAAACACCATTGCGCATGGCAAAAAGTCCGACCTTCTTCACTGCTGGCAGGAAGCCCGGAACTAATGTTGCAAGTAAAAGAACAGAGAGGCTCAGCATTGATAGCTTGCACTGTGAGAAAAGAATACCTTATAGATGGCTATTGTTCTCATTTTTAGTGATGACAGAGAAATGATGCAAATGATTTGTGCAATGTTTATTGGATTAATGAAATGTCATGTAACAACAGTAATCACCAGCCAATTATGATTGTTTTAACCATGAAGAAGGGGTGGGTTTAACTGGATGGACTCCATTGAGGTATAAATGTCTTTGTATGAGATGTATCGGGGTCTTTTGCCCCTATCTGCAGCTGTGTTCTGCTGGCAAAACCCACCAGCTGGTGCCAGTAAATAAACCTTTTTGCTTTTCACCCTACTTCACAGTTGTCACGTGTTCTCCCTCATCCTAGTATCCGCACGTTCGGGCAGCTTTGGTAAGGTTAACTTGGTACTTGGAGTTCCATAACTCCTCAATTCTGCTTCATTGCTTGCCATTCTTGGCAGCTTTAGGCTTTTCAGTTTTTTGCTTCTTTTTCCGGAGTGGCTCGATGGGCGAACCAGGGGCCAACTCACGGATGGCACCATCAGACAAAGCACTCACAGGGCTGGTATTTCCAGTCCCTGGCAACAGAGAGGGCTGACTCGCAGAACGAGGGAGCGCAGTCTCTGAGGAGAATAAGGCCTTTTCAAAAAGGGAGGCCTTCAGTTTAGAATCCCTGTTCTTCAGGGTTCTAACGGAAAAAGTCCTGCAAATTTTGCAGGACTGGGGAATGTGGGTATCACCCAAGCAGAGGAGACATTTAGCATGTCGATCCTCCTGGGGCAAGGTTGCTCCACAATCAGAACACCTTTTAAAAGATAAAGAAGACATTTTCTATCCTTATCTGATAGTCGAGGCAATCCGTGGACTTCTAACAGGAGCTAGTAGTCGGAGATCCTTTCGCTGTCAAGGCGGAAAAAGGACTGACTAGGTAGCTACAGTGGGGGATGAGGGAGGGCGGGGAGTGGGAGGGGCATATGTAAATCTTTGATTTTAGCTAGTATGTCCGAGATTCTACGCTTGCGCGGGAGTAAACCCACTGTGTGCATTTCACAGACCACACGAAGGAGAATCATGGGATTTACAGTATAGAGAGGGCCATTTAGAATGTACCAGGGAGTTTGAATGCCTTCTCCAACAACAAACCACAGGAATTCATAGGATGGAGCCATGGCATATAAAATAGAATCATACTGTTATAATTATGTAGTATGAAAGGACTATGGGATCAGCAATTAATCCCTTTTATTGGAAAAAGATTGTCTAGAGAGTTTAAGCTGGTCCATGGCTGGAAAAACAGATTTATGGGCTTCATGAGGCTCCAGAGCTTTGCCTGTTCATGACCTGTTTCCATATTCAGTTTCTCACTGTTTTCTTTTTCTCAGGGATACATCTTTTGGGGGCATATTTTCTTGGAAATTGTGCATATCATGCATTTTCCCATTGTACACAATTCTTTGTTTGCATGTTCCCCATCTCCCCTCCTTAAGACGAATGACCTCATCAGACAATTGCACCTCTCTTCAGGCGCAGAGCCAACTGCATCCCATCATGTGATGTTGATCTACTACTGATGGGATTCCATGCCTGAAGAGAGGTGCAATTGTCTCAGGAAGTGGTGATGGCAACTCGGGAGGCTTCCCACGTTGCATTGAAAACAATTGGGGGACGGGGGGGGGGGGGGACGGGGACCAGGCAGGGAATCCTGCCACTATCACCTGGATTGGGGACCTTTATGTGATGAGGACCTAAAATATGCTGATGCACATAATTGAAATGGATTATCTTTCTCTATGCAGTTATAAATAATATTTTGTCAGACACGCCTATGAGTGTTCCATATGTAGCTGATAGCAAACCACATTCCAGGAAAAATGTATTTAAAACTCTTCTGAAAAGAATTCCTTGCACATTGCTAATCCCAACGCTCATGGCCAGCTGTAAAGGGATCTCTTTTCTTGACTGACATACAAATCACAATAATGAGCCAGAATTTCTAATAAGTCCAAAATCTTATTTTAAAAGCATCAGTACCAAGGCACAAGGCCTCTCTGGAGCTCCTGGTGCTTCAAAATGATCCCAGAAGCTTTGGAGGGAGAATTCCCATCTCCAAAGATCTGTAGCATTATTTTGAAGTGCCAAGAGCTCCAGAGATGCCTTGTGCATTTATTTATTTATTTATTGTTCAAACTTATATACTGCCACTCCCTGAAGGCTCGGGGTCGTTCACAAAGCAACAGCACAAACAATAACACTTAAAGAATCCAATTAAAATCACATTAGCAAGGTTCAAATGCTTGCTGAAACAGATGAGTTTTGCATGCCCTGCGGAAAGTTGATAAATCCCGTAGGGCCCAGACTTCTGAGGGCAGGGCATTCCATAAAGATTGCACTATGATCATTAAGGCCCTACGCCTAGTTGCCGTCTGGCGAAAGATCTTGAAACTGGGAATTTCCAACTAGTCTTGGTCTTCCGAACGCAGTGATCTCTGGGGTTTGTAGGGGGTTAGGCAGTCCCTCAAGTATGCTGGCCCTGCACCACATAAGGCCTTAAAGGTAAGAACCATCACTTTGAAGGTAATCCGATGCTCAATCGGTAGCCAGTGCAGCTGCTGCAGGATTGGAGTTATATGACATCTCGCCGGAAGTCGAGCCACAGCAAGATGATATGGCTGTGGGGACTGCCCTCTGAGATTGCACAAGGTGATTTCAGAAGGCAGATCCCATAGGGCCCATATCATACTGGAAGATCCAGATCTTTGCTGGTATGATTTTCAAGTGTAATAAACCTGGATTTTGAGATTTATTCTGTGTTAAACTGTATTAGCCTGCTACAGGCTAATGCAGCCCCTACATTGCAGTAAATGGCAGTGTAGATGGGGCCTAGCTGCCGGTGTCTACACATCAGAGCTGTGGAGGTATGGCTTAAGGAAATATCCTTTCTTATTACAGACTTTACCATCTTGCTATTATTTCTTCTCTTTTTCAGCATGAGGGCTGATAATATGCTTTTCAAACCAAACAGGAAAGCTTTGTCATTTGAAGAGGATTTTAGTAAGATGCTTAATAAGTGAAAATCTGGCTGGTCAGCATGAATACAGAACAGCTGGAGGGCAACTAAAGTGCCCTTTGCAACAGAGAAAAGCATTCTTACTCAGAAATGTACCTCACTGTGTTTAATGGGGCTTACTCATTTACAAGCACAAATGGGAGTATAGCACTGGTATAATGATGGTGATGTATACCAAGCACCTCATTATAACTGCATCTTCTATAAAACTTAAATGCCAAAGTGTGCCGTCGATATGATTGAGGTTATGTTGATTTGTAGATACTTTATACTAGTTTATAGAAACTTTTCAATAAAGACTGAGATTCTGTGTCATGCTTGCAATCTTTAAATCTATAATCACGCTGTTCCATGGTGGTTTCATTGTACTACTCTTCCGTTGAATACTCGTATAATGTGACGGATATTGTTATTAGCCAATGTGCTTACTTATTCCTTTGTGCAAAGGAGATCTCCTACTATCTCTGCATTCTCAGTTGATTAAGGCACACAATGAGGACTGCATTATATGAGTATACATTGACAATACAATGCCATTTTAAACTGCATTATATTCCAGGTAGATGGAGCTTGGGAAAATAATTCTAATCCTGTTAATTACTTCTATTAAGAGCAGACCAACTGAATCAGTTGCTCAATGGTAAGTCAAAACAATAGATTCAATGGCTCTGCTACACTAGAGACTAACAGTATGATTTAGGCCCACATGAAATGGTTGCATTTATGAAACTCTGTTAACGCAATCATTAACTGAATGTAACATTAATGATACAAAAATGCAATTACATATGTAATGGAATATGCATGTGTACAACACCAATACCATTCTGGCCATATGTATTTGAGAGATTGTGTTTGTATGTATGACTGTGGAAAGAAGAGGCTGTGGTTTAGGGGCCGAAATCACTAGAGTTGTGCATTTTTTTTGTTTGTCCTTGTAATTTGGATCAAATTCATTAAATTCATACTTACAGGGCAATATCTGATACATGAGTGTGGGCCATGCCATAAAAATTGATTGTCCTTCCAACTGCATTTAGGGTCAATGAACTTTTTAAAAAATCTTGAAAGATAGACCTGTATTGCAATTGAACATAGCTAAGGCAAGTGGCCAATCCTGACCACTCTCAAGAATGGCACAGATTATGTGGCATCTTTAGCTGGACAAAATTAGTCTCAGTCCAATATTTTGTTGTTATCCATGAGCAAATTGACTTTGACTTATGGTGACCTGATGAATCAAAGACCTCCAAGTAATCTTGTCATTTCTGCAGACTTAGAGATGTGCTTTCCTTGATTGAATTTGGTCATCTGAAATATGGTTTTCCTCTTTTTCTATAGCAGTGTACCTCACCAGACATTATTGTCTTTTTTATTGGATCATGTCTTCTCGTGATATGTCCAAAATTTCAATTTTGTTATCTTGACTTCTAAGGAGAGTTCAGGTCCTAGTTGCGCTAGGGCCCATTTATTCATCTTGTCAGAGCTGGGAAATCTGAGCTTTGAGGAAGTTCAGATCCCCAGTCTGCCTTGAGGTGGCATTGACCTTTGTCCCAGTTCTATGAGAGCTGTGCTGACCTTTGCTCTAGTTCTTGAGAGGCTGAGCTGTGTCAGACTGGAAGTGATGCAAGTACTCGAGGACTGATTGGAGAATCGGGAAGTGAGGTAACCACCTCAGGACATGGACATTGGACACTGTTCTAATTATGCGGACTCAGAGCCTCATGAGGTCATATCCCTGGACTATGGGAACTGCTGACTCACCCGGATATGGTGCAACCCTCCTTGGACATTGCGTGGGCAAGAGGAGGGGGGTTTGGGGTATAAAAGGTGTGTTTGGGTGGCGGGACTTTGCTTTAGCTTCACAGGTTTTGTACCTGCAATAAAATCGTGTTGGACCGTGCTACTATCTACGCTTGTTTCCTGACCGAGATTGGAGAGTCATTACAGAAGCTAAAGCCCGTTTCGACTTTCCCAGAAATGGCGAGGTCGGCGAGAGAGGAGGAGGAGTATATCGATATGTGGAACCTTGCTTCTGATGAGATCCGGAGAACCATGGAGTGGGAATGGACCACTATTGACCATGTGGGATGCCCGGACGAGTCCAGAGAAGCGATGGCGTATTGGCGTTCGTCAGCTCAGGTGGACGAGCTCAGAGAAGCGGTGGAACGAAGGTTGTGGTCCGCTCAGGTGAGCTCCAGAGGAGGTGTATCCAGAGAAATGGGGGCGAGAGCTCCCATTCAGGTGGATTTCCGGATGACCGGAGGAACCAGAGAAGCTGTGCGGAGAAGTGGGCCAGCTCAGGTGGATCCAGTAGATGGCAGGACCAGAGAAGCTGCGGGGAAGGTTGCCCCAGCTCAGGTGGACCTGGAGGAAAGTGGAAGTGAAACCACTGAGCCAGAAGCACCGTCAGAGTTGGAAGTGATGCGGTGCAAGATGGAGGCGATGGAGCAAACTCTGAGGAGGATGTCCCGGGCGATGTCGCGGAGGGAGCCGGTGGATTCGGTGTGGAGTGCCCCTGGAGGAGGAGACTTTACTTTTTACTCCTGGATGGATGAGCGTCCTAGATCTCCTTCGGGAGTGTGGACTGCAGGGGATCATCCGGAGGAAGGCCAAGGGGTCCCTATGTCAGAGGGAAAACCGGCTCAGGCGAATCGCATTCGAGAGAAGGTGAATCCGAACCTCCCGCAGCCAGCTGGGATGGGGAGAGGAGTTCGGAGGTCGGAGGCCCCCCAGTGGGGGGGAGTACAGTCCCAAGAGTTTGGAGGTCGGTTGAAGAAGGAACCTTTGCGAGTGGAATTTGAGGGAGAAGCTTGCAAGGTGGCCTTCTTCATTGCTGCAGTAAATGACCATATGGAGGATTACGGTCATTTATACCCAAGCGATTGCAGTAGGGTACGTGCCATTGGAGGAGTGTTCAAGGGACGAGCGGCTGAATGGTACGTACAATGCCATGATCGCAAGGACCCATGTTTAAGAACTGTTCGGGCCTTTTTGCAAGTCATCCGAAATCGTTTCCGTGATCCTTTGGAGAGGATTAAAGCCAAGGAGGCATTGCGCAGCTTGGTTCAGGGGCCCCGATCGGTGACGGAGTATGCAGAGGAGTTTATGAGTTTGGCGGGTAAAGTCGCTGAGTGGTCCCAGGCAACGCTGCTGGAGCTTTTCAAGGATGGTCTGCGGAGGGAGATCCTGGAATGGTGTTTGCATCGAGATGATCCGGGTGACGTGGATGGTTGGATCCAGCTTGCTGGCAGTGTGGAAGGGATCTTAGCCCAGGTGCAACGGCGGAAGTTCCAATTGGCGAGGTCCAGAGGCCAGGGACGCAACTTTGGAGACGGACGGTTCTGGGGAGGAGAGGCCAAGCGTGGTAGCGGTGACGGACGTCCCAGTGTTATGAAGAAACCTGTGATGGGAAGGGGCCTCTGTTTCATTTGTTCCCAACCAGGTCATTTTGCATCCCAGTGCCGGCAGAAGCAGTTGCCGGATCAGAAAAAGGTGGCTGCAGCTAAAGCAGCTATAGGTGACAATATGGACTCAAAGAGTGTTGGGGTGAGTGCCCCAAGTGTACAATGTTCATTGGGATTGTATAAAGGAGGGGTGGTAATAGAGAAACAGGCATTGGTTGATTGTGGGTGCTCGGAAAACATCATGTCGCCAAAGTTGGTAGATAGTTTAGGGGGAGAAACTAAAGAATTACCAGTGCCTGTAATATTTACTCAGTTAGATGGGTCTTCTATTGGTGGGGGACCGTCTTTAGTGGGAACTAAAGATTTGAAAGGCCGGGTGGGCCCTTGGGAAGGAAACATCGACTTTGTGGTGGCACCAATTAAGGGCCATGAGGTAGTATTAGGATTGCCATGGCTTGAGCAGGCTAACCCCAAAATTGATTGGAGGACTGGGGTTTTGCAATGTGAACCAAATGTAGAAAGAAAGGAGTGGGTTAAAGTGCAGGGAGTGCCCGAGGAATATGGGGATTATGCAGATGTGTTCAACCCCATATTAGCCCAAAGTCTACCCCCTTTCCGAAATGTTCAATGTCGGGTAGAGGTTAAGGAGGGGGCGGTATTGCCGAAGCCCAAGATATATGCTATGACGGTGCAGGAGAAAGTAGCTATAAGGGAGCAAATTGACGAGTATTTAAGGAAATGGTTTATCCGAAGGTCCGAGTCCCCTATTGCTGTGCCAGTGTTATTTCGGGAAAAGAAAGATGGGAAATTGCGATTGTGTATTGATTACAGGGGTCTGAATGCTATTAGTACTACCAATTGCTACCCTTTGCCACTAATCAAAGATTTGTTAGGCCAGCTGGGGGGAGGTAGGTTTTTCACTAAGTTGGATTTGATAGACGCGTTCCATATGGTGAGGGTGAGGAAGAGTGACCAATGGAAGACAGCTTTCTCTTGTCCCCTCGGGCTGTACGAATGGGTCGTAATGCCATTCGGATTGGCTGGAGCTCCCGGTATTTTCATGCAGCTAATAAATGAGGTACTGCACCCCCTTTTATATAAGGGGGTGTTTGTATATTTAGATGATATTGTGATTGTGACGCGTACTAAGGAGGAGCATGTGCGTTTGGTTCGAGAGGTGTTGGAAAGATTGAGGCAAGCTAAGTTATATGTCAAGTTGAGTAAATGTGAGTTTGGTAGAAGCCAGATTGATTTTTTGGGTTACCGGATTAGCGAGAGTGGCGTCGCTATGGATCCGACTAAAGTGGAGGATGTGTTGAGCTGGGAGGCTCCACAAACCCGTAGGCAATTGCAGGCTTTCCTGGGTTTGGCGAATTTTTATCGCACTTTCATTCCGGCGTTTGCGACGATAACTCTTCCTCTGACGGAGTTATTAAAGACTAAGGGGAAGGGGGAGTCTAAAAGGACTAGGTCCCCAGGCTCTAAGTTAAGGTGGACAGATGAGTGTCAGGAGGCTTTTGTGAGATTGAAGAGGGCTTTCACTAGCGGGCCTTTGTTGATGCATCCTGATATGGAAAAGCCTTTTGTAGTACAGTGCGATGCCTCGGCGTGGGCGTACGGGGGAGCGTTGTTACAGAAGGATCGACAGGGGAACCTGAGACCTTGTGCTTATTTTTCTAAAAAGTTTGGAGAGCAAGAAAGGAAATGGCCAGTGTGGGAGAAAGAGGCGTTTGCTGTGAAAAGTGCGTTGCAGACGTGGCGTCAGTTTTTAGAAGGGGCTGTTTTCCCTTTTGTGGTGCTGACTGACCATCAGAATTTACAGTATCTAAGGAATCCTCAAAAGCTATCTCCCAAATTGGTGAGATGGGCTCAATATTTTGCGCGGTTTAATTTTTCGTTGCAACACATCAAAGGAAAGGAGAATGTGGTGGCTGACGCTTTGTCTCGTTATCCTCATGTGGGGGTGGATTCTGTTACTAAGTCAGAGGAGGTGTTTACCAAGGAGCAATGGGGTCTGGCAGTGCAGACAAGATCTCAAGTGAAGAAGGAGGTAAAGGAGGAGAAAGAGGTTGTAGATGAATGGTGTTTAGAGTTGCAGAAGGGATATGAAGGAGATGTTTGGTTGAGTAGTCATAAGGAGGAGTGTAAGTGGCTGAACGGTTTATGGGTTGTGGGAACTAAAGTGTATGTGCCTCAAGGTGTGAGGAAGAAAGTGTTAAGGCTTAATCATGACCATAAGACTGCCGGTCATTGGGGAGTTACCAAGACCCTCTTGAATGTGAAGAAACGTTATTGGTGGCCTGGTATGAGGACAGAAGTTAAGGAGTATGTAGGGAGTTGTGAGGATTGTGCGCGAAGCAAAGCTCCCGCTGCTAAGCCACAGGGTTTGATTCAGGTAGTGGCTTCTCCGGTGCGGCCATGGACGCATGTTAGTACCGATTTCGTGGGGGAGTTGCCCTCCAGTCGCGGATATCGTTACATATGGACAGTTTTGGATCTGTTTTCTAAGCAGGCTCATTTTGTCCCTTTGAAAGGGTTACCTTCAGCTGAGAGGTTAGCTGAATTATATGTGCAGCATGTATATAGATTGCATGGGTGTCCGGAGCAAGTGCTTAGTGATCGTGGGGTGCAGTTTACTGCCCGGTTTTGGGAACGGTTTCTGGAGGTATTAGGGGCTGAGAGGAGGCTTACGACTGCTTATCATCCTTGCTGCAATGGGGGCGTTGAGAGAACGCAGAAATCTTTGGGAGGTTATCTGCGTATCTTCAGTAATAAGGAGCAGAACAACTGGTCGGATTTGTTGCCATATGCTGAAATGGCGTATAATAGTTCAGTGCATTCTTCTACTGGGAGGTCGCCCTTTGAAGTAGTTTACGGCCAGGATGTGGCCCCTTTGCCTCAGTTGTTGGAGTTAGGGAAGGAGGAGAAGAGTGATTGGAGGGTGCGAGCGCAAGATGAGTGGAAGGAAGTGACTGAAGCCCTGGGGAAAGCGCAACGATCATATAAGCTGTTCGGAGATCGACGGAGGCAGGAGGGAGAGGTGTATGCTGAGGGAGACCTAGTGTGGTTGTCCACTCAGAATTTAAAGTTAGGCTTACCCTCGAAGAAATTAGGCCCAAGATACATTGGCCCCTTTAGAATTGAGCAGGTGGTAAATAAGGTTTCGTATAGGTTAATTTTACCAAAGGGATTGGGTAAGGACTGAATGGTATTTTGTTTCTGCAGGGGGAGGACGCGGTGGAGAAGGACATTATGTCAGAGCTGGGAAATCTGAGCTTTGAGGAAGTTCAGATCCCCAGTCTGCCTTGAGGTGGCATTGACCTTTGTCCCAGTTCTATGAGAGCTGTGCTGACCTTTGCTCTAGTTCTTGAGAGGCTGTGCTGTGTCAGACTGGAAGTGATGCAACTTCTAGATGCCTGCTGTGTCATGGGGGAAGTGAGGTAACCTCCTCTGGACATGGACATTGGACACTGTTCTAATTATGCGGACTCAGAGCCTCATGAGGTCATATCCCCTGGACTATGGGAACTGCTGACTCACCCGGATATGGTGCAACCCTCCTTGGACATTGCGTGGGCAAGAGGAGGGGGGTTTGGGGTATAAAAGGTGTGTTTGGGTGGCGGGACTTTGCTTTAGCTTCACAGGTTTTGTACCTGCAATAAAATCGTGTTGGACCGTGCTACTATCTACGCTTGTTTCCTGACCGAGATTGGAGAGTCATTACACATCTTTTTAGCAGTGCATGGTATCCAGAAAACCATTCTCTATCACATTTTAAATGAGTTGATTTTATTTCTATTGGTTTTCTTCATTGTTCAACTTTCACAACCATACATGGAAATGGTAAATATGATGACATGGACCATCCAAACTTTATATTCAAGAACATATTTAATTTCAGAATCTTATCTATTTTCTTCAGAGATGACCTTACAAGTCTTAACCTTCTTCTGATTTACTTATTCAAGTTTGCATTCTGATTCTGTCATCAATCCGGAAACTCAAGCTAGTGCAGAATGCTGCTGCCCGACTGCTGGTGGGAGCACCTGCACGAGAGCACATTACACCTATTCTGCAGCAACTGCACTGGCTACCAATAGAGTACAGGATTCTTTTCAAGGTGTTGGTGTTGACCTTTAAGGCCTTGTATGGTCTAGGGCCGGTGTATCTGAGGGACCGCCTTACCCCATATGTTCCCCCGAGATCACTATGCTTGGAAGAGCAAAATCTCTTAGTAGTTCCATCTATTCATTCCTGCCGTCTGTCTGCAACCAGATCAATAGCCTTTTCTGTAGTGGCCCCGTTGCTATGGAACTAAATGCCAGATGAAGTCCGTGCCATTAAGGAACTGGCCCTGTTTCGGAGAGCCTGTAAAATGACCCTTTTCAGGCAGGCCTTTAATCTAAATGGCTCCTGAGAAAGTTGCCCAAATCCTTGAGTCCTATGTAGATTGTTGTTTTTATGCTCTGTTTTATATTGTTGCTGTTATTAAATTGAAATGTTGCTATTTTACTAATTGATTTTATGTAAACCGCCCCGAGCCTGCAGCATATAAAAATGAACTATAAATAAATAAATAAAATAAATAAATATTCTATCATTACAGATGCAACTAAACAATACTACTAAAATTCCTAGTAACCACAGCCACATATTATTATATTGATTAGATGAGTTTAATTTTAAATATGCATGATTGTTATGTAATACTATTGTGATGAGGTGGATATTTATGTGTAAATGCATGTGCTGTATGTTGATCACATGTTTGTTTATATGGTTTAGAAGGGACATTTGTATTTGAAATGGGGTTGAATGTTAGACAGACCCTAAAGGGTTAACTATGATAGTAAAGGCATTTCCCCTCCTAGGGGAATGTGTTGTCATAGTACCAGTGGGCGGAGCCAGCCAAGGCTAGCTTTAGAATGTTGAGTTTAAAAAAATGACAGTTGGGAGTTAGCCAGCTGCTGTGAGCAGAGTGGGTGCTGAGAGCTCAGAGAGAGCAGTTGTGTTTAGACCAGCTCAAGGAGCTGAGAGGTGGATAGTTAATCCAGTCCAACTCAAGGAGTTGAGAAGGTGTTAGGATACTCAGCCTAGGATAAAAGCTGAGGGAAGAAGTTAAGGATAACTTCTATCAGTTAAAAGGAACAGTTCAGAGGTTTGGCTGGGGGAGCCAACCTGTAGTTTATGCTGATGCATAAAAGTGGCAAGAAAAGCCTAATTTAAGACTGTGTGACGTTTAAGAAAGAACCTCTGTGGAAGAATAACCGTTAAGCATTGTACCTCTGAGAGAGAATATTGAAACTTCGTAACCAGCAAGCTAAAGTTCACATTCAAAAATAAACTTGTTACAGTTTCTTGGTTCATAAGCCTCCTGGTGTTTATATTATAAAAGACAAGCCTCACTCTGAAGCCTAACAGTGATTAAACATCTCTCTTTATAAACGGTGGTCAAATGGTTACCTCAGTATTAATTGGTGGCAGCTAGATATACAGTTTCCTCACAGATTGGGGACATCTTTACAACTATGTTTAGACTTTTTATAATGACTTTTTGTATGTTTTTATGTTGGTAATTGCAATGCTTTACCATGCAGGAAACTGCCCTGAGTCCCCTCAGGGAGATAGAGCAGTATACAAATAAAGGTTTATTATATATTTTATTTCTTATTGCTGAAAAACTTCACAAATAATTTCCAGTCCTTCAAAAAGTCTTCAATCAATTTATCCTTTAAAACCCACATTATTTTGGCAATTTGGGCTAAATCAGTAACCAAGCTGATTTTCAAATAAGACAAACTATTTCTCTCCCTTCATTTCACGGGGAGGAGTATACTCAGTTTCTTCTTTTTATCCAATGCTGACTGGGGAAGGGGTAAACAGCAATATAAAAATGCTGCTTATATTGTATTAGCATTTCTTTCTATTTACAAAACAGCAACAACAACACTGATTTCTTATAACCTGTTTTGACGCAGAAGCAATTCAGGATTTTATTTTTTTAACCCCCCCACAACTATATCCCCCCAAAATAATACTGAACAACTTTCCTTTCTCTGCATATTGCCTAGTTGAAGATTTCATACACAGTGGCACCCCCTTACCCACAGCAGATATGTTCCAGGTCGGAATGGAGTGATGTGAAACCATAGATACAACTGAACACCACTGAACTACCCCCAGTTCAGTTCTCAGCATAATATGGAGTTGCATTGGAGTACCTAGAATTTCATACATCTTCCAGAACAATTCTGATGTCTGGCCTAGGAGGGCCCTGGTGATTTGCCTCAGTATTCAGCAGAGAGTTCCAAAGTTCCAAAAAAAAGTCTTTCGTCCCCACATGGCTGGGAGATGGGAATCAGGAAACCACTCCTCAGTAATCCTCTCAAATGTCTTCCTCTGCCTAATCACAGCCTATTCTTTGCTTTCTGACCCTAAACAAGGGGGGTGAAACTCCCCTCTAGCTAAAGCTAACACCGGCATTGCAAAACCTCTCCACATGGGGCCTCACTGAAACCTTCTCCTTTGTTCCCAAACTGTCCTCTTGTTCCAAATCGCCATTTTGCCTCTTCAGAACCTTCCTTTTGTGCGTTTGCCATTTTTCAGAACTTATCAAAATGGGGGTCTCATGCCTGGAGACCCCAGACCCGTTTTCTTTAAAACCACGGATACAGAGATCTAGCGGTTACTTTCATCCTCCACCCTAACCTCTGAATTTTCTGTAAGCGAAGCTGAATCCAATAGTGTTTTCCTTATCCCTCTATGACCCTCCCTTCCCGAGATATTGGGCATTCCCTGTGAGGCATTATTTAATTTCATTTCTATTATTTTGACCACCTCAATGGCTGTGGGGATATTCCTGCAGAGGTTCTCATGGGCATGCATCTGCAAGGCTAGCTCAGCAGATCTAATTAAGGTCCTCTTTGTTGCGGTCTGGCTCACTACATTTGCTTGTTACATGATTTGGCCACATTCTAAGTGGTTTTCTTCCACGGAAAATGAAAATGAAGTTAAATTCCCTGCCTTGCTCTATCTGGCTAGCTGGGGTCCAACGGGACTTCCTGACCCTTTTAGGCTGGGGGTCTGCGTGCACAGCCTGGCTTGACCAGCAGAGGGCTGGGAGGGAGGGGGACCTGTGGGCTGGCGGAGCCCCCTTTGGAAGTTCTAGTATTCTCAAGTACGGATGTTTGGCTGCACCTAGGGACATAGGACTTTTTCCCTTTGCTTCCTCGGTTTCTGTAAATATTCACACGCACACACCCATCTCTCCGAGACCCCTTACTTTCCCCTCTAGCCCCCTGAGCCTCTGAGACCCCTTACTTTCCCCTCTAGCCCCCTGAGCCTGTCCAAACCTCCCTACCAGGTATCTTTCTTTTCTCCTGCCCTGATGTCTTCCCCTCCGGCCTCCCCCCCCCTCCTTTACCTGGAGGCTCGTTTCTCCTTTTGTATCATGTCTTTGTCTACAAAAATACCGCATGGCTGCCCCACAGACAGAAAGAACATTTGAACCTTTTATCAATATCTCTTGCAAGGAAAATAGATGGATGCCATCTTCTGTCAGCTGTACTGACGCCCCCGATTTGGCACCCATAATTTATATACCCCAGGTCTCTGAGAATTCGCCTGCCTGGAAATATAAATTATTTGGCAAAATTATCATTCACCACAAAGGCGTTTTGTGAATGGCCTCGGAACCCACTTTGCAGCATCACTATGGGCAATCACTGGATCACATACACCAGAAATCACGCAGAGAATACTGGACCATAACCAGGAAGAGCCAACTTATGGTTTCTTCAGGAATCAGTTAATATTTCATAGACTTCAATAGCGGAGACATTTGAGTGCCCAGCAGGGGAGGGCTTGCTCTCAACAAGACATTATTTACCATTGTTAATCCAATCAACCAAGTTCTGCCAGCACTGTTTCTTGTTTCTCCCGCCTCCCTCTTCCCATTGGCCGCTTTTGCAAAGCGACGATCTTCACCTATTGGGCAGCGACGGGGTAGAGCGAGCTTGCCTATTGGCCCAGGCAGGAACCGGCTGCGCTCTCCTCCCAGCTGGGCCAGCTTTCAGCCTATCAGCGAAAGGTGCGCGAAGTGCAAGGGGCGGGAAACTTGTACCTCTTTGTTTCTGTTTTTCTTTAAAATGAGCTGTAAGATCAAAATAAAGCATGTCAGTTTTGCGGAATCAGGATCTTTGTGTCTGGCATCCTTTTCTCAGCTGGAAATTGACTCTCTGGCGCACTTCCGGATTTTTGGTGAGCATTTCTTTTTGGGCTGGTCTGGGCTAATTAGGTGTTTCTAAAGGCTCGCCAAGGATAACAACTTGAACCCTCGTTTTAGGGGAATTATAGGTCCGGATCCCATCTGGACCAGACCTCCTAAATTCTAGGTTCGGAACCATTCTATGGTAGTTTCCAAGGGACATAGCCTTGAAGACCTAGTAAATTCTTAGGGTGTGGGTAAGTGAAACTGGGGGTACAGGTACTGTAATTACGGTACGGTATCTTACTAGGAATCCCTGGTGGCGCAGTGGGTTAAAATGCTGAGCTGCTGAACTTGCTGACTGAAAGGTCACAGGTTTGAATCCAGGGAGCAGTATGAGCTCCTGCTGTTAGGCCCAGCTTTTAACAACCTAGCAGTTTGAAAGCAATGCAATGTGAGTAGATCAATAGGTACCACTCTGGTGGGAAGGTGCCATATATATATATATATATATATATATATATATATATATGCCTGCCCATCCCTGAAATAACGAGACAACACACAATAAGTTTGGGTAAAACTTTTGGGCAACTTTATTTAATGTTACCTATTTAATGTTATGCCTTAACATAAACTAATAGGTGTCAAGAACCTGGTGAACAGACCTGAGGAGGTATCCCAGCTGGGTATACCCCTCGGCTAGCTGGGGCGAAAACCTAAGTTCCCTGGTAACCTAAACCGGGCAACTGCTAAGGGAAATGGAAATAAGTCTTTTTCGAACATGTCGATACCCGACTCTCCGATTTCTGGGCCATCAAATCTTACCTCATCGATTAACTAACTTTCAGGTGAGTGTTTTAGCAAATGACCCACATCCCTAAAAAGGTGGGTGCCTTGTGTGAACACAAACTTTGTATTTCCCTAGCTATTTTTCCACTAAGGCCTATTTATATGAACCCACCATACTATCTAGCCCCTAAACAGTATAGAGGTAGGCAAAAACCCCTCCCAGAACATGAGAGGGGAACAATTCCTACCCGGATGTGATCGGCAACCATACTTTACTGTTAACGTGGGGGATGGCGGGTCGAAGTTCAGGTCCTAATGAGGACCAAAGGGCTAGCCAGCCCCTGGTCTGGCCACCCTCCCCCCCTTCTGGGCTGGCCATTCTCTCCTTCGGCCGGGGGGGGGGGAGGCAAGCTGCTCTCTTCCCCTAACCTTGTTAGGAGAAGAAAGTCCCTTAGTTCTGACTCTAGTTAGCAAATTTCTTAGTTGTTGCATCAGATGGGTCATGATTTCCGAATGGCAAATTTATAGGCACTTGGCTGCTTTACATCGGATTAAAATTAATTTCCATTAAATGAATAGCAGAAATCATTTTCACTACATTGATAGATTCTTATTGATACACATTGGCTGATAATGGTCCCTAGCCATCAATCCCAATATTCACTTTCTTGTTTGGGGCTTGTGCACTCTGTTGTGGGCTTTCACATTCAGTGTACATCTGAGAACTGAGCTCTGACTTTGATTTAAAACACCGGAAATAATACTTTTTGAAAACACCATTGAATAACATGCCTCTGACTATCAAGTAGGTTCCTGAGTACTGCCTTTCATGGCAGAGCAATCGCTTTAAAGTGAATGTTGAGACTTTTTGCATTTCAAACTCAATTTTCAGAAGAGTTGATATTACTTTTCCACTGGCTTCAGGTAGAACTGGATTGTGAGGGTTGCTATAGCAATTGTTGGGGTGATAAAATCAAGGTCTGGAATAATAATAATAATAAAAAACCAGAGGGAGGTTATTTTGAAGATTATTGGAGGCAGTCCTCACATACAAAATCTGTATTTGGCTAAGAGAGAATGAAGAGGAGAAATGGAAGTGAAGGTCTTGTACACAGTAAGCAAGGAATAGAAAAATAATAAAAAAGGTATAAAGTCATAAGGTACCTTTTCGGCACTTGGATTCAGTTTATTTATTTAACGTATTTGCATTCCACCCTTCTCATCCCAGTGGGCACTCAAGGCAGCCTTACAACAGGCAGCAATTTGATGCCATACACATATATCAAATAAACAATTACAATTAAAACCAAAGAATTAAAACATACATTAATACATCAGTTAATACATCTTCGCTCCCTGAAAGTCTCCTTATTCTTTTATTTCTGAAGAGTTAAGAGAATTTAATGTAAACCTATGTGATGAAGAAGTCTTAATAAAAAGTGACAGGAGTCTTGATTCTTGAAGCTGGATACCGTAAGAAGGAAGACTTTGTTGAAACTCAACATCAGCAGTGTGACCACGAAATGTTTGATTATGAAGCCAGCCATCCCTTGACACACTTATCTGAAAATGAGTAATTACTGAGATAAATAGAACTTATACAGTTGTTTATTAATTTGGAAACATTGAAAAAAATGCCTAGGAGCAATGGTTTCTAATCTTTGGTTCTCCAGGTGTTTGGAACTTCAACTCCCAGAAGCCCCAGCCAGCTTGGCCAACTCAAGATTTCTGAGAGTTGGAGTTAAGCAAGGCAAAGACAAAGGCAAAACAAAACCTTGGAGCTATTATGGCTCTTTCATATATGGATCTACACTGCCATATATCCCAGGATCTGTTCCCAGATTATCTGCCTTGAACTGGATTATTTGAGTCTCCACTGCCATATAATCTGGGATAAACAGATAATCTGGGATAAACTGATAATCTGGAATCAAATCCTGGGATATAGGGCAGCATCAGGGCCTGTGCCTGATGCTGTTGGATCTTCAAACTTTATGTATAGCCCTCCCTATCTCGGGGATCTTGGCACACATGGCTGTGCCAGGAGGACTTGACATGAAATAGATGGGTTTTAAAGAGTTGGTGGGGGTGGGGTGGGGGCTCACTGTATAATAGAGAAGGGTAGAGAATTCCTCCCTGTGCAATAATAATAATAATACCTTACAAGAATATTACCATGGTATATCTCATTGATAAGATGCCAGCCATATTGTCATTAGCCAGTTCACACTGCTAAAAAATAGAAAGCTTTAGAATTTTGCAAAAAGTTATATATTTAGTGCCTTTTGTTACTGGGTAGACAGATAGACACAAAAAATTCAAGAATTTCAACAGAAGGTAGGAAGTGATGTGATAATTTTGATATACTGCTTCTTACCAACAGATTGGTTTGCGAAAAAGTACAGCAGGAGATAAATCTCTGATATATATTTATATGCTGTAATTGAATAAATTATATGAAACGTAAGCAGCCAGTTCACATATTTACTTCCTTTTGGCCATGTATTTATTCAGACATTGCTGCATGCATTTGAATGATGGCAATGGCACTAGAGGTTAATTTCTGGATTATCGAGAGGTCTAGCCTCATTTAGAGTTCATAGAATGCACTGAACCTATTGCTCACGTCTACCTCCTCCACACTTAATTACTGTTTGTCACATAAACGTCTGAAGCAATAGCAAGGCCACACTGTACTTCCACATTATATGTTAGAAAGCTTTCCCATCTCATAAATATATATTAGTGGCAAGAAACTGAAGTTCAAAATAAAAACCCACCCCATTAACCACATCCATGAACAAGTTTTGCACAGATCTAACCTAATTCCTGTTATAATTTTTCTTTAGCCAGATGTCAGTGACTGCCTCTTCTTGCTATGAGCATTTTCTGACTATAGAATGCAACCACTAACTGCATTAGGAGAGTTAATACACAAAACAAATGCTTTTAAATTAGCATCTGAACTATTTGTCCTTGAACCTGTACTGAAGCTTCATAACACCATGCGA
Source organism: Anolis apletophallus (assembly GCA_030556195.1). Classification (NCBI taxonomy): domain Eukaryota; kingdom Metazoa; phylum Chordata; class Lepidosauria; order Squamata; family Anolidae; genus Anolis; species Anolis apletophallus. The sequence continues at coordinate 182,275,668 of JARBWK010000003.1, read as the reverse complement.
AGTGTGGAAAGCAAGGGGAATATGTCCCAATTTTCCAAACCAAGTCTGATACAAGGACTTTTTGCTGAAATAACATCCATTTACTGTGAAAAGCTAGGTGAGTTGTTGCTAATGGAAACTGTGTCTGTTGATAGTTAACATGTCACACAAATGCCAACAGATAATTCCACTTATCAGTACTTTTGCTTCTCAAATCAGTTTCTGATTAGAAAAATTCATCAAGTTTTACTTCAACTCCAGTTCCTATTTTTCCACCCAGAAGCCCTCTATGTTTATGAGCCTGTTTGCAATTTTTGAAAACAAGTTTGCTGAAAAAACATATCTGCTCCCATACATTTTCTCTAAAATGTACACATGTTAATAAGAGATTGTTTTTAACAAATACATTGTGTGCATTTCCCCTAGAGGCATTTTGTATTTTTTAAAAAAAATGTTAATCACAGCACACTATTTGGAAAATTGTCAGTCCTGTTGTAGTTCATGGGTAGATTTGGAAAATTTGCTTTTGGTACAATTGCACCGAAATGTAAATAATCTCTCAGTCAGGCCTGTAGCTGGGGGGTTATAGGGGTGCAACCCCCCTCTCAAAAATTTTCGGGTTGAAAAACCCCTGGTTGACTCATGCATTTTAACTAATTAACCAAATCCCCATGCTAAGTCTGTGAGAAGAAAAAGTAAGAATTCCTCCAGAACTGCAAGCACTATCTCAGACAAATTTCGACAATTTATTCACACTATCATTACCTACCTTTCCACCAATTTACATAGCAATAGCAGCAATAGCCGATCTAGTGGAAGAAACACAATTAGCAGGCAAAGCCAAAAGCACAGGGGGGAAATTGAAGACTCTGATGAAGGAGACCAGACTTGGTGGGGGCAGTTGACAGGGGTGGAGTTGCAGGCTACTTAAGGCTGCATTGTCCTCCTGATGGTCCTCTTTGCTTCAGCTTAAGGTAGAAAGCAGGTTCCTAATAGGGAATTAATCCTTTCCCTCCTTGTTCTCCCCCCCCCCCCATTTCTGGAGGATAATAGGGTTCCCATTTGTTATGCCTTTGCCCCAGGGATTCGCCCCAAAGTTTGGCCATTTTCTGCCCTTGGCATTCATTGGCAGGGAATACCCAGAAGAAGATGCCTAAATATCTATCAAAGCAAATTAACGTTATTGAATTTATGGCAAAAAAGAAAAAGCCAAATAATGAAGAATAAGAAGGCAACAGGTTGAGAACCATTGCAGCAGCTGGTACTGGTAAAGAACCAGAACACACACACCTGGACTGCAGCTGAAAACTGAGGAAACTGTGGAAACTTACATGTCAATCACTGGTCCATCTAATTCAAGCTCTGCCAAAGAAATCATGGAACAGGAGCAAATACAAGAAGCTGTCTCATTGTTAGACCTTCGACTTGATATGAATAAGACTGTTTCTGTTGACCAAGTAACAGCTCAATTAGTGTAAAATCCATAGACCCCATTGCCAGGATATGTATTTCCTGCAGATAAGAAAAGGCATCTAAGGTTTCAACCCAAATAGTTCAGCAGACTTTGTTGGCCAACCTACTAATTTCATCCATGAAGTGCATCTGTAAGTACTTCCCTGTACCTTGTAAACCTTTTCCTGAAGCTGACTGCAGAAAAAGTCCAGTAATGGGATGTACACATTTAGCCTATAATAGTCCACTGGTGTTGGTGAAGTGGCCTGGATGTTGCTTTTACAAGTCTACCTGTTCATAGGTAAAGTGTAGTACCCCCTGACTTGATGTTAAAAACTTAGCAGGCAAACTTGGGTGGGAGTACTGGGAGTTCCCTGAAAGTGACCTACCTCCTGGCCGCAGACGGCCCAAGGTGTGCCCGTTGGTCAGCTGACCTGGCTGCCAGTACCGGGGCACTCACCGTACAGGAACCGATTGAATTCCCCAACGACAATGGAAGTGGGGGGGGGGGGGTCGTCCACGTCTTCTCCTGCACTAGATGGATGACAAAATACTGACCATGGCCTGGCATATTAAGCATCTGTGTGCACCCAACACTGCCCTGCCTGCCCCCAGGCTGGAAATAATCCATTAATGTTGAAGCAAACCACAGCAATGGCTTCACATGGTCCTGCTTGCTTTTGCATACAGGAAACAACCAATAGGAGTCTAGGAGACACTGAGGTGTCTAAAATAGCTAGAATCGGCCCGCTACTGGCACATGCGGATGCCAATTATCTATTGTGGAGGATGCTATGTAGAAGGATTTTTGTTTATTGGGCTGGAAAATTGAAAATCGGGAGGTCTGGTTGCAGATATCCTGACAAAGCCGTGAACCAGACGAGCTCGTGCTGACTGCACAAGCCTCCCACTCTTATGATTAGCTGACCCAAACAGAGGGATCCATGCCCCCCCCCAAAAGGGGTGTGTGTGGTCATACGCTTCTATGCGTGCCACAGTCTCTTCCCTACGTCTTGGACCCAGGAACGAGATCTCTGTAGGAAACGTATTACCTAATATATAGGAATGGCCTGTGCTGGCCATGAGGCGGACTCGCTCTCTGGCTGGCTCTCCTGTAGACTTCCTTGGAGACTGTCCTATAAATGAAGGGGGCTGTATCGGGGCAAGTTTGAGCTGCCCGATTCAGTGCCACAAGAAGGTCAGTAATGACAATCTTCAGGACATCAAACAGGGTCCTCAGGGCACCTAACAGGAAAGGACCCTGTAATCTGCCATGGGGGCAGGCACTGCTCAAGGCGACTGCCTCCTGAGAGGAACGTAAATGGTAAATAAAGGTCAACAACAGGCCGCACAATAGGTCGAGAGCCCACCTCGACCCAGGCAGGCCTCGAACTCATGCCTGGTCGGTAGAGATAATATGCAGCTGCCACCCAGCCAGCTGTGCCGCATTCCTGGTGAAACCAAGAGGGGTGCTAATAGAAATGTACTGCCTCCCCCAGCAGGGGTTTCGGATTACAGGAAAGGAGATACCACCTGGGCATAAGAAGGGGTGCTTGATTGAAAAAGCTGTTCCGCAGTGGAACTCACCGCCCTGTAGATCAATGGAAGCTCCTTCCAGCAGGCCGTAACTGGTTTCTCAGCTTCCTGCCTGACCGAACTCTGGGTAACACTTTAGCGTGGAGCCATGACTGTAGAAACCTGAAACCCAGAACTGCAACTGGACAAGAACAGTTAGCACCACAAGGGCAAGCGAAGAGGGCACCCGGGAGGGCAAGAGACACCAGAAGGATATGGGAGGAACAGCCTGACCATGTGATGGCCAGATCTCTCACACCAGGAGTGCCCCTGGGGGCTCCAGTGATAGGAGAGTAAATAAATTACAGTTGTGAATGCATGGAGCACTGTTGCCTTCCCACCCGGGGGGGGGACGGGGGACGGACACCCCTTGATCTGCTCACAAATGCACGTAAATATATACACGGTGGATATTCCCTCCCCTGGAGGCCTCACACATGGCCCAATGGACACCTGTCTGGGGTGCGCTGTGCTGTGTTGCAGGGCAAGGGGGTGGGACTAGATGGCCCACTAGATCTCTTCCAACTGTTCCAATTCCGTAAATGGGTGATGGGTTCTCAGCCACAACATTGTCTCTTGTGGAAAGATACAGGGAATGGCAGTGGCACAACAAAGCTGAGGGTGCAATAGAAGCAAAAGCAGCCTGCACCAGCAGGGGGTGCGCGACACTAAGGAGGGGTGGCATGAACAGTAGAAACACTCAATGCCATACACACACAACATGTAAATACAGACACTCAGAGGCTATTTACTAGCCGCAATGGCAGCCTGCACCAGCAGGGGGTGCCCCACACTAAGGAGGTATGGCATGAACAGAAGAAACACTCATTGCCATGGACACACAGCATGTATATACAGACGCTCAGAGGCTATTTGCCAGCCGCAGTGGCAGCCTGCACCAGCCAGGGGTGCCCCACACTTAGGAGGGGTGGCATGAACAGTAGGAACACTCAATGCCATGGACACACAACATGTATATACAGACAGTCAGAGGCTATTACTAGCCGCAATGGCAGCCTGCACCAGCAGGGGGTGCCCCACACAAGGAGGGATGGCATGAACAGTAGGAACAGTCAATGCCATGGACACACCACATGTATATACAGACACCAAGAGGCTATTTACTAGCCACAATGGCAGCCTGCACAAGCAGGGGGTTCCCCACACAAGGAGGGATGGCATGGACAGTAGGAACACACGATGCCGTGGACACACAACATGTATATGCAGACACTCAGAGGCTATTTACTAGCCACAATGGCAGCCTGCACTAGCAGGGGGGTGCCCCACACAAGGAGGGATGGCATGGACAGTGGAACAAACAATGCCATGGACACACAACATGTATATGCAGACACTCAGAGGCTATTTACTAGCCACAGTGGCAGCCTGCACTAGCAGGGGGTGCCCCACACAAGGAGGGATGGCATGGACAGTGGAACAAACAATGCTATGGACACACAACATGTATATGCAGACACTCAGAGGCTATTTACTAGCCACAATGGCAGCCTGCACTAGCAGGGGGTGCGCGACACTAAGGAGGGGTGGCATGAACAGTAGAAACACTCAATGCCATAGACACACAACATGTATATACAGACACTCAGAGGCTATATATCAGCAGCAATTCTGGTATATTACATTCCAGCTGCTGGCCCCCAGGAAAGCTGACGCTTCCTGATCTCTGCGCACTTCCTGGAAGTTGGAATGGCCTCATAAATAGTAATGGGCCTCCCCACAAATAATAATGAATAATTGAATAATAAATAAATGAATGAATGAATCCCCAGTCCCCTAGACATGAGAGGAAGGCCAGTCTTCGCCCTCCTCACCCCCACAGGCCCCGCCCCGCCAGGAGGAGCAAGAAGCGGCCAGAAGCATGGGCATGGGCCCGCAGAGCCAGGAGGCCGCAGTGAGAGAGGCAGGGAGGATCGGGGCAGGCAGAGACCCGCCCCCCCCCCACAGGTCCCTGCCCTGCGCACGGAGGAACAGGGAAGGGTCAGGGCGAGACTGGCCCAGGTGCGGTCAGGGGAAGCTAAGGGGAGAGGGGAGGAGTGTCCCCCATGAACGTAAGGGTGAGGGGGCAGGAGAGACACACACCCCCGTCCCAGGCAGCCGCCAGAGGAGTGGGGGGGGGAGGGCTGAGCACCACCAAGAAGGCAACGGGGGAGGAAGGAAGTCAGCAAGCCCAGAGAGGGAAAAAAGGGGGAGCAACCACACCTCCCCGCCCCCATTCCAGGAGGAAAAGAAAGGAAAAAATGGCCCTAGGCCACAAGCAGACCAAACCCAGAACGCTGCTGCCGTTGCCTCTGCTGCCGCTCGGAAACCTGGATCTCTTCCAACCGAATTGGCCCCTGCAAGTGCTGGGGGCAGTCCCAGGTAGCCTGAATATGCTGCCTGGGCGAAGAGAAGGGCCAGCTAGCCACGTGGAGGGGAGAGGCGTGGCCAGCCCCCCCTCATTGGCTAGCTGGCCCTGGCGGCGGGAAACTGGGTGCTGCCCCAGGGGTCTCTGGGAAGGAGAAGACCCCTGACCTCCCCAAGATGGCAACGAGGACAGCCCTACCCCGCAAAAGGGGTTGGCCGGTAAGTCGGCCATGCCCATTCCTGAAGCTGACTGCAGAAAAAGTCCAGTAATGGGATGTACACATTTAGCCTATAATAGTCCACTGGTGTTGGTGAAGTGGCCTGGATGTTGCTTTTACAAGTCTACCTGTTCATAGGTAAAGTGTAGTACCCCCTGACTTGATGTTAAAAACTTCCTTCTTTAAAAGCCTGATGGAATTAAAAGGTTTTAGCCTTCCACCAGAAGTATAGCAGGGAGGGGGGCATTCCTGCTTTCCTGAGCAGTGAGTTCCAGAGTCAAGGGGCAGCCACCATGAAGACTCTCTCATTCTCATCAACTGAGCTAGCATTGGAGGTGGGATCAAGAGAAGGGCTTCTCCTGAAGATCTCAGGGCCCGGGCAGGTTTGTACAAAGGGATGTAGTCAGCCAAATATCCTGGGACAGTTGGAGGATCAACAATTTCAGCTGGGTATTACTTGATTCAAAGCACCTATTTTAGCCAGTTCATTACTCTTAACTCTCAAAGTCAATGCAATAATTTAACAAGGAGCATAGTGCTCAAGTGGCCCTTGTTCCAAGTGGCTGTAAATCTGTGCAGTCCTATAACACTGTGTATCCTTGAAAGGATTTGGGGAGCAAAGTGTCTATATATCTTGAACCTATGTTTCAGAGGTGGCTGTATATAGCTGCTTGAAGCCTTGTACACCTGAATAACAACTGGTTATTTCTTTAGAAATCTCTGAACAAAGTCAATAGAAATGTGAAATAATGAATCCTTTAGGGAGCTTCCATATCAACAGGCAGCGTGTATTAAGAAAACAGCTATTGTGTTCTTTGGTTTATTGAGTCAGGATAATCCTTCTATTTCTGTCTTTGTGTAGAACAGTGGAAATGTGTTGTTGTTCGATAAATTGGAATAATGCATCTCCACCTGCACCACTGATCCTGCTATCATCTTGCTTGAAATATGGAAAGTGTAGTTTCGTGCTCATCAGTCACCAGATGAATGATGATTATTTATTTATTTATTGGATTTTTAAAACCGCCACTGATTACAAAACAGTTGCATTTTAACTGAGCAGGGATTTTTACTCGGCACTGGCTCCATAAAATATATTAGCATTTTCCAACTCCTTCGTCTCTAGACCACATCTCACATCACCTCTAATCTCTACTGGACATCTGGACAAAGACTTTTTGGAACAGATGGAGGGACATCCTAACCTGTTACAAATGTAGCACAAATTATTACAATATTACATCCCTAAAATGTGCATTATATATGGCAATCAGGAGAGCCAATGTGGAGTAGTGGTTTGACTGTTGAACGAGGACTATGGAGACCCGGGTTCAATGCCCTGCTCAGATATAGAGATCCAGTGGGTGACTTTGGTCACACTCTTAGACACTGAGAAAGCCAATGGCAATGTATCCCTGGCTAAATCTTGTGAAGGAGTTTTTCTCAGTCAAAGGTTTGTGATGTAAGAAATTCAGCCAACAGTACTCCTACCCAGGCATGTAGCCAGGGGGGGGGGGGCTAAGGGGGCTTCAGCCCCCCGAAATTCTCAGGGTGGTCCGCGAAAAGACCTTACTGGTTCATTATTTAAACTGTTATGTTTATTCATATCATGATCTGATCACCATGCTCATTATATCCCACATTAATGGGGTTATTGGGATAACAATACAAAAGATTTGCTAGGGTAGACCCTCTTCCACCTAGTCCCAGCCCCCCCCGAACCAAACTCAGCCCCCCTCCGAAACAAAATCCTGGCTACAGCCCTGCTCCTACCTATTCCTTTCTTCCTTCCTTCTTTCATTTTTATATCTGAAAACCTCAATATAAGCAATTTAGATCAATTGTGTGATTCCACCCCAACTGCATTTTCCCCTCAGTATTTTTGGATGCAAATATGCTTTCCACTGTACAAGCAATGCTCTCATATATCTTTGCATCTTCCATGAGTGGGGAGAAAACTGGGGGGGCTGGAGAAGGAGAAAACAATGCATCCATATCAACTGTGTCTGGTGGAGCACCAGGACAGGTGAGTATTGTAAAATCTATTTCCAAATTACACATCTTTGAACATTTTCATGAAAATAACCAACACTCTGTTAAGTTTAGTTCCCCACATAATAAAATTCTTTCCATAGATTGCTCAAGTCTTGCCTTCATTGCATAAGAATGAGGAACTATTTAGAAGAAGCAGATAATTTAAAAGCCTTTGGAACAATCCTATCACAGTGAAAGCATACAAGCAATTAGTCTGTCAACCTTTATGCAAAGGCAATGAAAAACTCACAGACTAAGTTTGTAGACTCCTGTGCAAAGAAACTGACTCTGAGTGCATATTTATTTCCTGCAAGGAAAGCTGTGAGTAAATTAGCATCTATTTCCCTCCACAGTACATGTACATGAGGCTGTGATACACTTTCTGTTCTTGATTTAAATGCTCACAAATAATGCCTGTTGTGCATTGAAGAAAGTACCAGGGACAACTATGTCAATATATTACCTTATGATACATTGGACAAAACAGCATTGCATTACCTTTGCTGGTGGGAGGTATCGCATAGTACCACGTGCACTCTGCAACTACTTTGTTCCCTTTCCTGTCCGTAGCTATTAATGGATAAAACCAATCAATAGCTACTTATCTTGCAATGTCCCCACTAGCAAAATGGACCCCTTCCACTTCTATACCAACATGCCAATAGTCATGTGATGTCAATGGGTGAGATTTTCCTCTCCCTGCCCCCATACTTATTCCCAATATGGTCCAAACCAAAATGGACAATATTTATATAAAACTAAAAGTCATTACAAAAAATGGTGATGAAAAGCAGTATTTTCTAGATGCCAATGAACTATACAGTCATGGTGCAAAAGAAGTGGAGTATGGCGGTCCGCCTGGGCTTGGTTTGAGTGACCACATAAGTTGCTATAAACTCCTATGCCCAGGGGATGCAGATTGCTTTCCTCTTGTGGGGAGACTTCTCACAAACTTAGCAGACTGAAGCCTTTGAAGAAATTAATGAATTTATTTAACAAGTCACAAACAGGTGACTGGCCCTTTGGATGGTTGCAAAGTCCATAACGCCAAATAGTTGAAAATTAGCTTACTCAGTCCCTTTTGTCAAGTCCATGGGCGATGGATTGTGATGCCTCTCCTTCTCTTCTCTGATCAGCCACCACGGATGGAGGACAGGCCCCAGCCGCTGGATTCCTTTAAATTGAAGGTCGAACGTCCTTCCTCTGCTGAGTCCAGGGCTGGTTTGTCATTAAAAGAAGGTGACAGGCCGGAGCTGGCAGCCCCGTGGCACAGTCACACGTCCCTGGTAGTCACTGAACAAGCAGAGAAATTTCCTCCCTTTTGTAACCTTTAGAATTGGAGGGAAATCCTAAGACACTGATTGGCTGGGACTATGGAGGGAAAATACTAAGGGCTGATTGGATGGAAATGTTAGGTATTTTTAAATTCTTTGCAGCGTGTGGTTGGTGTTGCGAAGCTTCTTAGATAAACCAGGACGCTGAGTCGGCAGTTCAAAAAACCAAAGCTTTACTCACAAAACAAATCCACTTCACTCCTCAGCACAATCTCCCAGAGAGCACTCAGCAAGGATAGATAACAAGGCTTTATACAAAACGCCGAGGGAAGTTGGGCTAGGCGTCCTTCGTCACTTCCCACTCTACATAACACTGCTGGTTAACCCTTTCTGCTCCAGCAGTGTGCATTGCATCTTTACTATAATATAGCACTAAATATATATACACAAATTAACATTTCACTACTATGATACACCCTATCAATTCCAACAGGAAATACTAACTTTGGAGGGAAAATACTGGGTGATGATTGGAGGAAGGAAACAGGCCGCAACATGGAGCATAGATTTGAGAATGCAGAAACACATTTGGATCCAATGCAACTAGACGTAATCTTCTTGATCTGTCAAAAGAAAATTGTGGATTCTCTTCCAGTTCAAAATGAGAGGCAATAGTTAACAATCATCTCATGTGGAGTCTCCAAGTCAAAATTTACACGGAGACAAAGTTTGTAAAATTGGCACCAATAACTTGTTATAAAATGGCACCAACAGGGCTAATTATGTACTTCTGCTTCTCAGGACTTTGATCCAGATAACTCTGCAACTTGCAGAAATCAACTATTGTTGTCTCCTTGTGCTCCCCAAATGTTTTCCTTCTCGCTAATATCTTTGTCCCTGATGCCCTGATGTTCCTCAGCCCTCTTTATGAAAGCATCTGAAGAGAAGGCAGCATATAAGTTTCCATCATCTCTATTTTATAAAGATAAGCATTCCCTTCTCTCCTTTCTCACTGATGTACTTACAATGTTTGGTAAATTCTCAAAATTGCTACAAAGAGATGATATCACCATTCTTGCCATTGAGAACTTACCAACCCTGGTAAAATAAAAGCATTTGGCACTGAAAGAACTGTGTTTATCTGATGCACAGGGCAAAGCTTTTAAAGGTGAGTCATAAAAAGCACATTAAAATTTGCCAGTATCTGTGTGACAGGAGAAATTCTAGTGTTTGCAATTTTTAATTTACTCACTGAGTTCTTGAATCAATGCTTTAAAGTCGATATAGATTTGCTGCTGATTATTTGCTACTTTTCAACATTCAGTAATGAAAGCAGCTCACAAACTTGTTAGGTGTCAATCTTGACCTAGCAGAACCATCATCAGATTATGAGAAAATACTTCAACTTGATAGCAACGATGAAGCTCTCAAGTTGACACTGTCTCATTTGGTGTTTGTGTTGTATTAACAAAAGAATGCAGAAATGTGTATGGCACACACTCTACCAGCTAAGCTAGAACATCTCATCAACACAAGAATCCATAAGCAGAAGGGCCTCAGTTAAGTAAGGAAATGAATACCTCAACAATATCAGCGATCAAAGGAAGGAGGAAGTCTGTGATCAAGGGCTCTTCATCACAGAGGATGGAGCGACAGCTTCCTGCTGTGGCTGTAATCAAGCACAACCTACAGGATACTGAAGTTGAGAAAAATTCTGACATAATACCTCTATTTGTTGTCTGTCCTGCCTGTTTAATGGCATTAAATGTTTGTTGTGTATATGTTCTGTGATCCACCCTGAGTCTATTTTGGGATGAGAAGGGTGGAATATAGATGCTGAAAATTAAAAAAATAAATCCATCAGAATATGCTGCTACTGTCTGGTTCTGTTGTTATTATTACTTCCCTTGATATTGGTTGTTTTCTTTGGTCAATCTGTTTTGTGACTCCTAAACAGTAACTGCAGTACTTTAATGGGAACTGACTGTTTTAACGACGGACATGAATTACGGCTCCCGCTATTGATTGATTGTTGAATGTGCCTTGTATAGATAGAATTTTAAATGGACGGTTAGTTTTAATGTTGATATTTTTAATCTTGATGTATTAATGTTTATATTGTGTTTTGTTGCTGGCATCTAATTGTGCCTTATTAGCCGCCCTTAGTCTCCTCTCGGGGGTTGAGAAGGGCGGGTTAGAAATTCAATAAATAAATAAATAAAATCTGCTTGGATTCTGTTATTAATGTATTTTTTCTATTGTAAGATAGACACACTAATTTCAGTTCCATCACCAACAAAAAGAGCTTTGATTCTAAGAAAAAAACATTTCTTAGAACATCTTTTTGAACTTCTTTGAAAATGTTTAAGCCCTGTAAAGCACTTGGTTGTTGCTTCGCAATGGAAAACATTTACCTATGTCAAAATGTCGACTTGCAGCTTGATTTCCATGCTCTTTTGCAAAGACAAGTTTTTGTTTCAATGAAGCTTCATTGTTTTTGACAACCTTTTGGAGTGCAATATGGGTTCAAAATGAACAAAATATAGTAACTCAACTTGTTATATATATGGTCTCAAAGATACCACAAAAACTTTCTAGTTGTTGCTAAGTTTGCTTTGTCATAATGAAATAACAGTGACTCCACACTTGCACAGTGTGCCACTTTATTCAACAATGGAATAGCAAGAGTGGTGTGAAGTGACCGCGGCCAAACTTGGAGGCAGGGTTTCTGTCGATAAACAAAATGTGTAGTTCTGTCTGCAAAACACAGAAAAATTAGCATCCCATTATCAAGGAGTCTAAGATACATCCACAATCTTAAGGCAGGCCCAATGTTTAGAGATGTTTATATTGGGGGTGGGGGGAAGGATGTGTCTTAGAATCAAAGAAATATAATATATTTCTAAAGACCACTAAACAACAAACACAGAAAAAGCAAAAACACAGATGTGGTTTAAAGGAATATTTGCATGGCTTGTCTATTATTTATTTATTTATTTATTTATTTATTTATTTATTTACAGCATTTATAGTCCACTCTTCCCACCCCGAAGGGGACTCAGGGCGGATCACAATACACATATACATGGCAAACATTCAATGCCGTATTTGACATACAAGACATACAGACAGAGGCCATTCAGCAATTGTTCCACTGGATCCTGGAGGTTGCTCGATTCGGCCACAGGGGGAGCTGTCACTTCATCCACTATGATACCGAGCCTTTTTTATTGTAGTATCTCCTCCTTGCTTCTCCAGCATTTTTATGGTGTCATAAATTAGCCTCCCCGCTGTGAGCCTCCTACTCACAGCTGTTTTCAAACTGCTTAGGTTGACAGTGAGCTGGGAATTTTTTAGCCGCTATTAACAGTCGGGCGCTCAACCCTGACTCGGGGTTCGAACTTGCCACCTTTAGGTCAAGAGTGATTTATTGTAGCTGATTAACCAGTTGTGCTACCATCCCGGCCCTCTGATAACAGTGGTAGAAAAGGGTTACTGAGAATTCTAGTCATTTCTGCTTGAAATAGCAACATCTGATAAGCTTTTTAAAATTTACCAGTAGCAGACAAATGCAAGAGCTTCAAGCAAGTCTTACTAGGATCAAACTGCAGATCCACCTACCACTTCGTTACCCTATTTTTATTCAAAAATAATTGATTTAGGTAATTTTTATTGCAGAAATCCCGCTATACCCAGAAGAACTTGCGTTTAGAAATATAAAGGAGAAAGGGGGCTTTTATTAATGCTGCATTATTAGGATTGCTGAAAATTCATAAATTCATAAAGTTAAAAAAGCCATTTCATTTATAGCTTTTCATTAAAACAGGACAAAGGTTTGTCAATGTCCTGAAATAAAAACCTTGGCTCTAGCCAAGAGGAAACCATGCTGGAAGTTAAAGGCAGGTAAGAGCTTTTCCCTTGGCAAAACAAGGGTGTTGGAATGAAAGCACAAGAGTGAAGTATGATCAAGCGAGTGTAGAAAGCACCAAATGAGGAAAAGGAATTGTGCAGAAACAGTTCTAATGTCCATTTCAACAAACAAAAAGAAAACATCTGCAAAAAACAAAATATCAAATCCATTAGAATATCCAGGAATTTTCCAGTTTTTCCACAGAACAACTAAGACACATTACCTAAAGGTGTAAAATGAATATTTGCTTTCTTCCCCTTATCCTAAATATAAAAGAAAAAGTATTGGCAATTTATAAGCAGATTTCTTATTATGGTACAACATGCAACATTGGTCTCATTTCTGTATGATTAAATAAGACTATTTACACACAAAACATATATAATCTCTTTCTCTCTGTATACACATGCATTGGTCTTAGCCTAGGCGTCAAAGGCTACATTTGAGTTCTCTGGGTCAACTTTATTCAAGCGATTCCAGTTTGAATTTTTGTTTAGCTTTGGGTAGGCTGGGATCTTCTCAGTTTTTACAAATATCAGCACAGACCACAGATTCTGACTTGATGATCTTGTCACTGCAATGCCCCCCGGAGTTATCTAACTGTGCATAAATTACTGGGCCCTGGTGTGATCGGGTGGACACGCTGTTTACCAGACTCTCTGTGTCAGAGGGGGACTTCCATAGTGTTGGGCCTGTGGCTTCAGCAGGGATTGTGGGCTTTACAGTGCAAGGGATTGTGGGATCTACAGTGCATGATGGAAATGGGCAAGAAGGAAATTTGTAAAGAGCATTTGGGAAAAGCAGTTAGGGAGTGCAGTTCCCCTGTTTAGTGACTTTGCAGCATCTATTTTGCCTTTGGTCTCCTGGAACATTACCCTTGGATTATTGATTGTTTTTATACCTTTTTTCTTCATACATTTTACTGCTCATATTGAATAACTGTTTGCTTCAATAAAAAGACTGTCTATTCCAACTGGTGTTGTGTGAGTGCATTTAAAGGGCCCTGGTTTCTTCTGGAGTGTGACACATAGAGCCTGCTTAACTGGAGACACCAAGCTCTCAGAGATACTGCAGCCAGGATAATGTTTTTTTAGAATTCTTCTTTCTGTACACAACACACATGATAAGAATGATGAGTAAACCTAAACCCAAAACTCCACCAATGCTTATTCCCGCCACAAGGGTAGAGGTAAACAGAGGGAAGTTTCCAGGGACTACTGTACCTCTCTCCACAACTCTGACTTTGATTTTTCCTGGAGTGACAACTATATCTGGATGGTTCTTGACATCGCAGATGTAAGTTTCATTGTTTTGAAACTGAATGGTTGCTATATTGATAAATGCATCTTTCTTATTCAGGTCTCCAGCCCAGTTGCTTCTGTCTTTAAATTGTGTACTTTTCCCAGGGTATGATCTCCTATTGGAATAATAGAAGAACTACACAGAAGTAGTTGATCCCTCTGCTTTAAAGCTCCAGGTAACAGAAGCTGCACCGCTGATCACTTCTGATGATGCAAAGGTGCAAGGAAGTTTTGCCTCTGTTCCATTTTTCACAGAAAGTTCTGTTGGTGTGTGTACATCTACAGCTGAAACCTGGGCCACCAACAGCAACAGCACCAGGAAGCAGACGCCTCTCCTCCCTGCAGCCATCGCTCCCACTGCCATTTTCTTCCCGTTTACACTTCCTTTTTCTCCTATTGTTCTTTCCACGCTCATTGTTGGAGAAAGCCAGAGGGACAGGAACCTCAGCATGGGGATTGGGCCCAGGAGCTGTCAATCATGCACACCTCCTGAATCCTGGCGTTGTCTACACATGTCTTAGTGTAGAAATGGATGGGGACATCTGGCGGACATTCATTTTTAACTCTCTGGGGTGCATTGCGCTTAATAAGTGCTGATGCAGATATCTGAATGTTCACACAAGCGGATTTCTTGTCCTCTCTCCTCACCCTCCTGTTGCCTTTTCTTTTTCTCTCTTGTTTCTCTTTGGCATCACTTGCCTGCCATTCTGGCGTCCACTGTGTAAATTTAAGCTCTATTTAATTTCATAAACATAAGAACAAAGGAATGATTGCAGAAAGTGATTACGTAAATTGCTTTCCAATTGTGCTTCCATTTAGCCACCTGTGTGTCTGTGGCTCTATTTGTTTACAGTGGTCATAAGCTGTTTCATGATTTTAAAATGGACTGGAGCAGTCCACACCAGCATATAGGAACAAAGTCACATGCTTTTTTGTGTGTGCAGGGATATACAGTAATGCGAATGTGCACTTTTTGGGGGGCTGAAATCAGATTTTAGACACACCTTTTTAACATGTGTCTTTTGGGCGTTAATGCAATCCATCGTGCATTTTCAAAAAATGTCATTTAGCTTCCCCTTTTTATCCTGGGTTATTCTGCATTTTAGGGTTTGTATAGAAGAGCCCTGAGGTGTCCCATCTACATTGCCATATAATGCAGTTTGAAACTGTGTTATGTGACTAGTGTAAATTCATATAATGCAATTCAGTGCAGTCGAACTGCCTTATATGGGCTACACTGACGTTTGTGCATCTACGCTATTGAATTAATGTATATCATTACCACTATCATGGCTCAACACTATGAAATTCTTGGATTTGTAGTTCAGTGAGATACAAGTATTCTATGATAGAGAAAGCTAAATACAATTTAAAACTGCAACGGCCATGATTTCATAACATTGAGCCATGGCAGTTAAAGTGGTGTTACACTGCATTAATTCAAAAGTGTAGATACATTGGTGACATGATGGCGTCCATGTCAGCAGAGTCATGAAGCATTTCAAATATTAATCGGGACTATAAAGCACTGAAACCCTTCAATTTTGGATGTTTGGGTTAAAAATAAAAGGTCCGATTCAAATAAGGATTACCAGTTGCCATTCATAAGAGAGTGACTGCCTTGAAATCATAGAGGGAGATTTTAGTGTGGTAAAATTTCTTCTAAAATATAAAGGCAGATTTTTGGGGAGGCTTTGCATAGAAAGGCTGCACAAAATATTTTAATTAAATAAGAACAATCACTAGATACCATTTGAAGCACAATGATGGGTACATTGTTACCATAACATGGGCTTAGTTTCTAGTGCCTCTTGCCTCATTACAAAGGTGAACATCAACCATCAAAAATGTGACTAGTCTATTGTCTAACACTAATTGTACAATTTACTTCCAAAAAAAGCTATGTAAAATTACAAAATAGCTTTGAATCAGAAAAAAACCTAACTCAGCTTGAAGCACTTCATATATTTTATTGCTCATAGTATAGTACATAGAAAAGCAATTGCATAATTAAGAGATAATGTCAGTGCAATAGAACGTGGTTGACAAAATAATAGTTTTTCTGCAGCTATATAAATGTCAAGGTGAAGCTGATGGATATGTAGAAACATACACACACACAGAAAACTAAATGAGGCTTTGTTTGTGTTCTGCAGTAGTATCTTGCAATTGACTCAAATTTAATCACCATTCTGAGGGTTCCTCATGAACACATGAAAAGCAAAATGTTCAAAGGACTTGTAAAAAAAAATTTTGGGATGGGTGCTGAGATTTTCCTCAAATTCTGTCCAGAACTGATTGATTGAAGTGGCAGGCAGCACCACAGCTGTGTACTACATTTAACTGATGATCTGTATTTAAGTGGCTATTTTAGGGTACACTTAAAATTTATGGAAAGCATGCTAAGACCTCAAAGCAATGCAATATGTCATGTGCAGAATTTGGAAACATTTCTTTTTTGGACACCACCATCCAGACTGAAAAGCCTTGGAAATGAATGGAACTTGTTTAAGAGCACAGTTGATCTTTTGCACAGCATTTACTGAAGGGCATCTTGCTGGATGGTTCATGATGCATCCTATCTAAGCTGCATTCTACAGTTGGTTTTCCAGAACCAAAATTAATCAGAAATAAACTTACAACCCAAATGTAGCCTTGAACTGGTTTCTCTCTCATCTTTCTTTTTATCATAGTCCCATCATCAGGCTGAAAATGCTACAATTACAGCTGATTAGCTAAGGATAGGTAAGAAGGTTTCCTGAAAATAGGATGGAGATACCCCCTCTGCATACTAGTCCTTGCTACCTACAGGGAACATGTGCTAAAACTGGCTACCAGTCCATTTCTGCACACAATTGAAAGTGCTGAACATATGAAGTCCTATACTGTCGATCTTAAGTCTAGGCCAGGGCTGTCCAACTGCCAGCCCTGCAGGTGTTTCGGACTTCAAATCCCAGAAATCCTAACAGCTGGTAAACTGGCTAGGATTTCTGGGAGTTGAAGTCCAAAACACCTGCAGGGCCGGCAGTTGGACAGCCCTGGTCTAGGCTATCTGAAAAATCTTGGCTGGATTTACACGGCCATATAATGGAGTTTCAGAATGCAGATTAACTGCAGTGAACTGGACTATATGGCAGTGTAGATTCATATAAACCAGTTCAATGTAGTCAATTTGCATTTGGAAATTGCATTTTATGGCAATGTAGATCCAACCTCAGTCTCCCTATATGATCCTACATAAACCTTTAGCTTATGGGGGAGATCTTTCTCTGTGTCCTACACCATCAGACTTACAATGGATGAAGATGCAGGAGACAACCTTCTTGGTGGGTATTAGTACGCTGTGAAATGATAGGTTGTCTCTTTCTGTGGTCTAGTGTATTTTGCCCACCGGAAAGGATCATATTATTAATATTAGACTTCAAGCTCTAACTGGGGTTTGCAGATTTTTTTAGTGGAACATTGTGTGCTCCTTTGTTTTATATGCATTCAAACTGTTTTAAGGAATTTAACATAATGTCTATTTCTTGTTTTTCTTTTTTTAAAAAGCCCTTTGTACTGCGTATTGTTTTTAATTGAATTTTATTTTAAACTTTTACAATAAGCTTCCCTGGGTGCCACTTTGGGAGAAAAGTGCAATATACAGTAAATCAGTAAAGAAAGTAGGAAAAGAAAAAAATAGATAAACAAATATTTATTTTCATTTACAGAACATGGAGCCAAGAAATAGATTTTTCTCCCATGCTATGACCATATTTTTGTCTTATGGAAAAATCTTCTGCAGAAATATTTCTCATTTGTGTCAATTTAAAGTAGTCCCAGGTTGTTCAGGTGAGTATATAACTGCAGTGTTAGTCTCATAATAAATGGATTTTATTTTTAGTAAAACAAATATATGAAAGCAAGAGTTAAGTGTCTGCAGATTCATGCAGACATCTTTTTTGTGGATTTAGTCAACCAGACAGAACTTCTTTGGCTGATGCCCTGAGGCAAACATTCTGAACTAAATAATGCTTTAAAACCCCATTTCTATGTTCTATTTTTTACCTTTATGAATTTTTCAAAATGGTCCCAATCTGGGAGTATTTCAGTCTGTTGAGTTAACATATATGTTTGGGATGATGGGAAATTCATTTCCCCCGATCACTACACTATACATATTTACATGTGTAATGAACAATGATAGTTGATTTAGCAAGGTAGGAAATAGGCCTGTGCGATTAATGGGGAAAAAAAGTTTCAATACTCATATAGTGCTCATTAATGGTTATTCTCCATCCTGGAGAAAAGTGACTAGTGGGTACCTTCGGGGTTTTCTCCTGGACCTGGTGTTGCTCAATATCTTTATAAATGGTTTAGATGATGGAAAAGAAATTTTCAGAAGATACTAGATTTGTGCATTTATTTATTTATTTATTTATTTGCTTCATTTCTATTCCGCTCTTCTCACCCCAAAGGGGACTCAGAGCGGATTACAGTACATATACATTGCAGACAATCCCTGCAGTTTTTAACATATATACATATATTGACGAACATATACGAACAAAGACATACAAAGAGGCAATTTTTCTGGTAAACTTGTGACAGATTTCTGGCCACCAGGGGGAGCTCACGCATTCCTCTCTCGGCTTTTTCCAGCTTCCCTTGTTGTTCTTCCGCATTCCATTCAGCGATTCCTGGAGTTATTAATGGGCTCATAAATCAGTCAAAATTTGCCTCCCCACTTAATGTGGTACCTTTATCTCCTACTTGACAAATGAACTGTCTTTCGGGCTGCAAAGGTCGACAGCAGGCTACACTTAAGGTCAGGCACCCACCCTGACCCGGGCAGGCCTCGAACTCATAACCTACAGGTCAGAGAGATCTTATGCAGCTGACACTTAGCTAGCTGCGCCACTTCCCGGTGTCATTTGTAAAGAATTGCTATCCGTTTCCGTTTGTTTCATCCAAAAGTTCCCGTTTTTAGTTTTGAACACCTCTCCTGAAAAGGGGCACCTTTCCGAATGAGCTTTCTCATTCTGGGTCTGAAGAACAAAAATTTTCAGACTATTGGCCAACATGGGTGGCCTTGCCAGGCTCCTTTCCCCTCGGTTTTAGGGTAGAAGGGTGAAAATTGCCACACATGGAGGACACATCTACCACTTTTAGCCCACCAAGTTCTATAATGTTTGGATCATCCTCTGATTTTTAGTAATTTTGTTTCCTTAAATAAAATCTTCTTTAAAACATTCCTTCTTTCCCCCCACTGGTCCTGCCCTCTAAATTCTCCAAGAGAAGCATCAGGAGGGAGGTGGGCAGGGCACCATTCCTTTCTGCCAAATGATGCTCCACACACCACACACAGCCCAGTGTACAGCCCCACTTCTTTAACTGGTGGCAGTGGGAGGGGGGGGGAAAGAGAATTCCTCTCCTCTTCCCATCATGTTTGACAATGACATGGCTTGTCTGGGACCTACCACCTTGGGCCCTTGCTTGCTGCTGTTGCTGCTGTGCTGGGCACCTTCTTCTTCCTCCTCCATCTCTCATGCAAGGAAGGTGCCTCTAGCCCCTTTCCTCTTCCTTCTTTGTGACTTTTATCCTCCTCCTCTCTCCCCCTTGGCTCTTGGAAGTGCCACTAGTGCTTTTGGTCATTTTTGTCGCTTCTGCCTGGCTTTCTTTACAGTAAAAGTTGGGGAAGAGGGAGAGGTAGGGGGTTGGAGAAGGCCCCTTCCTTACATGAGATACGGAGACAGCAATGCAGTAGAACCAATGAATGACCTAAGACAGCAGCTCCAAGAGCTGAGGAGGAGGAAGAAGGATTTTAAGGAAGCTTCCTACTTCCAGATAAGGAAGAGTGATGACCTCCTGGAAGAGGGGAACAAATGAGGGTTTATTTTTGTTTGCTAGGAGATTAATAAAAAAGATTTTAAAAAACTGTGCTCATGAAAAGCAGGCAAAGAAAGGGTACCCACTCCAACTTTCTTTTGTTTTGAGGTAATTTTCATTCTGGGGGGATGTGTTCCTGTTTTGCGCACCAGCCTGAAACAAAAGGACCAAAAGAACGAATGAATGTAATAGGAGAAATGAGTACTGCCCACACCTCTAGAAGATACCCAAAATGGGATGGGTAGCTATTACACCAGAAGTATTTAGATTAGGATTTAAAATGAGGTTGAGAGAAAGAAGACGTTAGCCAAAACTGAGGGATAAATGTATGGTGGTAGGAAAAGTGAAATACATAAATACAGGATTCATGATATCTGGCTTGACAAGAATAAATGTGAAAGGGAACTAGAGGTATTAGTAGGTCATAATACAAACATAAATCAACAGTCTGATGCAGCAGCCAAAAGGTGTTTCAGAAATGAATATAAAGATCTGAAACAAGTGCTGAAGGGACTGAAAGAAAATGAAAAATATGAAGTTAACCAACTTAAAGAAAAGTTGAAGGAATTGGCTGATGTGTCAAAAAACATGGTGATAAAATGGAATATTTGGACACAAGTGAAGAGAAAAAATCTAGCCAATTTTACCCAAGTGAATAACGAAACAGAAAGGAGCAGAGAAGGTCAGCATAAGTTGATGGATGGAGAAGCTTCTAAGACTGATAAAAGTTGGATATGGGAAAGTAGATATGCTACCTTAAAATGACAATGTTAAAACATACAGTGAGACTGAGATAGAGATATTTGGATAGAAGAGATTGAATCTGTTGTAGAAGGGAGAAATTCTGCAATGGAAAATAATGTTTTGTTGAAGGTGAGATCTCTGGTTCAGCAAATGTCTGCTTTGAGAATTGATGTACAATGTAATCAATGGCAAGTGGATTTTTCAAGGTTTTTAAGTCAATGGGGATGGGAGAGTCAAAGCTATATATATTGAACACCAACTTAAAAAGTAAAGGGCTTTAAAGGTCAAAACCAATACTTTGTACTTTGCTCAGAAACTAATTAGCAACCAATGGAATGATTTTAATATGAGTGCATTATGCTCATTCCTTGATGTCTCTGTAACTAGTCTGGTTGATGTGCTTTGGATTAACTGGAGTTAACAATAATGAAATAATAATAAACTTTATATATAGACTGCCCTATCTCCCTTAAATGACTCAACAAATATGATAAACATTTAATGCCAAAATAAAAACCATACAAACAGTTTACATCAAGACAAGACACATTAGACAATATTAAACAACATAACTATACCTTAATAATCAAAATAGCAAGAAATAAAAATTAGAATTAAAAAATAAAGTAAAAAGATAATAAAATACAAAAAATCTGATAAAACACAGTAAAATATATAAATGTTTATGAACATTGTTCAGAAGTAGTCCAATGTAAAGTCCATTGTAGATACATTTATCTGAAAAAGGACATAGGGTTATCTAATTTAATCAGAAAAAGGTGGGTAATGGTTAAACAAATCTCTGAAATGCCTTATGGATCATTAGTGTGGGAGAAAGAATGAATTAATGATTTGCGATTGGTAAGGAGAATAGCCCTGGGCAATCCATGGTTCTAAAAGGTTCTAAAGTACTTACAAAACTAAAGTTCTGGTGGCAAAAACTAGGTGGTGCTGGTGCTTTGCTTCTATAGTGTTGCTAAAGTTCTGGTGGTGAACATTTCAGAACTCTAACAAAACTTTCAAAATTTCATTATAAATGGCAGAACCTAATTGGTTCTGTCTTAAAAATCGCCAATAATGAAATAATGAAATTTTGAAAGTTTTGTTAGAGTTCTGAAATGTTCTCCACCAGAACTTTAGCAACACTATAGAAGCAAAGCACCAGCACCACCTAGATTTCACCACCAGAACTTTAGTTTTGTAAGTACTTTAGAACCATTTAGAACCATGGATTGCCCAGGCCTAGTGGTTATCTATATTTGTAGATAGAGAGGGTATGAATAACTGTATGAATTTATAACTGTCATAAGGAAGATCAGATGTCAACTTTTCTGGTCTTTTTTCTGCCTTATATTTTTTATTCTATTTCATACTTCTTCTTTGTGTTTTGTATTTATTTGATTTTCTTTTTAAAATATGTAAGTTTTATTATACTTTAAAATATACAATAAAATTATTTTAAAAAGGAATCCTGGTTTCCAGTGTCATAGTCTAGCATAGCATTCAAACTTCTACACCATGGTGTCTCTCAATTATAGTATGGCATTAATTATATTAATGTGCAATTATTAACTAAGTTATTATGTTAATTAGTCAATTAATTAATTAATTAGAATTAGAATAACTATTTGGATTTAAAAAAATTAAATATAATGCCAAGTATGTCAATGAAGAGAAATCTTTATCTTTTTTCTGTCTTAAATGTTCTGTTCTCAAAGTGTGAAGCACATTCTTAAATGCCTTTTCAATGACAGCAGAATCATATAAAATATGGCAGCAAATATTGATTTATTTAGCCAGGATAAGATATGAATGATTCCACTAATCTTTGTTAGATCTAAACTGAATATCAGCATTGGATTCAAGTCAATTGATGAATGTTTATTTAATCATAACCCACTCTTCTTCTGAATGTCTCAGAGTAGTTTAGAACTTGTTATGAAGAGCCTTACTGAAATTAAGTACAGCAACAACAAGATTTATTACAGTCAATGACCAGCATAAAAAATGTACAAACATCAGGATGTACAAACATCAGGGTAGACATACATGTACAAACACATGTACACAAATGTACAAACATCAGGGTAAACACGGGCAAAGTTGAAAACCCAATATTGAATAAGATAGTTAAACTGGTATTAAACATTTAAATGCTAAAATGACAATGGTAAAACCGAAATAAATATTAAAGCTTTCTAAGACTGTGACAGCATCGTTCACCGACAAGCTATTGCTGCTGCACGGAAGCTGGCGACCCTAACAGTGACCTTGAGGTGTTGGTCAGACAAGAGATAATCTATATAAAACCTTACAGATCTCCCTGGTAGACTTTCTAAAATTGGATTTATAAAATGTTTACGAAGGTCACGGTAAAAAAGAGCAATACAACAAAACGTGCTCCACAGTTTCCATTGATGACTTCATGGGAATTTTGTTTGGCTCGATTTTCCAGTTGTATGCACGTTAGGGAAACAACTGCAGTCAAAATATTATTGGCAAAACACATCTTTCTTCTGGTGTCTTGCAAGGGAGGTTCTTTCTCCTCCTCCAGGCACCAGGAAACAAGGCGCTCTTGGGTATCACCATCTCCCTCTTAAGAGGCATTTCTTTATGCCATTTAACTGTCCTTGTGCACCCGGGGAAAAACAGTAGCTGTCTTTCCCTCTGACTCAAAAATATGCATGTGTTCTTGCCTGGGTGTACTAGAACAGGGCTTCTTAAGCTTTTCTGTTCACAAGCCTTTTTGGTCTGAGAAATTTTTATGTCGCCCCAGATATGTAGATATATAAATTAGATAGGTATGAAAAGCAAATGTTTAACAATAACAAATCTGCATTTGCAAGGCTTGCTAAACACTGTGATTTTCCTTTTTATGAAGTACAGTTGAAGCATCTACTGCAGAAACCACTGTAAATATTACACAACAAATTTGTGTAAACCTCTTCATCAGCCACATGGTGATGTTCAGAAAATGTTTACTAGTGCCAATTTTTGAGACTCTAACATTGAGCTATGGGTACACTATCTGAGGCTGGGACCCACAGATGGAGAGGCAGTGCACTAGAGTAACCAGTCAATTGGAAGCCCAGAGCAGGCCAGAGTCCTTATGTATGAGGATAAATGCTTTGGATACCTCCTTATACAATACGGAATAAACTATTTATGTTGGTTCAATTGGGGAAATAGAAGGCCTTAGTACCCCACAGGCATCAGGTCCCATGAGATCTTGGAAACTAAGCAAAGTCAGACTTCACTAGTACTAAGGTTTAGCCATGGTAGTTAAAGTGGTGTTAAACTACAATAATTCTATAGCATAGATGCACACTAAGTGATCTCACTTTTGGTGTCACTAGATGTGTTCTGGCATTTTGTATTTGGTTTGTCTTACAGTAGGTGCTATCTAGGTATTAACTTTCCTTCCTTAGATAGGCATTGTACTTTAGAGAAATGTCAGAGAAGTCTCTCTCTCTCTCTCTCTCTCTCTCTCTCTCTCTCTCTCTCTCTCTGAATTAATGTTTAAAATAATTGATTTCCATGCAGAATTTTCATTTTGCTGCACAACCCCACAAATGAAGAGGCAACACATGTGAATGGGTTAACTAAGAGCAAATTTTATTAATGGTACCTAATTAAAATCTATCATTCTTTCCTCAATGTGGGCATGGAATGCATAATGAACTTGACCATGAACTTGATATTAAACTTGGTGAGGGTAATTCTCTTCTTAGAATTATTAATGCCATGTTTCCAGTTACTAGGCCATTTACTTTTGTCCTCGCCTCCTTTATTTACAACATAGAGGAAGGTTACAGCTCCTGGCCTACACAAAATGAGTGCCTTGGTTGTGCACCGAAGGCAATTCCCTTGCTGTTTCCACCACAGATTGGGGCAAGTGCCTGCTTTGCAGTCTCAATCTGAAGAGGAGGGTGGTTTGCCCACTGTGGCTCCATCCCCCCTGAAAGTAGCCCCTAAGGGACTACTTTCGGCCCACCTCTTCCATGGGGGAGGTGGTAAAATCCTCCCTCTCCCTAGCTTTGCAGGGGTTAGAAAGGCCCTTACTTTAGTTACTAGCATCTTGACGCAGAAGACTGATATGAGGTGGTCTCTGTGCTTACTTTGTTTGCTTTCCAAATGTTGATGGGCAACTACAAGGCCCCAGGAGGACGGACAATGGAGGGCCCCCTGCATTCAAGTTAATCTGGCCTGCAGCAGGGAGTTCTGCAGTTCCTGGATGCCCCATTGGGCTAACGTCGCTGGGAGTGTGGCTACAACAGCAGCTTCAAACAAGCAACCTTTCTTTGCCTTGCTTTCTTCCCCTCACCCTAACCTTGTAACAAATCCCCCAATAAAGAATCATTCAATTGCAATTTTTCCCTCTCCATAGTGATACATTTTATCTTTTACTGCCTCCAGCTCTCTCCAAGCATGAACCATTCCTTTCCTGATCCGTAGATCACTGCCAGCTGGCCCAGGATGTGCTTAAAGTGTCCCGGGGAGGCCAAAACTCTGTTCCTCTGAACCGCGGATATGGAAACCCATTGGGCTCCATTTTGGTGCCATATTTTTCCTACACTAATTCTAAGATTAACTGCTATCTTGCTTTTGCTCTTTTGGCCCCTCTGCCCTGGGAATAAACTTTTTTATCACAAGAAATAAACTTTAAAAGGAGACCAGATGACTGTCAACCCATGGCTCCTTGCCGCAATGCCAATCCTGCTGCCGCCTGTGGATGTCCAGAAGCCCATGACCTGGGGAATTTATCATGGTCACCCCCTGAGAACTTGAGGCAAGTCAAACAAATATAAGTAAATCAGGGATCAGTACACAACCCTTGTGGGCATGGTAAATTATATGCTAATCGTATATGTATGGAGTGAATAACTATGGACCCCCACGCTGCTGGGACTGGCCCCAATCAGCGCAAGTGTCAACAAAAGCTGCCTGAAGGGGCAATGCCCCGTGGGACAGGGGCCAGAACAAATGTATGATACAGGCTGAGACCCTACAACACAGGCAAACCAGTTGTTTGCCTGTGTCACTAAAGAGCCAACCAATTATAATGAAGTCCACCTGGAGTAAAACAGATTAAATTATATATATATAATATCAAGTTCTGGGGGTAGAAATACCCTAGAAGTGCCCCAAGCCGCAGCGCCGTCCTTGCCAACTGTCACCTTGCCAACTCGGCGGCGCGCGGCCAGTCCCGATGACGTGGGACGTCCAGGCGACCGGCGCACAACAAATGATGCAGCGTCGATCCTCCCGCCCACGTGGATGACGTGGAGGGGCTCCCAGAGGTGGGAGGGACTGGAGCCAGCCATGGGGAATCCCCGGAGGCGGGGCCAAGCAGCGTCAGAGCAGCAAACTCCACGCAATCGTGGCGTGCTCGAGGACGTAGCGGGGGAATCCCCGTTCAGGGAGGGGAGGCGGTGGAGGGGGGGACTCCAGGTAAGTGGCGGTTGAGGGTTGCAGCCGGGCTGAGCATCAACGTGGGCCTGCGAATCCCGTCCCAAGCCGGATGCAATGATCCAAGGCTGGCAGCAATGCGGGTGCCTCGCACGTCCTGGAGCTAGCCCAGGAAGCAATGGGCGGTATCCAACGAAATCCAGACAATATCCAGCCCCACACGGGTGTACAAAAGTATCAAAATATGTTTATTGGGGGACCACAGTGTGTGGCTGTGAGGTCCAAGCAGAAGGGTATCAACTGCAGAAGCACCAATGGACAAATGCCAGATATGTCACAATGTGGAACCAGCTGCGGGGCTGGCTGCTCCCGCAGCCGTGCCAAAGACGCCAACGGGTGAAGTACGGTAATTTAGGCGGGTCCCAAATCCCGTTTCGCTGGTGGGTATCTACAGCTTTGTCAGGGCGTTTCCATTACACATACAACCATTGTGCTGGTGGAGAAGCATTCTTACAACATCCTACAGGCAAATGCAGATACACATGACATAAGCAAAGCAAACAAGAAGCAACATAGGTGTGTATACATCATATGAATGAATTTAACAATAATATAAAGGAGTATAATACTCCATTCCATCTGGGGGGAAATGGTCCGTTCTCCATGTACCTTGGAAGACATGATATGAATATTCAACTGAATGCGAGGACGTCACCCTGCTATTGAGTACACAGCCTCTGAGGAAGTCTTGTGACGAAACGGCCCTTAGCCAGCCTGGGAAAGAGTTCGCACCGTCAGGCAACTCTTGCGGAACGCTCCTACTGGGGCTCTGCTCCGGGGAGGACTGTGTTCCCTGCAGCACAGCCCCTGGCTGCCCTCATTCCGATTCCCCGCCGGCATTTGCCAGCGCACCAGCAACTGCATCCAGCAGGTCGCATTCCGACACGCCATTAGGCACGGCTTGGTGCTGCACACAAGCGCTTGTTAGCGCCAACAGCGGGATCGCTTCATACTACCCTTCAGAATTGGGCTTCCTACCATCTCTTCCCGCCTTCCACTCGAACATTGCCCCACCTCATTGTCTTCGTGAGCCAGTCTCCATCCCTTACTCTTCGCTTTACCAAGATACCCCTTGGGACAGTTAAAGGCATCTGCCGAGTGTATTCTTACTGTATTTGTGAGTAGCGGCTCCACCCCAGTGGAAGGATGTGTATTTACAACTAAGTGCTCTGTGTATCACTGTATACTTTATT
Source organism: Anolis apletophallus (assembly GCA_030556195.1). Classification (NCBI taxonomy): domain Eukaryota; kingdom Metazoa; phylum Chordata; class Lepidosauria; order Squamata; family Anolidae; genus Anolis; species Anolis apletophallus. The sequence continues at coordinate 182,248,284 of JARBWK010000003.1, read as the reverse complement.
GATGCTATTATATGTTTATGATTTGTAAGTTACATATGCTGATTGATCCTATGCTTATTGCTATTGTTATTGCTAATGAAATTGCTCTATTTATTAAGCCTACTTGATTTCTTTGCTACCCTATTTGCTCCTGCGTGTTTATCACGGTGTAGCCCACTGTTTTTTCTAATGTCTCATCTGCCTCACCCTTTGTTCTCGTCCCCTTGGCCGAAACTCAAGACAGGATACCATCAGCTGATCCTGTATCCCGGATTAAAGATTACCGTGGTTTGGCAGTCAGACCAGACCCAGATGTTTATTTGACACACTTGAGACAATACAACTGGCTAGCTTGAGGACTTTTTAGTTATCGCCGGCACTTGGACAAACATTTAAGTCATTTAATCCACTCATCCTTCCTCCTGGATCATTGTTCTCTGCTTGCACCGCCTCCTTTGCTCTCATTGGCTGAGAGCCCGAAGCAGTGCTGGCCTCTTGATTGGCTGAGGTGCGGCAAAGCTGGCTGCGCCTCCCTCCCAGCTGATGACTCCATCCAATGTGGATGTCAGTACATTTTTAAAGAGAAGCAGAGCTGTCAAAGTTCAAATTCCCCACACTCCACCCCCTTGCCGGCTTCAAGCTGATTGGATGGAGTTATCAGCTGGGAGGGAGGCGCAGCTAGATTTGCTGCACCTCAGCCAATCAAGAGGATTTGCTGCACCTCAGCCAATGAGAGCGAATGAGGCAAACATTTAAGTCATTTAATCCACTCATCCTTCCTCCCGGTTCATTGTTCTCTGCTTGTACCGCCTCCTTCACTCTCATAGATTGGATAGAGTCATCAGCTGGGAGGGATGCGCTTTATGTCAGCTTTGGGCAAATGATTGCAGCTTGACATCCGCTCCAGCTGGAACAAAATAAACAACTCAGTGGCACTTTCTTCAACTTTGGTGAGATTTATTTGGGGAATCAGGGAAATTTTTTAATTGGGTGATTCTTTCTCGCCAGAGTACCAGATCCTCTTTGGTGGGTCTGGCTGGTCTCTGCCTTCTCAGGCAAGACCCCCAAATTCCTGCTCCATATCACCTATACCACTTTCTCATAGTTAGCTATCTTTAAACTAAATGTAGGAATTGACAGCCTTTCAAAAAAGGACTCTCATTTCTTGCAGCCCTTCATGAAATTGAGAGGCCATGGTAACACTCCGCCACTCTAATAACAATGCAAAACATAATGTGTGCTGTAGTCCCTGCAACTGAAGAATTGTTCTCCTGATTGACAAGAGGAAGGAAGCTGCCCTTTTGCAACCCCAGCAAACTTTAGTATAGAAGGCTGTGATATACAATTTAAAAATGTAATCATCTTACTGAAAGCTTGGTACGAACCACGTGGTATCACACAATTGGATACAGAGCCATATCTCTACTTGGGAAGCCTGAAAAGGGAACATTGCCATCTCTCATATATAACCTGAATATACTGTAATGAGTAATAACAGAATGTAACCAATTTCCTTGGTATGAAGAAGTGTTTTTTAAAAAATACCTTTAGAATGGACAAATTACAACACACTAACCCCCAAGAGAAAGAAAAAAAGTTTTTTTTCCCGAAAGCAGACAAGAAACTCTTTGGATAGTTAATAATAATGTTAAAGAACTTAGCAGGAGAGATTGAAGTCATTAGAAATTAAGAGAGTTGTTTAAGCTGAGTAAAGAGGTATTTCTGAGGACTAGAAACAGATTAGAGGAAGAAGGGGGATGTATCTACATAAATAGGCTTATGATTAAAAGCTGAATTACTGAACATGGTTAAGAGGATTAAAAAATAAACTAAATAGGGGAGATAAGAATATCTCCACTGCTATTAGCTGCCAGAGATGTATCTTTCTTCAGGAATATTTTGGAGCACAAAACGAAGATTACAAAGGATAGGGCATTGTATTTTGAGCTACTGCTGTGTAATGAGGTGTTAATATAGCAGGGGGTTAATGGTGGTAAAACTCTAGCTGAATTTACTTCAGCAGGATTTGTATGCAGGTGCTATGGAAATATCAAAACCAAGACTGTAGTTCGGATACAGGACATTTTAAATTTTGATGCAGTGGGTTCCCATTGCCAAAAAGAGCAGCCAACAAAATTGCACAGCCAAACAGACAAGCTGTGACTCAGAATTATATTCCATTTTTGGGTGACCGCCAATGTAGATGACAATGAGGCATTAAACATATTGATTATTTGGAAAGTGCTCAGAATTTTTGATATCTGCTATGTTCATGTTTAACCATATATTTTTTTTAAAAAATAAAACTATTTGTTTGTTTAATGTGGATTCTGTTTGCAAATGGAAGCATGTCACAGTAATGACATCTGCCACTCAAATCCAGCCACTATAGATGGCACCCTCAACAGTAGGATATGTGAGTACTTACAAAAATGTACATATGGTCTAAAAGTATGATGACGTCAATGGAATCTAAATGTTTAACTGTGTGTTTAGCTCTAATTGATTTCCCATCCCTCCCTCTCAGTACTTAGAGACTGCTGATGCTTAGCAACCTCACAAATGCAGTGGGCAAACACAGGCTACTACCGGCAAATACCTGGTAGAAGAAAATCACAATTAGAATTATATTAAGAGGTCTCACGCTATAGCAAGTTGCAAAGAACTGAAGCCTTAGGCCCCTAGTTAAGAACATAAGAACATAAGAAGAGCCATGCTGAATCGGGCCTCAGCCGATCTAGTCCAGCATTCTGTGTCACACAGTGGCCCACTAGTTGTACACAGGGATCTCTAGCAGAAAGGAGGGCAAAACTGCATTATGGAGCTTTGTTGTATGGCAGTGTAGATGGGGCCTTAATATGTTTACTTTGCCTTCTAGAAATGTTCATTAGGTACCAATCTGAAAATCAAGTGGAATTACTGCCATGTATGTTCACATTTCAGTGGAGAAATTAAATATTTAAACAATTTTGTTTAATTTTTCTAAATTCACAATTTTGAGACTAGATTAAAAAAAGCCCAAGACCTTCAGTTGAATAATGCAAAATAAAGAAAAGCATGCTCTTGTGTTCTATTTATTGACACCATCTGGATTAGTAGTTGATTTTTTTTCATCGCATGCAAGTTCCTTCCTTATTTCCATACAGTTCTAAAACAAATAGTAGATGAAGTAACACGGAGCCCACCATCGTATGATACAGATAGACTTCTGGCTATCATCCGTGGTGTTTTGTCAAGGAACTGTGTCAGAGGTGTGGAGAAATGAGGGGGGTGGGTGGGTGGTAGGGGGCTGGGGAGCTGAGCTCCTGGTGTATCTGGAAGAGGGAAGAGGCACTTAAAACATGTGGGATGGAATGGGATCTGTCAGATTTGCCCGTGTTGAATTGTTTCTGTGACATGGAGGAATGGTTATTCTTATGAGCAGTCTTCTATGCTTCATTACTTTTACAAAATCCTTCCACATGATCCTTGAACAGTATTTTTTTAAATTAATGTAATCTGCAATTTAAGATATCACTTAGCTTTCACTGCATTTCTCCACAGAAATTTAGGCTTTCAAAAATGCACTATTGCTAGCTTTTTATCTTTTTTCCTTTCCCCCTTCCCCCAACTATAGAAAGTATTGAGTCATGCCTTGAGTCTCCTCTAGATTAACAAGATTGAGAAGGAAAGTAAAGTATCCCAAAAGTTGTGTCTGTCTTAAGAAAGGTGTCTTAGGTCAGCTCGAGAGCAGTGGTTCTCAAACTGTGCTCCTAGGAAGCTCATGGTTCCTAGAGCCTATTCATAAACCTCCTCTAAACTTGCAGCCCTCAACCCTTTTCTTACTTTTTAGAATGTGATTTTGCATAACTAAAGAAACAATTTACAACCATGCAGCACAGGATGTTTTGAACCAAAGCTAGGCAATTCTGAAGTAGTGTGCTTTTGCTCAAGCCAACTAGGAAGAACAAGGCCCCACCTCCCCTTCCCCTGCCTTTCCTCTTCCTTCTTCTCTGGTAACTGAGTGAAAACTATTTTTCCATGTTGATTTTAGTTGGCAGTAACAAACAGAAAAAATGGTAGGAGGAGAGAAAAACAGGGGTTTAGACTATGGATCTCATAACATTGGGGGGGATCCGCCAGGAAACCATTGCCCTGCACCCCGGACCACCTGCATTGCCACTTTCCCATCATTCAGACAAAGTGTTGCCACCTGGCTTCTCCCCATGCTGGCCCCATTCTAAGTAATGAGAACATGGTAAGACTCTTGTGTTTTCTGGGCTCCACCCTAGGATGCTTCCAGGACGGAGCCAGGACAGAGCCCTGCCAAAAGTAGCTCTGCGTCATGTGAAGGGCTCCAACGGTCTCCGTCCTGACAGCATCCTAGGATGAAGCAAGAAGTCAATGTGATGAGGTCTTAGAACTGTTTTATTGTACTGTACATTGTTTTAATTTTCCCTTCTTACAAAGACTTCAGCACTGGTAATGCCAGAAAGACATTATAGATAGGGTTATGCTGCTTGCGTTTATCTGAGACAACTCTCTGAGAGAAGGTTGCAATGTACTAAAAATTAATCTTTGGAGGATTCTCTTTCTCTTTTTTTCACTTCTTCCTTTCTTTCTCTCCTGTAATTATGTTTCATTTCCTCTTCACTAAGTGATGGAAAGTCTTCAAGTGGCTTAGTTTGATGTTTCAATTCCTCTCATAGCTCTTCAAACCTTTTAAAAAAAAGAGAGCTGAATGCATGAAATGTTGCTTTGGGAGTCCATATATTCTTTCCCCCAGTTACATCAGATTTTCACTGATTTTCACAGCCATTTGACATATTTATGTAACCTTAGCTGGATGGGGACCTAGAAGGTTTGTACTGGGAGTTGGGATTTGTATGCCTCTGTTCAGATATGTGCTAGCTTCCATTTCATTGCACTCCATTGGCTTCATTAGAGTTACATCTAGATTACAACAGTGTGACTGAGAAATCAAAAGGAGAGAAGGGAAAATACTTGCCATTCCCTGTCCCAGTTTTCATTTCCCTGCTGATCCTCTAAGGATTGTACCAGCAATCAATTACCTGGGAAACTGGAACAGTCTGTAGGCTGAGTGCTTTATCTTTCAATACAGCACACAACCTTCTTAGCAGGCAAAAACAAACTAGGAATAGATGCTTTATTATTATTTCAACAAGTTATCAGCCATCATTGCTTTGCCTTTCATGAAAAGCTCACACAGCTTGCTAATTTCCTGAATATTTGTGCCTGAATAGATTTATTTGAATGTGTGTTTGGGCACCCTTTTAATTTACAATATGTTTGCATCACAAAATGTTAAAATATGCCCTGAACTTCTTACACTTTATTTTGTTTATGCTATGTTAATGAGAGCTAGTCCATTGTTACTTGGGTAGGAAACAAGCAATCTGCCATATCCCAATCTGTTTTCACTTCTCAGTTTCCCCTTTTCCTTCTATTTGGATCATTGCATGTTTTGAGGGTGGAAAAGGCTTCAGTTAATTGGGTGTTGTTGGATTCCAACCTCCATGAGCCCCAATCAGCAAAGGCAGGGGTAAACGATGATGATGGATGATTGCAGCCCAACAACATCTGGAATACTACAGTTTTCTCAGACATTTGCTATATGTATATGGAATTTTTTAAAAATTCATAGAAGAGATTACAAGCTCCATCTAGTACAGCTTTTTCTCATGCCAGAATATGCAACTAAAGCATTCTCTTAAGATAGCCATCTATATTCTGCTGAATTTCAAAATAAGGAGACTCTACCTCCTATGAGGGTCTTTTCCACACTTGAAAGCTTCTTACAGTTAAGGTTCCTATTAATTTTTTATTTTGAATGTATCGATTTCTGGTCTAGTTTCTGGATCAGTAGAGACATGCTCATTTCAGCTTCAACTTGACTTCCCCCAGATATTCAAAGACCCCCAGATATTTGAAGACATCAATGTGAAACCATGGAGTTCAATATAGTCACAACTCTAGGATAAAAGCTATCTCTCAGTCTGTTTTTCCTTGTCTGTGTCATCCTGAACCATCTGCCAGATGTCAATAATTCCCCCCCCCCCCCAAATGCTGGGTGAGATGGATCCCCAATAATACTCTGAGCTTTCTTAAGGCTGTGGGACCTATAAAGTTCTTCCAAAGAGTGGAGAGTGCAACCAATGATTTTCTGTGCAGTAGTGGTGACCCTTTGGAGTGCCTTCCTATCTGCCACTGCCGCTCCGTGTTGCTCAGGTTGAACCCCAATCTCCTTTTGGGAAAGAACTGAGGCAAATAAGGTGTTGAGCAGCTCTGCCTTTTCCTTATCCACTGTTAGCATTTCACCATCTTCTCATCACAGTGTTCCTATTGTTTCCTTTTTCTTCCTTTGTCTACTGACATAACCAAATATTGGTTTTAATCTCTCTGGCAAGTCCAAGTTCATTTTATGCCTTAGCCTTACAAACCTTTTCCCTACATATGTTGGTTATTTGTTTGAATTCCTCTTTGGTGATTCCCCCCTTTCCATTTCTTGTGCATATCTCTTTTAAATCTTAGCTCAGTTAAAAGGTCTTTGGACATCCATTTTGATTGTTTTACATTTCTCCTTTTTTTTCTTCTCCTTGCTGGCACTGTTTGCAATTGTGCCTTCGGTTTCTCACTTTTGTGGCTCCAATCCACTATGTTCAAAGTAAAATAAGAGGCGCATGTAGATCATTGCCCTTCTTATTAAAAAAGGTTATAGACTGAGGGAATGGGAATAGCTCAGAATGGTATTGGTGTAGGGCATAGCCATGGTTTTGTTGCTTGGGTATAATTTCAGAACAGGCTTTAGTTTTCTGAATATAACTATTCAAGCTTCTTCTATGAAATAGAAGCCAGTTTGGCTTTAGAACATTCCTATGGCTGGGCATCAACTCTGTTGAGGGAGTTTATTTTGAAAGTTCACTGACCTTAATGTTTGGATCATTTCTCTCCCCTCTCACCTACCTTTCTCATAATAAGTCTCACATCCTAATTGCCTAAGACACCAAAAGATTAAATAGCTTTGCCTTTTTGTTGCCACACACCTGCAATTGTAATAGCTCTGTCCAGGCATGTAGCCGGGGGCTTAGGGGCTTTCAGCCCCCTGAAATCCTCAGGGTGGTCCGCGAGAAGGCCTTACTGGTACATTATTTAAACTGTTATGTTTATTCATATCATGATCTGATCACCATGCTCATTATATCCCACATTCATGGGGTTATTGGGATAACAATACAAAAGGTTTGCTAGGGTAGACCCTCCTCCAGCCAGTCTCAGCCCCCCCGAACCAAACTCAGCCCCCCCCCCCCAAATCAAAATCCTGGCTACGGCCCTGGCTCTGTCTAAATTTGACTCAAAATGACCACCACACTGCTATGGGATCTAACAGCCAACACTCACTGTTGTCTTATGTTCTGTTCCTGAATTCAGCCTTGAAAATGTTGTTAGGAATATAACACAGCCCTGAACCTTGAGCCCTCTATGGCAGAAAACCTGTGAGGGAGTGGGTGGGAAGCAAGCACAGTGTTGTTGCCGTGCTTATATAGGATTTTAAAAATCTTAACAGCTTCATTAATTTTGCATTAAGATAATGAGCTTCACAAAACTGCACTTCAAGTTTGAATGATATAAATCCAGTCCAAGGACAGCTTTCCTGTAGTGCCTCGTCCTTATTTGCCAGCACCATTGTAGAATCCTTGTCAATCTATACTTTTGAATGCTCTTGAGCAAAATACTCTTCTCCTTTGTAAATTGCTTTATAGAATGAATACTCCACAATTACCCACTTCCCCATCATGTTTCAAAGAAGATAGCAGAGGCATAACTAAAATCTGATTATAAAATTTGAAAATACAAGCCTAGAAGAATAATCAGGAAATGAGGGATGAGTTAACATTTCTCTACCTTCACCAACTTGCTCTGTGTTTGCAGCACAGCACAAGAACAGCACAAGAAAGGGCACAGAAACAGCTTTATGCAAAGCTTATTATAAAAACAAGAGTGGTAATTGAAGGTGTGCCAATTTTCTCCTATAGGAGGAGCCCCACCAGTTCTCTTTCTGCTGACAGGCAAAACACCTTTTCATTTAGGCAGGGGCTCTTAAGTTAATGCATAAGAAGGATTTTTTTAAATTTAGTATGTCATGCTTTTATCTCTTTATTATGTTTTTATGTCTTTTAAATGATTGGAATGTGGTTTTTTTAATACCATTGTTGAATGATTTTAGTTGTACTTTGTTTTTAATTGGATATAGGCCATTTTAGGTTTTTCTTGAAATTGAAGAAAAGCAGGATAGCAAATAAATAAGTATGGAAATACATACTATATATATATATATATATATATATATATATATATAAGGCATGAGAAAAAGTTATGAAAATTAAAAGAAATCGTAAGTGATTCGTATGTAATGGGACTTTCTAGTTTATACGCATTACGGCAGCTAACCAGGAAGTAGACTTTCTTTTACGGTCCTTGAGGCCAACAATTTGCGTAATGATCATAATTAATTCTTAATTATTGTACTACTCACTTCTCCCTGTCTTCTCCCCCTCATTTCCTTCCTGCCTTCATTCATCTTCTTCTTTTTCCCGCATTTCTATGGGGAACTGGAAGTGACGCTGCTGCTAGGCATTCTGGAAAGTGTAGTCCTCCACGCTTCTCCTCCCTCTCCCCCCTCTGCTCTCTCTTCCTTGTGGCGCCGGTGGTTTGGGGTCTTGAGGAAGAGCGGGCTGACTCACTTCCTTCTGGGTGCCGCCTTGGTTGTCTTGGCCTTGGTGCTCTTGGCCGGCTTGGGCCGGCTTGGGCTTGGCTTTCGGGCTCTTGTCTTCTGCGGGGACTCTCTGTCTTGCCCCATCGCACGGGCCAACTTCACACACACACACACACACACACACACACATACACACGCTTCTCCTCCTTTCTCTCCCTGCACTCTCTCACATGCTTCTCCTCTGCCTCCTCCTCTTTCCTGGTGGCTTCTCCCCCCCTCCCTTCTCTTCCCCGTTGCTCTGTCTTGCCCCATCGCACGGGCCAACTTCAGCCCTCCAGGTGTTTTGGGCGCCAACTCAGTCCCCCTCTCCCCCGCTCTGCTTTCTCTCCCTGCCTCCCTCTCAAACACACACACGCGTCTCCTCCTTTCTCTCCTTGCACTCTCTCACATGCTTCTCTGCCCCCTCCTCTTTCCTGGTGGCTTCTCCCCCCTCCCTTCTCTTCCCTGTTGCTCTGTCTTGCCCCACCGCACGGGCCAACTTCACACACACACACACACACACACTTCTCCTCCTTTCTCTCCTTGCACTCTCTCACATGCTTCTCTGCCCCCTCCTCTTTCCTGGTGGCTTCTCCCTTCTCTTCCCCATTGCTCTGTCTTGCCCCACCGCATGGGCCAACTTCACACACACACACACACACGCTTCTCCTCTTTTCTCTCCTTGCACTCTCTCACATGCTTCTCTGCCCCCTCCTCTTTCCTGGTGGCTTCTCCCCCCCTCCCTTCTCTTCCCCGTTGCTCTGTCTTGCCCCACCGCACAGGCCAACTTCACACACACACACATGCTTCTCCTCCTTTCTCTCCTTGCACTCTCTCACATACTTCTCTGCCCCCTCCTCTTTCCTGGTGGCTTCTCCCCACTCCCTTCTCTTCCCCGTTGCTCTGTCTTGCCCCACCGCACAGGCCAACTTCACACACACACACATGCTTCTCCTCCTTTCTCTCCTTGCACTCTCTCACATGCTTCTCTGCCCCCTCCTCTTTCCTGGTGGCTTCTCCCCACTCCCTTCTCTTCCCCGTTGCTCTGTCTTGCCCCATCGCACGGGCCAACTTCAGCCCTCCAGGTGTTTTGGACTTCAACTCACACCATTCCTCACAGCCTCAGGCCTCTTCCTTTTCCTCTCAGCCTGGGCAAACTTGGGCCCTTGCTCCCTCAGGATCGGGGTGAGAGAGAGGCAGCAAGGAGCGAGGGGGGGGGGCTCCTCCTCCTTTTTTTGCTGCTTCCAAGAATAGAATACCCCCTCCCTCCCTCCCTCCTCCCCTCCCTCCTTCCTATTTGGAGAGTCCCATTTAGAACTCAGTATGATTTATTCAAGGTTTGGCCTACAACTCCCAGAAATCCCAGCCAATTTACCAGCTGTTAGGATTTCTGGGAGTTGTAGGCCAAAACCATCTGGAATGCGCATGCGCTGGCATACGAACTACTAACGAATTTCGTTAGTAATTACGTCACATTTTAGAAATTTTTGGAAATTTTTTTGTAAGTCTTTCTATTACTAATTAAAAAAAATCCCCCCCATTAGATTTCCGATTTCCTATTTTTGCCTTTGATATATATATATATATATATATATATATATATATATATATATTCATTCATAAATCAACCTCTCATATAAGTTGGGACAAATTTGGGGATAAAATTATGGATTTTAATATGGCTCATAAATAAGTTGAGGCAGGGCCGTAGGTGGGCTGAGACTGGGTGGAAGAAGGTCTACCCTAGCAAACCTTTTGTATTGTTATCCCAATAACCCCCATTAATGTGGGATATAATGAGCATGGTGATCAGATCATGATATGAATAAACATAACAGTTTAAATAATGTACCAGTAAGGCCTTTTCGCGGACCACCCTGAGAATTTCGGGGCTGAAGCCCCTTTAGCCCCCCCTGGCTACATGCCTGAGTTGAGGGTCATTCTGTGGAGAGGGGAGAACATCAATGCCAAATCAGGGTGTCAGCCGGCTTTTTTTTACCACTGACATTTCCCTACCGAGGGATTCAAAAAGCTCATAAACAGTGCTACAATGGTAAGAGTACAGGGGTTTGATGCTTCTTTTAAGTTCTTCCATGGTAGACTTTGATGCTATATTCAGAGAAGAGAATGATTCCTTTCTTGATAAGAAGTAAGGTACAGTACTACTCACACTGACCTGTTAATAAGTCAATCCATGTTTTGGGGGTGAATATTTTTACTAATTTTAAATTTTATTTATATCCTGTCTTCCTCCTGTAGGGACTCAAGGTGACTAAATCCACAAATCTAATCGAATGTTTAAACAAGACAATACAAATATATATATATATATATATATATATATATATATATATAAACAATTTTATATTAGCGCATGGATATAAATTAAAATACAATAAACACAATTAAAAATTACATTTAAAACTCATAATAGTCGATTATCTGTTCTGGCTCTTATGTTGTTTTACTGTATTTTTAGATGTGTTTTATCCTGTTTTAATGCTTGTATGTTCGATTGTTTTTATGATGGTATTGTTAGCTGCCCCGAGCCCTCGGGGAAGGGCGGCAGATAAGTATGAATAAATAAATAATAACTTTTTGTAACAACTACTTTATTTTTATACCCCACCTCCATCTCCTTGAAGGGACTTGGGACGGCTCACAAAGGGACATGCCCAACAAATACAGGTTAAAACAAACATTAAAAAAAATTCAATCAACAACAACAAAAATCAATAAAACATCATAATCATACAACATCATAAAAACAACATGACTGAATCCACTCAAAATCCTACCCACAACCACCCCAGTAATGTGCTTCTCATCATCCCCTAAATGTCTGATGACAAAGAAGTGTCTTTATCTGCTTATAGATATGCCCCCCCGGTCTCTTGTAGAAAAGAGTTCCAAAATCTGAGAGCAGATACTGAAAAGCCCTCTCCCTTGTTCCCACCAAATGCACTTGAGGGGGTGATGAGACAGAGAGAAGGCCTTCCCTAGTTGATCATAGATATCTGATAGGTTAGCACAGAGAGATAAAGTCCTTCAAATAACTTGGACCTAAAGCATGTAGGACTTTGTAAATCAAAACCCTAAATAGTGCCCAGAAATGGATTGGCAGTCAATGGAGCAGTAAAATCAGAGGAATTGTAAGCTCTCTGTTTCTGAGCATTTTTCAAAGGCAGCCCTACATAGAGTACATTACAGTAATCCAACTGGAAAGTAAGTAAGGCAAGTACCACCATGGCCAGATTTAACTTCTCCAGGAATGGGCACAGTTGGTGCACTAGCTTTAACTGTGGAAAAGCACTCCTGGTCACTGCTGATACCTAGGCCTCAAGGTTCTGAGCCGAATCCAGAAGTACTCCCAAACTACAAATCTCGTGACCCCATCCAGTACTGGATGAATCCCTATTCCCAAGTCTGACCTTTGATTGACCAGGAGCATCTCTGTTTTGTCCGAATTAAGCTTCAATTTGTTTGCCCTCATCCAGTCCATTTTGACTAATGTACGCAAGCAAGCAAGCTGAAGAAACACAATTATTTTAAATTACATAATGGGAGGGGTTCAATTTTCCTGCTGTAATCTGTTCATATCTCTTCAAAGTGAGCTGAAATGTAGTAGGACAAGAGTTAGAAACCTTTTATTGTTGTCAAGGACTGCATTTCTTCCAGGTTAATCTCTTATATGCCAACATGTTGTCATCTTCTCTTTCTCTTCTCTAAAACAAATCGGCCCACTACTTCTTGGCTCCTTTTGTAGTGGGATGCCAGGGTAAGTCAAATCTGTAGCTATTTTGCCTTCTTGGCTTCCAGTACCAAGAAGAACGTGAATTAACCCTCAGGCACTCCTCTCAGTAAACATTTATTATTAAAGTTGGTGGCATTTTATATCCTTTTTGTGGTTTGATCTTGATGGTTCAGTAAGGTTGTGAGTTCCAAAGGGAAATGTGTGTGCTTGGGAAGATAAGTACAGTAGGCCAGCTTATGTGAACTCACTGAATGCAGTTTTAGTTATATACAAAGAACTTTGAATAGTGTAGAAGCACACAGGACTTAGGTCTCCAACAAGACTTTTTGGTCAATATCTGCTGGAAGTTTTGGCAGACATTCTGCTATAAGTTGACCATAGAATCACAATGGAGACATAGCAAGAACACTTATCAAAACATTACAAGCAGTCCCCAAGTTATGAACAAGATAGTTTCTGTAGGTTTATCATTAAATTGAATTTGTTTGTAAGTTGAAACAGTACATTTTAAGTGTAATTCCAGATATATAGCATAGGGAAGGGTTAACACCCATGTGGTATTTGTTTTTCTGTCTGTGCCCCTGTTCAGAAGATTTTATCTTATTTTCTGGTTCTGTGATAATAGGTTTTTGAAAATTTGGGCTTCTTGTGGATACAAGGATTGGCGAGAAAGCTTCTGTGGAGGCACCTTTTCCTCAATATAACTCTTATTTATCTTCTGCGGGGTAGATTTTTATTTATTTATTCATATTTGTCTGCCACCCTTCCCAATGGCTCGGGGCGACTCACAACATGTTATAAAAACAGCCAATACAGTGAAACCACAGATAAAAAGGCACACTAGGTCGCACATTAAACACTGCAACAACAGAAGATAATACAAGATGGCGGTATGCAGAGGGATACTGCATTTCATCCAACCCCAAAAGCCTGCTGAAACAACAGAGTCTTGCAGGCTTTCCTAAATGGGAGGATGTTCTGAATGGCATGAACATTGGTGGGCAATGACTTCCAAAGTGTTGGAGCCACGATTGATAAAGCCCGGCGACGGGTCGCAGTCAGGCGAAATGTCATTGGACTAGGAACAACCAGGAGGTTATGTTATTCAGAACGCAGAGATCTGGTGGGATAATACGGGATGAGGCGGTCCCGCAGGTACACTGGCCCCAGACCATGTAAGGCCTTAAAAGTCAAGACTAACATTTTGAAAGTGATCCGGCATTCTACGGGTAGCCAGTGCAGTTCGCACGGGATTGGCGTGATGTGACAGCTTACTGAGGCCCCCGCAAGGAGTCGGGCTGCAGCGTTCTGCACCAGCTTGAGTTTCCGGATCACTGACAGAGGAAGGCCAATGTACAGAGCGTTACAGTAGTCTAGCCTCGAAATGACCGTGGCTTGGACCACTGTGGCCAGGTCACAGCGGGACAAGTAGGGGGCCAGCTTCCTCACCTGGCGAAGGTAGAAAAACGCCACTCTGCTGACAGTGGAGACATGGGCCTCCATCGACAGCAGAGGGTCCAGGGTTACCCCGAGGCTCTTAACGGATGACGATGGACATAGTGTCACGCCGTCCAGGATCGGAAGCTGAACATTCCCACCGCCCGGGCGACCAAGCCACAGGATCTCCGTCTTAGCCAGATTCACCCTCAACCTACTGGCTTGCAGCCATCCAGTAATGGCCTCAAGGCAGCGATGGAAATTATCGGGTACAGAGTCGGGCCGGCCATCCATCCTCAGGATGAGCTGGGTGTCATTAGCATACTGATGGCACCCAAGCCCAAAGCTATGCACCAGCTGGGCAAGTGGTCGCATGTAGATGTTAAATAACAGAGGGGAGAGAATTGCCCCCTGAGGGACCCCTCAATGAAGTGGAGAACCCCCGGGGACAACCTCGACCCTCCTCACTCGCTGCAGCCGGTTCTGGAAGAAGGAGGACACACAATTAAGGGCTGCCCCCCTCACCCCGGCCCCGGCCAGGCGGTGGGTAAATAGATCGTAATCAACAGTATTAAATGCTGCTGTGAGGTCCAATAACACAAGCAGCGCCGCTCCACTTTGATCCAGCTGGCAACGCAGTTCATCCAAGATGGAGACCAGCACCGTTTCCGTCCCATGCCCAGAATGGAAGCCAGACTGGAAAGGGTCTAGCCAAGTTGCATCATCTAGAAAAGACTGCAACTGCTCCATTGCTGCCCTCTCAATTACCTTGCCCAGAAACGACAGGTTCGAAACTTTCTGTTGTCTCACCCCTGTTCTTAATCATGTGTCATTTTAAAGTCAGATGTTTGTAACTCGGGACTGCCTATACTAAGTAATTCCATAGTATGTGTCACAACCCAGAGAGCCTTAAAGTGCCACGCCCAATAGAGTTCAACTCAAAGTTTATTTAACAAACACAAAATAGGATCAAAACGACCCAAAAACTCTTGAAGTTCAGTGTGAAGGTGGTAAGAACACAAAATAACAACCAAATTGGTCAAAAACAGTCATTGGAATATAACCCAGATTATATCTCTATAAAACCCACATTTAACTTAGAGATGCAAAAACAACAAGGGAAAAGCACATAAGAAAGAACACAACGATGTCATCAACCAATGGGAGAAGACTCAGAGCAAAGAGATGTCAGCACGGTCCAGGAATCACAACGGGAAGACAGCAGTAGCATGGTGTAAACCAGTCCGGATTCGAAGCGCGGGGAACGCAGTATCAAAAGCCGATCCAGCGTCAGGGTGGGAGAAGACAACAATGGTGATATGCCACCCCGGGCCAAAACGAAGAGGAAAAAGTAACAGCGAAGATACTCCAATCCAGGGTCAGCACACAAGCAGGCAGCAGCAAGTCCAGGAAGCAGTCCACGGGAATACAGGAAGCACAGGAACGCAGCACACAAAGGGAGGATATGGGCACCCAGCAACACCTTGCCAACTGCAAGGAACCCCCATTTCCAAGCCTTATTTTATTCACAAATCTTCATCAGAACTCAAATGAGGCAACACCCCATCATTAGCCTGTTCAGCTGCCCTGGTAGCTTCACGTGCAACTCTCTGTCTTTCCTGCCAGGCACTCCTTCTCCTGCCAAGACTTAACTCATCCCAAGTTGTCTAATGGCACTCAGCAGGCACCATCCCGAAGAGGAAAAGGGGGCCAAAAAACACCAGTGTGATGAGGTGTTAGGTCAGTCTCACCACCTGAAAAAGAGATGAAGAACAGCGGTGGCACCTCTTTCTCTGATGCACGTGGCATCTCCAAATAATGCCATAGCTCACATCAGGAGGTGGATGTGGTCCTGGCATCTTAAACAATATGTGTGTTGGAGGGCAGTGAGGGGTATTGAATTGGTTGTTGGACTAGGACCCTGAGTGGACTATCCCCACTCAGCCATGAAGCACGGTGAGTGACTTTGGGCAAGTCACACTTTGCTATGTCACAAAGTTTTAACTGCCATCACTCAATGCTATTGAATTTGTAGTTTTGTGAGACATTTGCACTCTGGCCATTGAAAACTACAAGGCCCATAGCTTTGAGCAATGGCAGTTTGAGTCAGGCTGTGCTGCAATAGCTCTAAAATGTCTTGAAGATACAGAACAACCAGAAACAACCTGTTTAAAATGTTAACTTCTGCCCATGGGAGGTACTAAAATATGTTATTCATCCTCTTTCTTGGCCCCAGAAAGGGAATTGTCATTTAGCATGTGAGACAGAATTGCTTCAACAGAACTACATACTGGAGATCCAAAAGACAGAGATAGATCTTTTGCAATGCTAAATGTATTTGTGAATAGAAAATAAAATTTATATACTGCATCAAGGGCAGTTGGATTAGCCAGTACTATATAGATTGCACCAGAGGGCAGGTAGAACTTTAAAGAACTTGGCTTTAAATTACTGTTCCTTTAATACAGTGTTTCCCAACCTTTAGTCTTCCAGGTCTTCCAGCTAGCATGGCCAACTGTCTGAAATTCTGGAAGCCATAGTCCAAAACAGCTGGAGGACCAAAAGTTTAGAACCATTGCTTTAATGCCTTCTCCATTAGCAATCTTATTGATTGCAATCCATATTTTTATTTCCTTCCCTCCTTTTATTTTTATTTTATTAAGGGACAGTGTGTGCGCATGTGTGTATGGGAAGAGGAAAGAAATAGACAGAAATTATTAAAAGCTTCTGAATTAGATAGTTAAAGATCAATGCTTTAAAAAAATTAAATTAAAATTGGAATTTAAAAAATGAAATTATTTTTTTTGGAAGTCAAATTTCATTTTTTCTTAAAACATGTAATTGATTTAAAAAATAACCTAGTGTGAAAGTATCACGGATACAACTTCAAACTATATTCGATCAATATTTAATAGCATTTTATGGAGATGGGAGATAGTCTAAATAGTTCTCTTATGCAAGTGATATATACAAAATGAATTCTCTGCATCTTTTGCTCCTTTCCCTAAACATAAAACATGAAAAATGAATGAGTAGAGATTGATTAGATACAACAAGGGAGAGGATTCCAGATATAAATGTTTGGGGTGCTTCTTTAAATGAAATAAAATTAATCTGAAAATAATTCAGAATAATTGCCTAGCATGTATCTACCTTATTTATTTTATTTATTTACATTATTTCTACCCCGCTCTTCTTAACCCCCGAGAGGGGGACTCAAAGCGGCTTGATAAAAGGCAGCAATTCGATGCCAATACACAATATACAATATAAAACCATAAACATTCAGCATTAAAATACAGTTAACATTAAACACATAATACACATTCAATTAGGTTAAAACAGTGTTCCATCCACAACATAAGCATTAAGCCTTCTAATGAAAGCTACATCTCTGAATATGTATTATGTAGTACATGAAACTATAATGTATGTCTACTAATTTATGATTCAAATGAATCTTCCTGACTAGTGATCTAAGCCGTGAGTCATCTAGAGAAGCAATTTAAATCATGCTTTAGATCAAACACATTTTGCTCTTGGATATTCATATCATCATGGCATCCATCCTGTGCACCATACTCTCCATATTGACTCATTACTCAAATCATCTGGGAATGTGAAGATCCTCCTCTTCTCCTTGACTTCTGTTTGGTTGAAGTAGCCAAATGCTGCAGTGAATATCACAACATGGGTTACTGTTGTATATTTAACTATAACATCAGTTAGATGGAGCTCATGCTTTATTCCACATTTATAGGAAAGGGGAAATTGTTGGTAAGAGGGTTACTGCTTATTCTGCCTCTCCTTAATGGATTAATATTGAGGTTGTGTGCATCTAGCATGTAATATATGTTGTGGATTCTTTATTGAGGTTCAAGAACGTTCTGAATCTAACCTCTCCCAGCTCCTCCTTATTCTGCTGTTACTGTTATGTGTGCCTTCAAGTCATTTCCAACTTACGGCAATATATCAAGGGTGCTATGGGGCCGAAGTGTGTGACTTCCCAGGAGCAAGCAGTGGGTTTTCATGGCTGGGATTTGAACCTTGGTATTCAGAGTTGTAGCACAACACTCAAATCATTATGCCATACTGTTTCCTAGTTACTAACGTCTAAAACAGGAATGCCTTCCCAGTTTCAGAATTCACTTCTTAAATCGAAACAGAAACCATTCAAATGAGAATTTAATCAAGGTAGCTCTTTATACTGGAAAACAAGTGAGTTTCACCTCCACAAGAGAAAAAAGGTTGAGAGATATTACAAAAGCTAAACTCATTAGCAATCAACCGTTCTTTTTTATATCATCACAATCTCAGCATGAGTGTTCCTTAATGATTACATTAGCTGATCTTAAAATGCAGTTTTGTGATTACACAACTGCATAGCCAGCTGGAATGTACAGTTAATATCATTTACCTATGTGCCAATTTTTGATTCCACAAATGTGTATGTCTAAAATTAAGATGAAGTGAGTGAGTTATGACCCACATGACACACAGTCCCTACAGAAGCTTGCTGCAGATGCTTAGGTCCCAATTCTCTCTTGTAACTTTTGTGACAGCCTATTGTTGTATATCTGCATTCCTGTGTATATACTACTGCATGGAGTAATTCACCTATTATCAATTGTTAGTTATTAAAACAAAAGGGTAATTTATCACTGGACTAGCTATATGGTACATTTAAAAAAAATCAAATTAGCTGAGAACTAATTACTAGGGACAGTAAGGAATTTTATTCCTCTTTCACTGCAGTGATATTATCACTAATAGCAGTTATATACCAGGTTGAGCACTTCTCTTCAATTGTGAAATTCCACCAGTTCATAATTCATAGTTCCGTGATTATACTTTTAAATAGAATTCCAAGCCCATCTTTCTGGACTTTAATTGTTCCATAATTTTTCCTTTTCTTTTAAAGCACTTTTACAATTCCAGCTTTCATAGAATCATAGAGTTGGAAGACACTAGATGGGCCAAGTAGTCCAACCACCTGCCATGCAGGAAAAGCACAAAGTATCCCTGAAAAATGGCCAAACAGGCTTTGTTTAAAAGTTTCCAAGGAAGGAGCTTCCACCACATCCTGAGGCAGAGAGTTTTACTGTTTCAATAGTATTGGGCCCAGGACCAAACCCTGCGGCACCCCACTAGTCACTTCTTTCCAGGATGAAGAAGAACTCTTTGGGTTTGGTCACATAACCAATTGATCCCATAGACTCTTGGTTAGTTCTCCTGAGGAGAGAATCCTAGATTAGGTACAATTTTGGTCAAAGCATTGAAACAACTCCATTGCTGGGAACTACTTGATTATGGGAATTGTAGTAAAAAAATAAAAATAAAATCTGTGACCAAAAGTAGAAACTAAAATACTCCTTAGTCCAGCCTAATTAGTTACTTTCTAAAGAATGTACTTAGACACAATACAGTGCTGTCTCTCTACAAATGTTTCTTTGGCTTTTGCCTGTAGAAAGAAAGTTATTATTACTAGGGGTGTGCAATATGGTTAAATCCCATTCTGTTTTCGTTATATTGATTTTGGTGAACCCCTAGATCTGTTTTTCAGGAGCCTCCCAAACTCAGTTGGGTGGGTAGGTGGGAGGATGGATAATTTTTCGATGCAAAAAGCAAAAGATCTGGGAAGATCAGGCCTATTGGTGGCAATAGGGAACTTACGAGGCTCCCCTTTCCCTGTGATTTTTAGGGTATCAGTCTTAAGAAACTACCTTTTCTGGGATCATTTCTCCTTATATACTTCAATAAGACCTGGATTAAAGGCATCAGATTTAAGAAACCACTCTTTCTGGGTTCGTTTCTCCTTATATCCTTCAATAAGACCTGGATTAAAGGCATACATTTTATGGTGGATTTAAAAATGTCAAGATACATCTCCCCCCATATGTGAAGCTTGTCTTGTGTGAAGGGCACCATCAGTGGCAGTTTCTTAATTGTGTAGAAAGTAAACTGCTTATTTATTGCTATTTGACTCAAAAAGCAAGCCAAGCTATGCAGAGCTCCAACTGGCACTGAAAATTTAGATAACTGATCTGTCTCTCTCGGAAGCCTGCACACAACAGAAAAATGGAAGCCCAGCTTGGCTTAAAGATGCCTGCAGCTGCCGCTCCACTGTAGCTGAAAGAAACCGAAAGCATTCATTTTCAGTAGCCACATGGTCTGTTGTGGTTAGAAAAAAATGGTGGTGGAGCCTGTGCTGTTAAGGCAGGCCATAAGAGCTGGAATGGCTGGAAAAACTGGTGCTAGTTTTGAAAAATGGATATGTGCACCGCCCTAATTACTATTTTTACCATTCCTCCCTCTTTGGAGTAGTAACTTTGTTCATCACTTTCCCCCCCAAACTTCTGGATATAGCTGCATCTTTATTATCAATATCTATAAATGCATTATGGCTTTTTATATTGCCCACAGCCAGCCTTCATCCAATACTCATTTTCAAAACACTAATTTATAATTGGTGACTCAGAATATTTTGCAATGGCTGATGACAACTCGTTGAACAGAAATGCCAAAGATTTTATTTTCTCCTAACTTGAAAGGTTGCATTTAAGGACAAAACCCAAGATCTTTATGCTTTTCTATGGCATTTACATAATTATGTCAATTTGTACAAATGTGGAGTAAATTAAGAGCTAGTCTGTAGCATTTGTATGGCCAAAAAATTGAAGAAGAGATGAAGAAAACTAGCAGGACCTTCCATATAGATGTCAGTTCTGGCTCATTCAATCTTATTACAAGCTTCAGGGTTAAATCCTTCCTGCTCTATTACAACAGAGTAAAAAAAGAAACCACTTGAAAGAAAAGGAAAGCAGAAATATAAAACCACTGTAACTGATGAAAAGAGAACACACAGTTTGACGTAGAAAATGGAATAGTTTTCCCAGACTGTATAATGAAACTTCTTAAAGCTGAAGTATTGCCCATACCCAATTTTGTACAATTTTAGAATTTCTGATCAAAATTCAATGATTTCCATTTTTCATGAAATGACACATTGGAATGGGAACATTGCATCACATTAAGGAACAGGGAAAATTGCCAGTTCCCTTTGCAGTTCACAGGTATGCCAAACACTGCTGGATCTATAATAAAAAAGGTTTTAATTTGATCGTTTATATTCCATTAGCATGCCTCATCCATCAAGCTTGATCTACACAAATGGTACCTCGAGATACACCACTTTGAATTTGCCTAGACAGAGTTGTGAGGTGCATTAATAACATCAAATCAAGTCCCAAGGCCCATAGGAAAATCCCTTTCTGCATGCAAAGCCTAATCACCAATCATGAAAAAAATGATGCAAGACAAAAGTGAACAAGTAGTTCAGTCTGTAAATAAAAGCACCCCCCCCCCCCCAATACACACGCACATGCATGCTGGATCTTTTACTATGTTATAATAAAAGGGTACTCTATCCATTAAAAATTGTGGGTTTTTTTGCATATTTAAGCAGCTAATGTCATTCTGATGGCTATTCTATGTAGAGTGGTATAAACACTATAAATTATGCCACATTAGGGTAGAGGCAGAGGAAGAACAGAAGTGAACTGCCATATTGTGGATGGTGTAGGATACGAAAAAGTATGCTATTACATTGTCATATCAAGGTAGGTAAGCTGAAACTCTTCTCTGAATTTTTGGACTGCCACTGCTACTCACTATTCACAGCATTGGGCATTGATAAGACTTATTAATGAGCCAAAAAAGTAAAAAAAAAAGAAAAGCATAATGGCTGGTGGTGATGTATAAAACATTGTTCCCCAGTACTGTGTGTATGCACTATCAACTAGCTGCACTTGAACATAGTAAACTGCTTTATACTTTTAACTCCGCTGTAATGTGTTCAATGTGTTTTAAAATTGTAAACTTTTTAGTAAAGGTAAAGGTTTCCCGTGACATTAAGTCTAGTCATGTCTGGGGGCGGGCGGGTGGGGTGGGGGCTCATTTCCATTTCTAAGTCAAAGAGCTGGTGTTGACCTCCATGTGGCCAGCATGACTGTATGGAGCACCATTACCTTCCCGTAGAAGTGGTACCTATTGATCTATTCACATTTGCAAGTTTTCAAACTGCTAGGTTGGCAGAAACTGGACCTAACAGCAGGAGCTCACCCTGCTCCCCGGATTTGAATCGCCAACCTTTCAGTCAGCAAGGTCAGCAATTCAGCAGTTGAACCCACCTCACCACCATTGTATATGTATTGGGATATGTATGTTTTAACCACAATACCCTCTCCAATTACAGGATTGTTTAACTAGCGGGATAAAGGGTTTTGAAGAAATTGATTGAGCTTGGTTGTAATTTCATGTTCCCTGAAGCTAGTGGAGAAAACTCAAATAAGGTGAACTTTAAAGTATGTCTGATAGTATATTTCGTATCCCCACATTTAAATTCACCATTCCCATTGGCATGCAGACATCCAAAGCTATCTGTTATCACAGTGTGCTGCTATCAATATATACTGTAGTTATCTGACTGTGGTAGTTTTATTTGCTCATGATTTCTTACTCCTTCTTCCCCACCCACTCGGATGACATTATGACTTCATTAGCAAAGACATATTTCAGTGATATCCTTTGCCTCATATCTTCTTGACCATGGACAATAAGGTGGCATGTCAAGCTCTGATTAATTCCCATAGCGGGATAAAGATTTTTAAAGAAACCTTTTCAAGAAACACAAGGGCAGAGGGCAAAGTAAGAAATCACTTTATTTCTCCTGTTGATCAAGGAGAAATGTCAGGGGAATTCTCCCAGATCTGACATGTCTCATCTTTACAGACATTGACATTTTATAGACATTTGAAAAGAATAGACATTGCTGTAATTGGTAAAAATTACAATCCACAGTGTTGCCAAAGGCTTTCATGGCTGGAATCACTGGGTTGTTGTGAATTTTCTGGGCTTTATGGCCATATTCCAGAAGCATTCTCTCCTGATGTTTTGCCCACAAGTGCAAATGCTGCAAGGTCATTCAATGCTAAGCAAGGTGGCCAATTGCAACATTCACACTTGCCTCAAACAGACACACTGAGAGTTCTTTCTCCCACCCTGGACATTCCATTCCACAGATACATAAACCTAACTTGCTTAGTTTCCAACAGACCTTACAACCTGTGAGGATGCCTGCCATAGATGTGGGCGAAACATCAGGAGATAATGCTTCTGGAACATGGCCATACAGCCTGGAAAACTCACAGCAACACAATCCACAGTCTTATTTGTTCAAAATCCATTTGTTGTTGTAAGCTTTACAGTTTATGGTTGCTGTACAGTGTGGCAGGAAACTTAAGAAAACTTATCATTGGAAGAATTATTGAGTCTTCCTTCTTTAACTGTGCCACCTCTTTCTGCCCATGGGGACTCATTAACAGGAAGTGCTTGTTACAAGAGAAACAATGTTTGTTGATGGATATCAGGGCTATGAAGGGGAATACTTCTTGATTTAACAATAGGTAGTAATAAATTGCAATTCTGAAATGATGGGTTTGGGATTTCTTTGGGGGAAGAATTCATTGTCTTTGTGGGATCGTAATACTTCCTGAGTCTGGCCTTGGCTGAACCTTCATTTAGATTCATTTTGTGGCGGTGAAAGGAAAAAGGGAAGCTGTCAGTACTGCTCAGCTGAGAGTTGTTTTCCTACTTCTGAAGCTAAGCAGGATAACTATAGGTCATTTCTGAACCTCAATGTCACAGGGGGGCAGTTTCAGACATGTTTCACTCTCTCTATAGCAGGGCTGTCCAACTGGCGGCCCTGGGGCCGTACACAGCCCTCCAGCCTGTTGGACACGGCCCCCGCTATGCCCCCGGCCGCCATTTTTAATTTTTTAAAAAAAATAATTCTATTTTTTTAAAAAAATGGTGGTTGCGGGGGGGAGGGGGAGGCGGGGCAGGGAGGAGGAAGTGAGCCAGCTCCTCCTCCCTGCACCGCCCCCTTCGTCCCTCTCTCCACGCCGCCGTCGCATCGGCGCCGGTGAGAGAGGGACAAAGGGTGGTACAAGGAGGAGGAAGAGAGCTGGCTCCTCCCTGCACCGCCCCCTTCTCCCTCTCTCGGCGGTGCCGATGCTATGCAGTTTGCATCAGCGGCGCCGAGAGAGGGAGAAGGGGGTGGTGTAGGGAGGAGGAGCCAGCTCTCTTCCTCCTCCCTGTATCGCCCCCTTCTCCCACTCTCGACGCTGCCGATGCAAACTGCATAGCATCGGCGGTGCCGAGAGAGGGACAAGGAGGCGATACAGGGAGGAGGAAGAGAGCTGGCTCCTCCTCCTTCGCCCTTCCTCCCTCCCTGCACCGCGGCTCGCAATTGGAGCCACACCGCGTCCACGGGGGAGGAGGAGGGGCGAAGGAGGAGGAAATCAGCTGGCTGCCTTCTTCCTCCTTCGCCCCTCCTCCTTCCCCTCCCTGCGCCGGCACTCGGGATTGGGACAAGGGCGCGGGCGGGGGAAAGAGGAGGGACGAAGGGGAGGCTGTCAGCTGGCTGCCTCCTCCTTCGTCCCTCTTTCCCCCCGCGCGCGCTGGCGCCCGGGATCCAGGCAAGGGCGCGGGCGGGGGGAAAGAGGAGGGACAAAGAAGGAGGCAGTCAGCTGGCTGACTCCTCCTTCGTCCCTCTTTCCCCCCGCGCCAGAGTGACGCGAGTGCCGGGCGAAAACCCTCCCCCAAGCCTGGAAGGCTCGCGGGGGAAGCGAGCGCCGGTTCTCGCTTCCCCCGCCAGCCATCCAGGCCTGCGGGGGAGTTTTCACCCGGCTCCTGCATCCCTCTGACCAAGGAGACGCGAGTGCCGGCCGAAAACCCTCCCCCAAGCCTGGATGGCTCACGGGGGAAGCGAGTGCTGGCGCTCGCTTCCCCCTGCGAGCCATCCAGGCTTGCGGGAGAGTTTCCCTGGGTGACGTTAGGCTGGGTGACGTCAGGCATCACCCACCCTAACGTCACACAGGGAACCCTCCCGAAAAATGGCGGGCACGCAGGAGGCCGGCCACGCCCGGAAGCGGCCACGCCCGGGGAGCAGCCACGCCCCCCTGCTCACTGATCACCTGCGGCCCCCCAGGTGATCAGTGACCGCAATTCCGGCCCTTGGGCCAGGAGAAGTTGGACAGCGCTGCTCTATAGCATAGTGGCATATTGGAGAAATCAGCATGTCTCCATCATGATAAAGTTATGTATTAGAACTAATAATTCAGGATCTTGGTCCTAACCATATACATTTTTTTTGTGTCAGGAGCGACTTGAGAAACTGCAAGTGCGAGAGAATTGGCTTTCTTCAAGGACGTTACCCAAGGGGTGCCCGGATGTCTTACCAACCTATGGGAGGCTTCTCTCATGTTCCTGCATGAGATTGGGCTACTGTAACACCCTCTACATTGGCCTGCCTTTGTCAGTGATCCGGAAACTCAAGTTGGTGCAAAACGCTGTGGCTAGACTGCTGGCTGGAGTGTCTCTGAGGTGTCACATCACACCAGTCTTACAGCACTTGCACTGGCTTCCCATCGACTACCGGATCACTTTCAAAGTTTTGGTGCTAACCTTCAAGGCCTTGTATGGTCTAGGGCCAGCGTACTTGAAGGACCGCCTTTCCCCGCATATTCCCCAGAGATCCCTATGGTCTGAGAATCTAAATCTTTTGGAAGTTCCATCAGAACTTGTCGCCTGTCATCCACGAGACAGCGCGCCTTTTCAGTAGCGGTGCCGAACTTATGGAATGCCTTGCCAGAGGAGGTTCGAGCAATAACAGACTTGTCCTCTTTTCGGAGAGCCTGCAAGACCACCCTCTTCTGGCAGGTGTTCAACCTTTAGAGGCGCTGCTAAATCAATTTTCTCTGCTTTAACAATAACTGTTTTATTGTGTTTTAAATTGTTGTTTTGAAATTGTATTTGATGCTTTTTGTGAACCACCTTGAGCCTATTGGGAAGAGTGGTATACAAGTTGAAATAATAAATAAATATACAATAAGCTGATGCCATAACCATGATTTGTGTTAGAAAATTTAGAAACTGATAGCAGCAACAACAGGTACTAGGCAATTCTTTAAATTATGTCTCCCACAAAACAATGATTAACAATTACAGCACAGCAACAAATAAATTCTGAATATATCTAGCCTACATTTTCTTTCTTCATATATTCTATTATGAACTTATCTTTTTAAACTCTTTTTGTCACATATTGGAGATAAAAAGGTGTAAAACATCATTCAAATGGTTGTTTGCTAAGCCATGGAAAACTCCTTGGGTGACCTTGGTATATTTACATTTTTTAGCCTCAGGGGATGGTAAATCTCAGAATAAATCTTCCCAAGAAAACCCTGTAACAGATTCACAATAAATTGGTGTCAACTTGGAGGTACGTAGCAATAATATCAATATATTGGTTAATCCCTGGTACTGTGGAAAATTGTTGGCTCTAGCAACAGGTGATAATGAAAATAATGTGGCAAAATAACAATATTTGAATGATCCATGGGGATTTGCGCATATGTCTGTTCCTGCATGACCATACACACACATGTCTCAGGTGGATGGTTATGTGCACATGCTCTGTTAGCTAAGGTCCTCTTACTGCAACATAGCTGTTTCAACCAAGAAAAAATGGGATGATGATGATAATAATAATAATAATACCTAAGAACATTTCTGAAGTGTTATGAATCTTTCATAGCTACGAAGAATGAAATTTGGCTGCTATTCTGGAGTCAAATTAATATGGGTTTTTCTGCTTGCTTGTTTTTCCCCTAAAGATGTCTGATTCACTTGTACAAACTGCTGGATTTTGTCAACATATTTGCATTTTCAAAATCCAATTTTCACTCTGAGCCTTAGCCATTTCTAATGATTGATTGAATTGAATAGATAGGCAGATTCTTGGGCCCTTCAGCTGCTCTTTACTGATACCTCTGTTCATTCATGAGCATATAGTGCTCCTCACCATTAAGTGAATTAGAGGAATTTGCACAGACTGCACAAAAGAGGAAACATCTCCACCTTATCCACTGGAACAGATAGAATGTGTTGATAAACATACAGATGCAGCTTTAACTTTAGTCCTATTGCAGAGGCAAGAGTTACTTTTGGATTACAATTCACAGAATCTCTTAGCAAGCACAGATAACATTTTAAACCTTTCTTTCACTAAGGGTATACAAATCTACAAACAAAATAACTCAAAACTTGTTTATACAGGAAACAGCATTAAAAGAATCCAATGATAAAAAACAGCTTACAGTTAAATCATGTTGAGCATTCCTTATCCAAAATTCCAAATACTGCTAATCTAAAATTATCCACATGTGTCGCTGAAATAATGATGCTTTTACTTTCTGACAGTTCCCAGAATGCAAGCTTTGGGCTTTTATAAAACATAAATAAATTCAATGTTTAGACTTGGGTCTCAAGGGCGATTCTACACAGACCATGTAACGAAGCCAGCTCATGGCTGGGGTGTCCATAAGACATATATCTCAAAGCATTCTGAAATAGTGCATTTAAAAAACTCACCAGAAAGTCCGGAATAAGACAGATAACATGCTCAGTCTACCCAATAAAAGTATATTCCATGCAGGATTCAAAATCCAGATAAGAAAACTCAGAACACTTGGCAGGACATTGCTAGCACTGAACTCTGAAACACAGCTGGCCAGAAGACAAATAATTACTTGCAACCCCTGGGATCTCACATCATTTCCACAAGGACTTCCACTTTCTGACACTTTCTTCTCATTTCCTATGCCCTACCATAGTTCAGCACTCATCCCAATGGATATGCCCAGGGGATGCCCTGATGTTTTGATATATTGCTATCCTTGTGGGAGGCTTCTCTCGTGTTCTTGCATGGGGAGCTGGAGCTGACAGAGAGAGCTCAACCACACTCTCCCTGGATTCAAACCTATGATCTGTCGATCTTCAGTCCTGCCGACACAAGAGTTTAACCCATTCCACCACCAGGTGACATGGACATAGTGATACACATCAGCACATCTCAGCAGACTGGGTAAGGGGAAAAAAGCATTTCTGGGTATGGTTCTGATACATAATCAGTGGACATTGTGACCACTCTCCCAGCCTCAAACTGGGGCCCCTTCCACTCAGCCCTATATCCCAGAATATCAAGACAGAAAATATCACATTATCTGCTTTGAACTGGGTTATCTGAATTCACACTCAGATAATGTGGGATTTTCTGCCTTGATATTCTGGGATATAGGGCTGTGTGGAAGGGCCCTGATTCCTGGGGTGTTTGTGTAGGCACTCTGCAGTGGAACTGGTTCCTTTTAATCCATTTCCCAACTTGAATTTAGTGCCTGTGTTGAACAGTACTGAGATATCTCATCATGGACGTATGTGGAAATACAAGTATTGCAAAATCGGTTAAAAAATAAAATAATCCAGAAACCAAAGCATTTCTGTTCCTAAGCATTTTGGATAAGGGACACTGAGCCAATACAGTGAATGTTTAAGAGCCAAACGGTTGACAATTAATAAAAGTAGTCTTAAAGGCTAGATTGAAAAGATCAGGCTTTGCAATCTTAAAAGCAACAGGAATGGAATAGAGCACAACACTGAGGTTGATTCTACACAGACACTATAAAGCTGCTCGAAGATGGCTTAAGAGGGGGTGCCACAAAATGCACACAACCCAATGCATGCTGCAGTGTGCCTCAACCCAGAAGTACTACATTTAAAAACTCACCAGAAAGCCCAGAATAAGGCAGATAATATACTGCAGTTGATCAGAATATATCCCATGCAGGACTAAAAAATGGAATCTAATACTGAAGTACTTTAAAAATGCTGAAACACAGACCTCATCGTGTAGCACAGCAGTTCTCGTTTGTGCCTGGAGGGCTGGGAATAGGTCCTGGGGTTCCATTAGCATTAGGGCCTGCAGCAGCAGATGTGGATTCAGAGGATGAGCTAGATGACTGGGGCGAAGCACAGGGCCCTTCGGATGGGCCTCATTCGCCCACGGAGAGCTTGGCATGGGATGAGATGTTGTTTGGGCCTAGCATAGATTCCGATCACCAGGTGGAGATGGGAAGCAGCGAAGGGAGTTATGAACACCCTGGGGGGAGGAATTCCCAAGAGTTTGAAAGTGTAAACATGGACGAAGCCGAGTGGGAAAGTGCCAGGGAGGATAGTTCTCAGGAAGATAGCGACACAGCTGCTGAGAGGCAAGGTCGCTCCTTCGATAGGAGACGAGACATTGAGTCTACTAGGAGGGCTTGGTCTAGGGTCCTAGACCGACCGAGGTCCGTGAGTAGAGATTGGAGACGAAGAAGCCTAGAGCGTCGCGGACCTCGGCCGAAGGATTAAGTACAGGATCCGTGGGAACGCATCCCCAGTTCTCCGGCCACGTCTTTCCTGAATAGGCATGAAGCGGAGTAGGACCACAAGCCAGCCGTGGTCATCAAGCCTTGCCTTGCATTTGCCTTGTTTCCTGATCCGCATTGAATTGCGGAGCCTTGCCCTGGTTCCTGATCCGCACTGTTTTGCGGAGCCTTGCTCTGTTTCCTGATCCGCATTGAATTGCGGAGCCTTGCCAAGCTTCCAGCTTATTTGCTACGTTACTTTGGACAATCTTGCTTTATACCTTTTGGACACTTGCTTATTATTGGACTATATACTCTTTGGAACTGTTTTTATACTCAATAAAGTAGTTAGCCTTCAGTACGTCTCTGTGTGTGTGATTAAGGGGCCCGCTAAGTCCGTGATCGTGACAGCTGGCCGGAGAACTCCCAGAACCCCTTATCACACCACGGGACGCCGCAAGAAGCGTTCCACGCCAGTGGTCGCCATGGCTAACTTGACGGATGTACAAGTGCAAGCGCTGCAGCAGGAGTTGGGTGAACTTCGTACCCGGGCCGGACGGCACACCCGGGGTGAGCCCACCGCCCGTTTCAGTGGCAACCCGGCTCAGGTGGAGGTGTTTGTTTGCCAAGTGGAACTATACCTGAGCAGCGCCCCAACGAGTTCGCCAACGATCGCGCCAAGGTGGTGTTTATCTTCAACCTGATGGACGGGACCGCAGCAACGTGGGCCACCGCGTTGATCCGGGCCCAGTCCCCATACCAACACGCTGCGGGCTTTCTTAGATGCGATCCGGGCGACATGGGGGTCTCCCATGAATGAAGAGCTGGCTGAGAGAGATTTAGCCCGGCTGACCACCAAGGGTCTAACCCTGTCCCAGTATATTTCCCGCTTTCGAGTCCTGGCTGCCCAGGTGCAGTAGAACGTGTCGGCGCTTGCGCTACCACTATACTGCAGGGCTGGATTCGAAATGCAGCAGGAGATGTTGAAACATCCGCGGCCTGATGATCTGGAGGCCGCCATTGCCCTGAGCCTTCGTGTGGAAGCTGGATTGCAGACCAGGAGGCGGTGGGACAAGGCCCCATTGGAGAAACCAGTAGCCAGGAGGGAAGGGGGAGCCGGGCAGTTCCAACCCCGGCAATTGCCGATCCCCGCTGGCCCTGACGACCCGGAGCCCATGCAGTTGGGGACAGTTCGGCCCAAAGTAGACCAGGCGGAGAAGGCTCGGCGTCAGCGTCTCAACCTATGCTGGTACTGTGGGGGGGCTGGACATTTTTCTAAGGAGTGCCCCCAGAAACCGCGTGGGAAGACTCCTCGGGCCTCTGCCGCCCTCGGAGGGGCCCCAGAGGCCGAAGAAGCCATCCAGGCGACGGGGGAAGGGACCGGCCGGGTGTAAGAGGGTTCGCTCACTCGGCCGACGTCGCTAACCTCCCCCCTGAACCCAAGACTGGACAATTGTTCCTTGTAATGGTCAGCCTGTGGTCCCCCGAAAAGGGGCCGATGATGGTCCATGCCATGATTGACTCGGGGGCCACCAACAACTTCATCGATGCAGACTATGCCAAGTCTGCTGGATTAAAATTTCTTGATCTCCAAGAGCCCAAGGGTGTCCAGACCATCGATGGGAGAGTTTTGAAGACCGGGGCTGTGACTCAATATACAGCCCCTACCAGGATGTGGACTAGCTCCCATAAAGAGGACATTTCTTTTCTTGTGACCAAGCTCCCAGATTTCCCCATTGTCCTGGGCATTGTGTGGCTCGCGCTCCATGACCCCCAGATTTCCTGGGCCAAGAGACAGCTAATTTTTTCTTCTGAACATTGCCAGGGCCACTGCATGATGGCCCGGGCGTGCCAGGCTCAAGAAGTGGAAAATGTGGCCACCCTGCCCAAGAAGTATGCCGGATTTTGGGATGTCTTCAGTGAGAAGGAGGCGGAACGCTTGCCTCCGCACCGGCCCTATGACTGTGCCATTGAACTGCAGCCGGGAGCCCCAATCCCGCTGGGAGACTCTACTCTCTCTCGGAACCAGAGCAACAGGCTCTCCGAGATTTCCTGGATGAGAATCTGCGGAAGGGGTTCAGTCGGCCCTCCAAATCCCCGGCCGGGGCACCGATTCTGTTCGGCATGTAGATGTCGGGGGAGTGGCGGCTTTGCAATGAGTATAGGGAACTCAACAGGATCCCGGTCCGGAACCGCTACCGCCTGCCCTGGATCCCCGAGCTCTTGAGCGGATGCGGGGAGCCAAGGTGTTCACTAAACTGGACCTGAGGGGGCGGCTTACAACCTTGTCCGGATTCGCCAGGGCGATGAATGGAAGACGGCCTTCCAGACCAAGTGGGGAAGTTTCGAATACCTGGTGATGGGATTCGGTTTGTGCAACGCCCCAGCCTGTTTCCAACATTTCATGAATGACATTTTCCGAGACCTGCTGGACCGCTATTTGGCGGTCTACTTAGACGACCTGCTGATCTTCTCTCCAGATCAGGCGACCCATGACCGCCATGTCAAGGAGGTACTCCAGAGACTCAGAGCTCACGGGCTCTATGCTAAGCTGGAGAAATGTGCTTTTGATCTGCGGGAGGTGGACTTTCTGGGCTACCGTATCTCTCCTACGGGCATCGCCATGGATGACACCAAGGTCCAAGCCGTGGTTGACTGGGCGGCCCCGGCCAGCAAAAAAGACATTCAACGATTCCTGGGCTTTGCCAACTACTACAGAAAGTTCATTCCTGACTTTGCCAAGTGGGCTGATCCTATCACCCAGTGTTTGCGGGGAAAGGTGCCTTTCCGGTGGACTCCGAGGCAGATGTGGGGTTCCGCAAGTTAAAGCAGCTGTTCACCACTCAGCCGCTTCTGCAGCACCCCAACCCCCGCACCCCTTTCATCGTCCAGGCCGATGCGTCGGATGTGGCGGTGGGAGCGATCCTGCTACAGCCTCAGGGGACGGATTTGTTGCCCTGTGCCTACTATTCCCGGCAGCTGACGGCTCCGGAAAAGAACTATACCATTTGGGAGATGGAACTTTTGGGCATCAAGGTGGCGTTTGAAGTCTGGAGACACCTGCTTGAAGGGGCCAAGTTCCCGGTGGAGGTGCACACCGACCACCGGAACTTGGAGCACTTGAAGACCCAGCGCAAATTGAACCAGAGGCAACAGAGATGGTCCCTGTTCTTTGAGCGATTCAATTTCCGCATTCACTATGTGACCCCCAAGCAGACCAAGCAAGCTGATGCGTTGTCCCGAAAGCCGGAGTACGTTCGGGATGGGGCCGGGCCGTTGGAGGCTCGGCTGCTCAAAGCGGAGAACTTTGCGGCTGCTCGGGCGCTCCCTGTTCACCCTCCTGCGGCCTCGCCGGCCCCTGGAGACAAGAGGCCTCTGAGTGTTCGCGTCCACGCTCGCCAGCGGACCGACCCGTGGGTGCAAGAGCAGCTGGCCAAGGGGCCCCAAGCCCCTTTCCAGGTAAAGAACGGGTGCTCTACCACCGTGACTCTGTTTATGTTTCTCCTGGGCCCGAGCGGGAGGACATTCTCAAGCTTTGCCACGATAGCCGGGCCGCAGGACACTGGGCTTTTTAAGACTCTGCAGCTGGTCCTACGGGACTTTTGGTGGCTTAAAGTGCGGAGGGATGGGGAGGACTATGTGGGATCCTGCCCTGTGTGCCAACGGGCTAAGAACCAGGGGGGCAAGCCGGCCGGTTTGCTCCAGCCGCTCCCGACCCCCTCTGCGCCCTGGAAGATGATTTCGGCTGATTTCATCACCGACCTCCCCAAGTCCAAGGGTTTCACCACGATACTGGTCATGGTCGACTGTTTCACCAAGATGGGACACTTCATCCCCTGTGTGGGGGTGCCTACTGCCAAGGAGACTGCTGATATGTTAGTACAACATGTGTTTCGGCTGCATGGACTTCCACAGAGCTTGGTGACGGACCGCGGCACCCAATTCACTTCCCAGTTCTGGAAGGCTGTCCAGAAGTTGCTGGGGATTGATGTGCGGATGTCCACGGCTCATCACCCGCAGACCGATGGGCAGACCGAAAGGGTTAATGCCACCTTGGAGCAGTACCTGCGCTGCTATGTCAACTATCAGCAAAACAACTGGGCGTCCTTGTTGTCTTTGGCAGAGTTTGCTTACAACAACGCGACGCAGGAATCCATCAAGGAGACTCCTTTCTTTGCTACCTATGGACACCACCCCCGGTTCTACCCGCCGGTGGACCCGTCTGGGGACGTTTCGAGGCTAAGGATTGGCTTCGAGAGCTCACTGCACTCCACGACTTGCTCCGCCCTCAAGAGGACCAGGCAAAGGCCGACTACAAGCGGCTGGCTGATCGGCGGCGCCAGGAGGGTCCTGAGATGCTCGTGGGGGATAAAGTTTGGCTGTCCACCAAGAATCTGCCTACGCAACGCCCCTGCCGCAAGCTGGACGCGAGATTTTTGGGTCCCTACAAAGTTTTGGAGAAGGTGGGGCCTGTTTCTTTTAAACTACAACTCCCAGCGGACATGAAGCTCCACCCGGTGTTTCATCGTTCGTTACTCCGCCCGGCGAAGGGGGTGCGGCCTGATGTGATGCAGCCGCCTCCTCCCCCTGTGATGCGCGATGGCGAGGAGGAGTTGGAGGTCCAGGACGTCTTGGATGCCCGCATCCGCTACCGGAAGTTGGAGTATTTGCTGGACTGGAAGGGGTTGGGCCCGAAGAACGCTCATGGACCCGGCTCGGGACGCCCATGCTCCAGATCTGGTGGCTCGTTTTCACCGCAAGTACCCTGACAAACCCAAACCTCGAGGGCGGCCTCGGAGGGGCCCTGAGGGGGGGGGGGATAGTGTAGCACAGCAGTTCTCGTTTGTGCCTGGAGGGCTGGGAATAGGTCCTGGGGTTCCATTAGCATTAGGGCCTGCAGCAGCAGATGTGGATTCAGAGGATGAGCTTGATGACTGGGGTGAAGCACAGGGCCCTTCGGATGGGCCTCATTCGCCCACGGAGAGCTTGGCATGGGATGAGATGTTGTTTGGGCCTAGCATAGATTCCGATCACCAGGTGGAGATGGGAAGCAGCGAAGGGAGTTATGAACACCCCGGGGGGAGGAATTCCCAAGAGTTTGAAAGTGTAAACATGGACGAAGCCGAGTGGGAAAGTGCCAGGGAGGATAGTTCTCAGGAAGATAGCGACACAGCTGCTGAGAGGCAAGGTCGCTCCTTCGATAGGAGACGAGACATTGAGTCTACTAGGAGGGCTTGGTCTAGGGTCCTAGACCGACCGAGGTCCGTGAGTAGAGATTGGAGACGAAGAAGCCTAGAGCGTCGCGGACCTCGGCCGAAGGATTAAGTACAGGATCCGTGGGAACGCATCCCCAGTTCTCCGGCCACGTCTTTCCTGAATAGGCGTGAAGCGGAGTAGGACCACAAGCCAGCCGTGGTCATCAAGCCTTGCCTTGCATTTGTCTTGTTTCCTGATCCGCATTGAATTGCGGAGCCTTGCCCTGGTTCCTGATCCACACTGTTTTGCGGAGCCTTGCTCTGTTTCCTGATCCGCATTGAATTGCGGAGCCTTGCCAAGCTTCCAGCTTATTTGCTACGTTACTTTGGACAATCTTGCTTTATACCTTTTGGACACTTGCTTATTATTGGACTATATACTCTTTGGAACTGTTTTTATACTCAATAAAGTAGTTAGCCTTCAGTACGTCTCTGTGTGTGTGATTAAGGGGCCCGCTAAGTCCGTGATCGTGACACATCTACACTGCCATATAATTCAGTTTCTGAATCCAGATTATTTGCTTTGAACTGGATCATATGACAGTGTAGACTCATATAATCCAGTTCAAATCAGATACTCTGGATCCAGAAACTGAATTCTATGGCAGTGTATGTCCAGCTATAGCTGGCCTGAGGGCAAACAATTATAGAATCTGAGTTGCTGTAAGTTTTTCAGGCTGTATGGCCATGTTCCAGAAGCATTCTCTCTTGACATTTCGCCTGCATCTATGGCAGGCATTCTCAGAGGTTGCAAGGTTATAGAATCATAGAGTTGGAAGAGACCTCATGGGCCATCCAGTCTAACACCCTGCCAAGAAGCAGGAAAATTGCACCCCTGACAGATGGCCATCTGGCCTCTGCTTAAAAGCCTCCAAAGAAGAAGCCTCCACCACACTGTAGAGCAGAGAGTTCCACTCTTGAACAGCTCTTATTACAATTATTTTCCCCAGGAGAAAAACCACTTCATTCCCATGGATACTCTCACTTTCTGCCCCTTTGCTCACATTTTCTGTGTCCTGACATGGTTCACTGTTAATCCTGAATTGATCAGTGGAATAGTTAAGAAAAAAACTCACATTTTCCAATGGCTGTCTAGCTGTGGATACTGCAGTTCCTAGTTTTGGCTTGAACCATGTTCAACAAATACTGCGCCACCATCCCAGTATCAAACCAGTTCCTAGGGTGTTTGTGTAGGTGCTGCACAGTGAAACAGGTTAACTTTAATTCACCTCCAAAATGGGTTATAGTGTATCTGTAGAATGGTCCTGAGATAAGTTCATTTTTAGTTTGGGAACAACTCAGAAGAAAAGCCTGTCTTCAAACCTTTCGTATGTGTGTCTGCAGGTGATGGTATTTTCAAGAAGGCCTCTCCTGAAGGTCTTGGCTTCTGTACAGATTAGTAATGAGAGAGGTGTTCCCTTAAACAGCCAGTTTTTTTAAGGCTTTAAAGGTTAAAACCAGCACCTTACATTTGGATCTGGAAAGCAATTTGCTACAAAACCCAACTTTTAATATCAGAATAGCATGTTGTCAACACTATACCTCAGCTGAGGCCAACTAATTGCGTCCCCAATCAGTATTTTTGCAGTGCGGCATTTGCTGAAAGTGGAATTAAA
Organism: Anolis apletophallus; assembly: GCA_030556195.1. Taxonomy (NCBI): domain Eukaryota; kingdom Metazoa; phylum Chordata; class Lepidosauria; order Squamata; family Anolidae; genus Anolis; species Anolis apletophallus. The sequence goes on along the minus strand of JARBWK010000003.1, from coordinate 182,212,186 downwards.
GTCCAAATTTCAGTGAATCCCCCTTCTCCATAATAGAGTGCTGCATTTTCACCTTTTAAAAGAAGGGGGGATTTAATGATTCAAATGTTTTACACTCCAAATGAGAAATGGTCATTGAAAAAACTTAGATGCAGATCGAAGGGCCAATCAGAGAGAAATTCAGAGAGAAAGCTGTGAATCTGCACTCACACTCTGTGGTAAGCACCATGCGGGTCTCCTGTGTAATCATCTGCACAGCACAATCTCTTTCTTCAATACCAGTCTGAAATCAGATTAAATGGCCAGTTAAGATTGCCTTTCAATCCCACAGTTTAAAGAGATGGGTGAGGATCTGTTTCACTAGGACTTACCATTAGCATGTCAGCTTTGTAGTAATGCATTCTTAGGTAGAGTTAATTATTTGCACCAGTAGTGCTCTATTGCTTATAATTTAACCGAGACTGATCATAAGGTAATATTCTATGTAGATGCTATATTGACTCCATATCCTCTGTTGTTTGTCATATTCAGTATTCAAAGAAGGACAGTGTAAAACATCATTGTGCAATTATGCGATTGTAAATTTATACCTTGAAATGTAGGATCTTGGTGATTATATTGCTTGTTATTTTTCTTTACATTTTTATTCCTAAAAAATATCCAGGTGAGAAAATGATCTAAAAGTCAATAAAGAAAGCACAATGAGAAAAAGTAACAATTAAATATGATACGTTGCATTATAAAGCAATGACATTACCTACCACTGCATTATTTACCCTGGAAACTTTGTTCTGTTCATAATATGCCATGAAAGTATGCTTTAGAGTTAAGATTGTTACTTGTATAATGTTATTTTCCTAAAGCTGAAGATGCTACGTGTGTAAATATGTATTTAGCCCTTGGGCTGATATGGGCGGGGTATAAATGATGCAAATAAATAAATAATATTTGTATACAATATCTTAGCATTAAGTTTTTTTCAGATTTATAGGTAGATGATAATATTTATGCAATGACAGATTCAGCAGCAAATAAAACCATAAAATAGATGGACAGACCTTTTATTGTTTATATCAGGGGTCCTCAGATGTTTTAAGCAGAGGGCCAGCTCATTGTCCCTCAGTCTGTTGGGTGGCCGGACCATAGAAATAAAACATGAACAAATTCCTATACACACTGCACATATCTTATTTGTTGTGCAAAATATAATAATGAAAGAATACTACAATATTTAAAATGCAGAACAATTTTAACCAACATATACTTACCGGTATTTCAATGGAAAGTGTTGGCCTGCTTTTGGCTGATGAGATAGTCAAATTAATTAGGATTGGTGTTGTGTACTTTCAGGTTGTTTTGGTGGGGTGGGGGGCTGGGTAAATACACTTGGAGGGCCATACTTGGCCTGTGGGAGGGGTTTATATCAAGAAAAATCTGTGACAGTGTCTCATTTATATCAAGCAAAATGGTTAAAATGACAAGTTAACCAAATATGCTTTACCTGGTACCGGTGATGGTGATGATAAAGCATATAGTAAATGATTATCTATAACCAGGGTAATATGGGCCATTTCCCTTGTAGGTGATCATCTAATTTTAGATGGATGAGGTTTACAGAAAAAACAGCTCCAGCAACTGACCTTAATATAAAGACTGGAAACCTGAAGCCTTCAATCTCATTTCCAGTGTCCTTTGAGAGTGATCTGATTACATATCTGGAAAATGTGGTATATCCCTCTGATAGCATTTTGCTGAGAGTGAGCAAGAAAAAAGAAGAATAAAGGAAGGTCAAAAAGAGAGAAACTGAACCACCATCTTTTGGCTCCATCATGGGCTCTGGGTCAACTTCGGACAGATTATCCCATTTTATGAAGAAGCCCATCTTGATTTTACAGCACAGGCAGATTGATAAAGGAATTTTCTTTTGCTGTTTGAGAGTTTGGGGCTTAATAGGTTAGGAGAGTAAAAAAAACATAGGCAATACATACAACACTGGAGACCAAAGTTCAAATCTCCACTCATCCATGGAGGTCCAATGGATGACCTTAGGCAAGTCATAATCTAAGCCTCAGATAAAGGCAATGACCAATACTCCTAAAAGCAAATCTTACCAAGAAAACCTCATGATAGGTTAACCCTTGGAGTCATCATAACTCAGAAATGACTTGGAAGCACACCACAAGACAAGATTCCCATACAAAATACATCTTATGGCAACAAGCATTGTTCAAACCAATATAATATTAGTAAAATTAATTTTCCTTCCAGCTTCTATGAAGATTACAGCTAAACACAAATAAATAGTAAAACAGGATGGCGGCAGCATATATTATCATTATGCTTTCCCCTCTCTGCAGATTGACCCTCACCTTATCCAAATCCATAATGTTGAATTCTAAAATTGTCTTTGACTTATACATGATGTCACTTTATACCTGAGTATATATGGTATGCCTATGCAAAGTTGTATTACTTGTAATGTTTGCACTGCTTGATTCATAGCAATAATTGTTTGAGCTGTTATGGATTTGACAGAATTGGAATGTGTCATAGACTTATGAAGATGGGAGGTTGAGCACTGCTGAGGTAATAAAAGCAAAAGTGGCACTCCACAATGAATAATGAGCTATTAGAGGTAGCTGATGGGCTGGGCTCCCAAATATGAAGCAATGGGCTGACATGACATGTTTACTGCAGCTACCAGAGGAGCAGCAATAGAGAAAGCCATTGTAAAGTGTAATCAGCAATAAATTATTAATCCTTGGTTTCAAGCCATCATGAAGGAGTGAGAACATGAATGGGGCAATTATTTAAAAATGCATACGTTCCTACCCTCAGAACACATAAATACTCTAAAGTGACCTTCTATTACCAAGTGGCAGGCACTCTGCTTACATGCCGTCTTTTTAATGTTAATTACCAAAACAAATGGTGGCAGCATATTGTCTGCTGAAATGCCTGAAAGTTCTTTCAAACCGATTAAAAAATACACACACACACACACACTTTGGGGCTCTTATGAGGCCTGTTGGATAAATCAAATCTACAAGGACAAATAACTGTTTGGATGGTTTATAACTGCTGCTGTGTTAATTGAACCAAACCAAAGTTCACAGAAGTTGCCCAACACCCTACCCTTCTCTTGGCAACGCATTCAGGAAAGCAGACACCCATTTTGACCCATTCTTTTGCTAACACGGGCCATTGTCCTTAGGTTGGGAAAACTACCATCATTGATGCTCATTCACTTGGGCCCTATCCACATTCCTTCTTCCTCATGTACACCTGAGAGACGGACCAAGAAACAGCCACAAACTTCAAAATAAGGAATGACTGTTTATTAAAATTCCTGCCAGACTCAGAAGCCAATTAGTTGCAGCCAGAGACAGCACACCTGAGCTAACCAGAACACTGATCCTAGTCGCCCTTAGCTGGGCCAATCAGCACTCGGGGCAAAAAAAGCCATTTGTTTTGAACTGCTGTCAAAGTCTTCTAAATATTTTTGTAAGTTTTCATTGTGGCATGCCAGTTTTGAAAAATGAAACTGATTGTAAAGAGCTCCAGAAAGATCTCTCGAAATTGAGTGAATGGGCAACAAAGTGGCAAATGCATTTTAACCTAAACAAGTGTAAAGTCATGCACATCGGGGCAAAGAACCCCAACTACACCTACAAATTGATGGGGTCAAAGCTTTCCGAGACAAACCAGGAAAGGGATCTTGGGGTTTTGGTGGACAGCTCAATGAAGATGTCAACCCAGTGCGCTGCAGCAGTGAAAAAAGCAAATTCTATGCTTGGCATGATCAGGAAGGGAATCGAAAATAGGTCGGCAAATGTTGTATTGCCTCTCTACAAATCTATGGTGAGGCCACATCTGGAGTACTGTGTACAATTCTGGTCACCGCACCTTAAGAAGGATATAACGGAACTGGAAAAGGTACAAAGAAGGGCAACAAAAATGATCCAAGGGATGGAGCAGCTCCCTTATGAAATCAGGTTGCAACGCCTTGGTCTTTTCAGCCTTGAAAGACGGCGTTTAAGAGGTGACTTGATTGAAGTGTATAAAATCATGCATGGGATAGAAAAGGTGAATAAAGAAAAATATTTTCTCTGTCACACAACACTAGGACTAGGGGGCACTCCCTAAAGCTCCAAGGTAGGAAAGTTAGGACTAATAAAGGGAAATATTTCTTCACCCAGAGGGTCATTGGGTTATGGAATTCACTTCCAGAGGAGGTTGTGACAGCTGTCAGCCTGGACAGCTTCAAGGCAGGATTAGACAGATTCATGGATATCAAGGGAATCAGTAGTTACTGAAATGGACATCCTAGTGCCACCTCTGTGTTGATTGAGGCAGGCAGGATTTCCCCGGGTACTGGTTGTGGGGGGTCGGGAGCAGGTGAGGGTTTTGCCCTCCTTTCTGCTAGAGATCCCCGTGTACAACTAGTGGGCCACTGTGTGACACAGAATGCTGGACTAGATGGGCTGAGGCCCGATTCAGCATGGCTCTTCTTATGTTCTTCTTATGTTCTTATGAGAGTGCAGACTCTACTGCCAAAGTGAATAAAGCTTCTGTTCCTTTGCCTCCAACCCATCTGTGTCTTATTCAATCTTTGGAGCTTGACACGCTGGGCTCCAAACCCACAGTTCTTGTAGAAATGGTTCCTAAATCCAGATATGACATACCACTAGTTTACAATAAATAAATAAAACTAGTGTTCTAGGCATTAACCATGGCGAGGGCCGGCCGCGGCACGCCTCCCAAAGAACAGCTGCTTTGGAGAGCGAGCGACGCTTGCAGGAGCTCCGCCGCCATGTTCTTCCCTCCCCCCTCCCCTCGCAGGACGCGTGAGTGCGAGACCGCCACACGAGGGAGGGTTGGCTGCTTCCAAGGCGCGCGCTCCCCTTCTTCTTCACCTCAAGTCAAGTGTTTGGGCGGCGGCGGAGGAGGCGGGACCGAGTGACACGGCGGCCGGGGGTACGACTTACCGTCGCCCAATGTAAGTCGTACCCCGAAAGTAAGACGTAGTGGGGCTTTTGGGCATAAAAAGAAAGTAAGACGCTGTCTTTCGGGGAAACACTGTATTGATCACTCTCTGTTCAGATATCTATGCAAAAAATATAAACTAACTGAAATGCATTTCTAGAAACCAAACAGTAGCCCACTGAACTAGATCCAAATAAGTTTGAAAAACTAAATGCACCCATACAAACCTCAGAGAGTTGCTATAAATCGCGCTTAAATTGCAGTTCAGCCAAACAAAGACCAGCAAAATTCAATCTCAGATCTTTTGAATTTCAAACATAGATGAAACTTTTTTTCTTTTTGTTCACTTAATATTGGAAATGTGGTTTCTACCTTGATATCATTAGGTCTAACCCTAGTATTAATTGTGTGGCCTATTAAGAAGAATTCTAGATCCATTTTCCATACTGTGGTGATGATAATGGTGATGATAATGTAGTCTGTGTGCATTTAAAAGAAGACTTACAAGTCACTCTAAACACCTTTGCAGAAGCATAAGAGAAGGCCAGCCTCTCATTGAACATTGAGAAAACCAAAGTGCTCCTCCAGCAGTCACTAGCCAATCCCTCTGCAATGCCAGAAATACAGCTAAAAGAAAATGTTGACCATTTATGTTGCCTTATTCACTTAATATTGGAAATGTGGCTTCTATCTTGATATCATTAGGTCTAACCCTAGTATTAAGATTTTCCATGTTGTATACCCAGGGAACTTTCTAAGCAAGGGAAAATATAATGCTCAACTTGATGCTTTCATTTTAAGTGAGGGAAAGTAAACAGTATTGATAATTATACTTTTAGCATTTTGTTTCAGAAAAATCCTTAATGCCTAATGCTCACACTTGTCCAGAGTGGTTATCATAAGCAATTAATGAGGTCAATACCAAAACTGCATGGCCATCACTAGAGCATTCCTTCTTATTTATCTAAATACTTTTTATTATATACTCAACAAAACCATTCAGGACAATAGTATCAATAGCACAAGTCTCTTGTAACGAAAACACACCAAAATAAGTAATATCATCACACAATGACCTATCTCTGCTCATATTTGCCCATCCAGTAATGTTTCTTAAACAGAAATCTTCCTGGTGATACATCACTTATTGTCTCCATTATGACTTATTTTCAACCATTTAAAAAAAATTGTTTTCCAGTGATATGGTGGGCTCCAAAGGGTGGGGAAGGTAACTGCTATGTTTGCAATTCATTTTTAGTTGTTTTAGATTGTGCCTTGCTAGTTGCTAGTTGTCATAAACTATACATCACATAAACTATACATTACCCACCCTGCTATATGACAACTGGGATGAAATATTTTCTATGAGCAGAAGATAGAATTTCATACAGCATCCCACAAATGTCCATGTCATTGATACAGATACCCTTGGAAGAGTCCAATTTGTGTAGACAAATAAATGGTCACATGAAAAACACATTTATATGCCTTGACCCTGAACTGAAGATAGAAAAAGACAGTGTCTCATAATAGGTTGTAGTTAGGAATGTCATTTTAGGACTTCAGCTGTGACAAAGTAATGAAGACTCTGATGTTAAAGAGATAACATCTTATAAAGAGTACTGGGTATCGGCTCTGTTCCCAGAAGCTAAACAGCCTGGGCACCTCATAACTTTTCCCTGTCAAATAAAGAAGATGGATGCACAACCTGAGACAACAATACTACACTGGCTATTATGCCTTTCTTTCAAAAGGAAAAAGTGAGCATATGGTAGTAAATGCTCAATATTTTGGTTAAAGTTTATTTATTTAAAGTATTTATTTATACATATTGCCTCCCAGCTCCTAAGAGTATGCTTGCAGAGGAAATATTCTGGTGCAGTGAAGTTCAATCAAGGAATGTATGTCTCCAAAGAAAAGAATTGTTTACTTTATGTATAGAATTGATAGGCATTCATTGTTCCATAATTGATAGGCATTCATTGTTGCAAACAGGCCCAAGTTCAGTCTGGTACAAAACACAGTCATGAAGAAAATAGCATTTTGGAAAGGAAATATTGATATATTGAAGTAGGCACGCCTTGTGGGTGGAGAACCGTGTATCTGTTTGATTTCACTCTCCTGTTCATAACTATGTAGGATTGACGCCTCTGCCTTGGGTGTAGACCTCACCTCTGGTCCTGTATCGAGAGAAATGTGGGATATAAATTAAATAAAAATATGAACTGTGTTCATTATGCTGTTTTTTTAAAATGAGAGAGGTGTTAATTGAGCATATGGGTATTTCTTTGGTAGGGAAAAAAATACTGGGGGTTGGTGCTCATCTCGATTTCTAAGCCGAAGAGCCAGTGCTGTCCATAGACACCTCCAAAGTCATGTGGCCAGCATGACTGTATGGAGAGCCATTACCTTCCCGCCAGAACAATACTTATTGATCTACTCACATTTGCATGTTTTCAAACTGTTAGGTTGGCAGAAGCTGGGGCTGACAGTGGAAGCTCATGATGCTCACTGGATTCGAACCTGCAACCTTTCAGTCAAGAACCTCAGCAGCTCAGTGGTTTAACCCACTGCACCACCAGAGGCTCCTTTGCTAGTAAGGTATTATTTTGTTAGATTCCATCATCAGTCTTGTTTTCTTGTTCATTAAGAATCAAACTAGACATTAAGAAGAACATATACAGTATCTTCTATAATTAATTTATTTTCATTTCCACAAAGGGATCTCTACCTAACCATAAAGTCTTGCAAATTAAATTCATGCATACTTTCCAACAGCCATCATAAAACAAAACACACAAATGACTTATTGCAAGAAGCTGCTATTCCACATCAGCAGCACAAGCAGCAGTAGCAGATACATACTGGCATGAATCTGAATCAGTGACTTGGAAGAAACTTCATGGGCCATTCAATCCAACCTCCTGCCAAGAAACAGGAAAAATCGCATTCAAGGTACCCATGACAGGTGGTCATCCAGCCTCTGTTTAAAAGCCTCCAAAGAAGGGGCCTCCACCACACTGCAGGGCAGAGAGTTCCACTGCTGAACAGCTCTCACAGTTAGGAAGTTTTTCAATAATGAGCATGTTCATTATTGCACCACTTTCCATTGATGTAATAGTGCCAATGCTTAGATCCATGATCTTGCAATTGTACTTCCAGATACCCTAATAAACCTATCCTGCTGCACCACATTTCTTTGAAAAATAGTGGTGGAGAGTGGGAGAGGAGAATCCTGCCCCATGCCATCCGATTCTGCCAACATGCTGACCCAGAAGTGAAATGGTACATTGTGCAAGGGGAGGTGACGAGAGCTTTATGGGTTGGACAGTTATTGACCACCAATAGCAGGGAATGCATTAATTGTGAGGAGGAAGGAGATTGACAACGGAGTCTATCTGGCATTATGTAATAGGGATTTCTTCAGTCCTGCTTCACTGCCAGTTTGCCTCCTATGTGTGATGAAATCATAAATCCAATAAGTTGAGGCTGAAGCAACTTTCATTTATAACTTGTCATCTGATGTTGCCTGGCCACCCAGTTTTCACCTTATGTAATGTTGGGTGGTTTGTGTCAGCGTTGCACCCCATGAAACATCTTGTTGTGCAAAATCTGACAATAATAACACAGGGCCTTGGAAAAACTCCATGAGAGCTGGTTTCAAGCATTCCACAGGTCCCAGTAGTAGTATTGAATCTGAAAAAGTTATTGTTGTATTGTTTATACAAGCAAGAAGTGAAGGTACCATCACCAGTGGCTTTGAGGGAAGGGGCAGTGTTTGTTTCTCCTGTTGCCTCTGGCTCAGCTTCCAGGGACTCACTCAGCTTCTGGGGACTGCTTGGTGCTGCTGGACACTATCTGGACTGCCCTCCATTTCAGCATCCTTGGGTGAGCACAGAGATAAGATTTGTTTCTTCCAGCCATGGCACTTGATTCACCTGAGCCCTCTCTTGAATGAACACTGCCACCCCGGTTTGGCATCTCATTCTTCCCCTGATGGAACATCTGCTCTGTTAAAACTATGTTTTCATATGTTTTATTGCATTTATAAGTGTTAATTGTTTTATAATGTGATATGTTATATTTATTATTTGTTGTATGATGCGGCATTGAATGTTGCCATAATCTGTAAGCTGCTCTGAGTCCCTTTTAGGGTTGAGAAGAGTGGGGTATAAATACAGTAAATAAATAAATAAATAAATAAATAAAACCACCTATGATATCCATTAATATAAAATTTGCTTTTGACCAAAGGCCTTTGCAAGTCCAAAATAAAAAAGAGCGCACACACAAAACAATACATATGGAATTTGCATAGTAGACAATAAAAGGTTACCAGTTACTTATACACCATGAGTCACATTTAAACCTTCTTAAACCAGATTATCTCCTTTACATAGGACAGCCATCTCCGCTAGGTGCCTCCTCCTAATCTTCTTAGCCGCAAGGGCAAACAGGGCTACGCGCCAGGTCGTATATTTATCTGTATCCATAAGGAGGTAGAGTAGTATCTCTTGAGAATTCAGAAAGATTTTGTTGTCCAGTAAAGGTAAGATAAAGCGCTCCCTAGGATCTTTGTGTAGGGGCAGCACATTAAGTAATGTACCAGGTCCTCTGGGTAGGGGCAACCAACAATACATCTTCGTTCAATTTTGGGGACTTTTTAAGCCTCCAGTCCCTTTCCGCTGAATCAAACATATTTAGTCTGAGCTCTGTGAAGGCTCGTCGGAGCTGGACAAAGGTCAGGCTGTCAAGGTAGTCTGGGTAGCCAGTGGGTTGTCTAAGGCTGTAGTATAGGGGGCACACGGAGAGTCACAGGCAGCCTGGAGGTCTGTAAGTGTAGTGACTTCTAATATTGTCTTGTTTATTTTTGTCTTCCTTGTGGGGTGGTCTAGCTTTGCCAGCTCACTAACCGAGAGACCATATTTAATGGCCAGTTGTGCTGCCTTGTGGACCCAATTGTTAACAGGTAGACCATTGTTAAGTTCCAAGAGACATTTTTTTGGTAATCTAGCAGTTGGCATTTCTTGGATTTTAAGCCAATAGCACAAGATCCTTTTATCTATTTGGCTTTCTAGGGTTGGGACAGAGGTTTCAAGGCGGATCATGGCAGTAGGGAGGCCTAATAGTGCCCTTAGGAAGTAATTTTGAGGCACTTCTAGACCTAGGGCATTAGGTATGCCCCAGATTTCTGCCCCGTAGAGAAATTGCGCCAGGGTTTTGGCTTTGAAAACAGTTAGGGCGGGATTAACCAGATTACCACCTTGTTTGGCAGCAAAGCTCAGTGTTGCTTTGGCTGATCTGTAAGCTTGAGTTTTGATGTTACTCATCTGTTGTTTCCAGGTGGCTGATTCGGAAGAGAAAATTCCTAGGTATTTAAAGGATTTGACTTGTTTTATTACATGTTCATCTAGGCGCCAAGAGTGTGTTTTGGGGCGCCTACCAAAGACCATAACCTGGGTTTTGCTGTAATTTATTGTAAGAGCGTTTTGTTTACAATATGTTGAGAATCCAGCCAACAACCGTCTTAGCCCTACCTGAGTTCTTGACAGGAGAATGATATCGTCGGCATACATTAGCAGGGAAAGCTTCTGGTCCAGAATAGTGACCGGGGCATATTGTAGGCCCTCTAACTCCTTGACAATATCATTGATATAGAAGTTGAATAAAAAAGGTGCTAGGATACAGCCCTGTTTGACACCAGTGTAGGTATTTATTTTTGGTGTGAGATGACCTGCCATATCAACTTTGACCTGTGTCGAGGTATTGGTATATAGGGCCCTAATCAGATACAGCAGACGAGGGTCAATGTCTGCCTTCTCCAATTTTGTCCAGAGCAGGTCTCTTGGGATTGAGTCAAAGGCTGATTTTAGGTCAATAAAAGAGGCATAAAGTTTTTGCTTCATATTTTGGGTGTATTTACGGATCAGGAAATTTAATACAAAGCATAGATCAATGGTGGATTTTCCCTTTTGGAAGCCGGCTTGGGTTTCAGATATTAGGTCATTGCTCTCAGACCAATCTTCTAGGCGTTCCAATAGGGTACGTGCATACAGTTTAGAGGTAATGTTCAGGAGAGTGATTGGCCTATAGTTAGCGGGGTTTTTTTTGTCCCCCTTTTTATGTATAGGGGCAATAATGCTTGGACCCTGTTTTGTTTACATGGGTGAACAGCTTGGCCAGGATAGGTATCCAGTAGTCTGATTTTACATTTAGCAGTTCCATGGGGATCATATCTTCTCCAGGTGCCTTATTTATTGATTGTTTGGCCATGATTTTTTGACCTGATCGGGGTGACCGCTGGCCACTCTGGGAGGGCATTGATTTGGGGACAGTGTAGACAGAGGTGCAAAGTTGTTTTGTAACTGTACATATTTGTAAAGTATTCCTCCCATACGTTACTTTGAATTGATGCTTCTAGGGAGTGATTTGCTGTTCTGGTTGCTCATGCAATAATGTACCAGAACTTTTGTGTGTCCTTCTGCATGGCAGCGTGGGCCAGTTCTTTCCATTGGGTTGTATGATAATTATGTTTCTTTTCGTTGAGTAGTGTTTTATAATTGCTTCTTAGCCCAGCTATATATAAATGTGTTTGGTTATTATCTTTATTGGCCGTTGATTTTAAGGTTTTCAGAGCCTTCTCTAGCCCTTTCTTGGCCTTGTGACAGTCCTCATCAAACCAGGTCTTTGGTCTGAATTTAAGTAGTTTAGAATTGGAGGATGTTATAAGGTATGGTTTTAAGTAGGATAAGAGGGTTTCATATGATCCTATGATATTATCATGCTGGGCCAGGATATTTTCCCTTAGTTTAACAAAGTCAGAAGTTTCCAAGGTTTTGGTAATTCTATCTTGGAGCTGGTCATTCCACCTTAGTCGCTTGCCTCCGGTGATTAGGTAGTTAGAACCATCAGCATTGCAAGGCCTAATCAGGGAGCCAAGGGTTAGGATAGTCATCTGCAAGGGGTTATGATCACTTTCGGTCGAGGGATTATTTTAAATGAGTCGCGGAGTATTGGAACAGGGCTGGTGGCCATAAAATAGTCTATGGTACTGGCTCGGCCTTTAGAGGAAGTGAATGTATAATATCCATCTGGATCCCAAGGCCATGTCCGTTACAGAGTTGAAGGTTGTTTTTAATTATCAGCTCACATAGATGCTTCCCAGCAGCATTGGTTGTCTTATCCAGTGCTACCCTTGAGGAAAGCTCAGGTACATCGTCTATGCTTAGACCAAAAATTGTATTGTTGATGGGAGTAGGGCCAATTCTGGCATTAAAGTCACCTCCGATGATCACCCATGGATTAGGAGATTGAGTTTCTAATTCCTCCATAATGTGGTTTAGGTTATCCCAGGTCTCGTGTTTCTTGGAGCCAGATCTTGCTGGAGGGATATAAGTGCAGATGATATATAATGGTTCAGGGACAATTCCAGTGACTGCTAACACTAGCAAGTTGGAAGTATTTAGTGGGCAAAATTGGGATATACCAACATTGAGTGTTGTTGAGATTAACACGGCAAGGCCACCTGAAGGTCTCCCAAACTTCCTAATTTTTGTTGCTGGGATGGAATAAGGAGTGTAACCTTGTAGGTTTATGCCACCTTCCTCAGATACCCATGTTTCCTGTAGAAGGATTATATCAGATGATTGTAGAAATTTAAAAAAATCCTCATCCTGCATCTTGTTAGACCATCCTGCGACATTCCAGGACGTAACTTTGATTGAGTCTGCAGTGGGTCAAGTATTGGTTATACGGGAAAATTAGATTGATTATGTCAATAGATGTTCTGGTGTTGTCCATTCCATTGAGATGGTTCCCGTTTTCCCCTATGTCCTGGTTATTAACAGTAATATTTGAGGTTGGGGGATTATTCAGGTCAGCACCATAGCCAGAGAAGGATTGGAGTGAGTTCAGTCTACTCATGATGAGCGACTTGTCGGAGAGTGGTAGTTTATTGAATGCATCAATAAGATTAGATTCCTCCATATCATCCATTAGAATATTATTTGAGGTGTCATACGGGGCTTGGTGGGTTTCGGGATCAGCATGTGGTTCATCCAGATGAGTCAGATTCTCGTTCTCAACCGGCTGTTGGCTCCTATCAGGAGCTGGTAGTGAAGTATCTTTTATAAGAGGTGGCCTGTTGGGAATTAGTGGGTATGGGGCCAGATGGGAAAAGACTCTTGTTACCTCAATATTTCCTCTCCATTGGCGCCCCCTTGCAGTGGGGGAGAGGCTTGCGTACCCTAGTGAAGTTGTGAGCTATGCTGGCGGTGGCATAATGGCCGGCGGTAGGGCCTCCCATGCCAGACAGGTCACAACCGAAGGGTCTGACAAAGAGTGTCAATGGGCAGGATGGGCTCTCTAGCCTTTTGGCAACCATCCTAAGAGAAGGAAAACTCTGATTTCAAACCCGGGCAGATGGTGCTCGTCTAACCCTGTAAGGTCAACCATCTAAGAGAAGGAAACTCGAACCAAACCTACGACCTGAGGACCTCGCTGCCACCGTCCAAGCTTGCTAGGCCCTGGCAGATGAACCTTTGGTTTAAAGGGTGAGGCCAGTTCTGTGCACGCTGCGCTCCACCAGAAAAATCCATTGCACAGGCTCGAAGGACACATCCAACTTCCGAAAAAGCCCTGTAGCGATAGGCAAGGGACGAAACGGTAGGTGTAAAGATGCACTGGAAGCCGCAGACCCAACCCTGCATGCAGGCGGTTCAGGACTTTGGTCGCTCGAGACTGACCCGGAGATGACAGTCTTGTTCGGCAGCATCCTGAACGACCAAGCAGCCTTTTTAAGGAGAGCACTGCTTGCTCCGTATGGAGAGGGGCCTAGAAAAGGTGGCCTAACGAAAGCTCATCCCCGTCTACCTGGTTGGCTAGCCGCGGCCAACGGGCATCTTCCGATGCGGTCGAACAAAGACAAAGAAACAAAGGCCAACACCTGCCTGCAAAGGTGCAAATAGACTGACACTTGCATGCTGGAACATCAGAACCATGCAAGATTCTGCAGATAGTGGACGTCCTGAGCGTCGTTCTGCTCTAATAGCCCATGAACTATCACGGCTTAACATTGACATCGCTGCTCTTAGTGAAGTTCGTCTCCATGAGGAAGGCAGCCTTAAAGAACACGGTGCCGGCTACACACTCTACTGGTCTGGCAAACCCAAAACTGAGAAACATCTTTCAGGAGTAGGCTTTATGATTAAAAATTCCATCGCCTCTAAACTCGAGACGTTGCCGACAGGTCACTCTGATCGCATTATCTCCTTACGCCTCCCACATGCTGTTCTCTTCAGTATATATGCCCCAACTATGCAAGCTGACCCTGTGGAGAAAGACAAATTCTACTCAGACCTCGCCACCTCATACAAAAGGTCCCTGCAGAAGATAAAATCATTATCCTTGGTGATTTCAATGCCAGAGTAGGAAAAACTTTGAAGCCTGGAAAGGTGTATTAGGCAAGCACGGTGTTGGAAACTGTAATGATAATGGGCGCCTTCTGCTAGAGTTTTGTGCAGAACAGCAGCTGACTATTACAAACACCATCTTTCAGCAGAAAGATAGCTTGAAGACCACCTGGATGCATCCCGATCCAAGCAGTGGCACCTCATTGACTATGTTTTAGTGCGCCAGAGAAACATTCGTGATGTCCGTCATACTCGAGTGATGCCCAGTGCAGAATGTCAAACAGACCATCGCCTTGTAAGATGTAAACTAAATCTACACCTTAAGCTCAAACCAAAGAGGGTGGCATCTTAAAGAGGAGACTCCAAGTCAACAGTCTTCAACAGGCTGTTGTGAGAGACAACTTCCAGGTAAATCTGCAAGCAAAACTTGAAGTCCACCCTACAGATTCTTCTCCTACAGCGCTCTGGCAACACATCAAAAACAGTATCCTGCAGTCTGCTGAAGAATCCTAGGATTCTCCCTTAAGAAAAACCAAGACTGGTTTGATGAAAACAACCAAGAGATCCAGGAGCTGTTGGCAAAGAAGAACCACTCACCAGGCATTCCTCGCCCAGCCATCTTGCCATGTAAGAAAAGCAGCCTTTCGTCTCGCATGTAGTAAACTCAACAAAAACTCAGAGACATCCAGAACAAGTGGTGGATTGATTTATCAGAAAAGACACAATGCTGTGCAGATCTCGGTGATCACAGAGGTTTTTATGAAGCTCTCAAAGCAGTGTTTGGACCTACTTATCAGGTCCAAAGCCCCTTATACAGTACAGATGGTCAAACACTAATTACTGATAAAAGCTCCATCCTGAACCGATGGGCTGAACATTTTCAGGGTCTCTTTAATGCCAGCCGAGTAGTCAAGGTTCAGCTATCCAACACATGATACAACAACCAATGAAAAATGAACTGGACACCGCTCCCACTCTGGAAGAGACCCTCGAGGCCATACAGCAGTTGAAAAATGGCAAGGCAGCCGGGATCGATGGAATCCCACCTGAAGCTTGGAAACAGGGAGGTCATGTACTGCATGCTAAATTCCACGAGCTCCTTGTGAGTTGCTGGGAAAAAGGTGAACTGCCATCAGATCTCCGAGATGCAGTTATCATCACCCTGTATAAGAAAAAGGGAACAAAATCCGATTGCTCAAACTATCGAGGTATAACACTGCTCTCCATTGCTGGAAAAATCCTTGCAAGGATACTCCTGAACAGATTAGTTCCGGCTATTGCAGAAGAACTTCTCCCTGAAAGCCAATGCGGCTTCAGAGCAAATAGGAGCACCACAGATATGGTTTTTGCCCTTAGACAACTGCAAGAGAAATGTAGAGAGCAGAACAAAGGACTCTATGTAACATTTGTCGACCTCACCAAAGCCTTCGACACTGTGAGCAGGAAAGGTCTGTGGCAGATCCTGGAACGCCTAGGATGTCCCCCAAGTTCCTCAAAATGATTGTCCTGTTACATGAGGGCCAGCACGGTCAAGTCAGATATGGCGATGCTCTCTCGGAGCCCTTTCTCATAACTAATGGAGTGAAACAAGGTTGTGTTCTTGCACCAACCCTATTTACAATCTTCTTCAGCATGATGCTCCAAAGGGCTATGGCAGACCTACAAGAAGAAGACGGCATATATATACGCTATCGTACTGATGGTAGCTTGTTCAACTTAAGCCGTCTGAGGGCTCGCACTAAGACTCTAAACTATCTAGTCCGTGAGCTACTTTTTGCTGACGATGCTGCCCTTGTCGCCCATTCAGAAGCAGCCCTGCAGCGCCTCATCCTGCTTTGCAACAGCTGCAGAGCTGTTTGGGCTGGAAGTCAGCCTGAAGAAAACAGAAGTCCTCTACCAGCCCGCACCACAGGAAGAACACCACCATCCTCACGTCAGCATAGGCACATCTGTGCTTAAGTCCGTTCAGCAGTTCACCTACCTGGGAAGCATCATCTCTTCAGACGCCAAGATTGACAAAGAGATAGATCACATATTATCAAAGGCATATAGTGCATTCGGAAGGCTTCACAAAAGAGTCTGGAGCAACAAGCACCTGAGACAAAGCACCAAAATCAGTGTGTACAGAGCTATCATACTGTCCATTCTCCTCTATGGGTCTGAAACATGGGTCACCTATCGCCAACACCTACGACTCCTCGAGCGCTTTCATCAGCTCTGTCTTCGCACAATCCTAAATATACACTGGACCGACTATGTGACGAATGTTGCTGTCCTTGAGCAAGCAGGGATCACCAGCGTTGAGGCCATGCTATTGAGAACACAGCTGCGCTGGGCAGGGCACGTCTCTAGGATGGAGGACCACCGCCTCCCAAAGATACTACTCTACGGTGAACTCGCCACGGGTCAGCGCAAGAGAGGCGCCCCCCAAAAGAGATATAACGACTCCCTGAAACAACATCTCAGGCTTGGCCAGATTGGTCACCAACAATGGTCCACCCTGGCCTCACATCGGGAGGCATGGAGAAGCACTATCCACAATGCTGCGGCCTCTTTCGAGAAGACACGCCGAATGGGTCTCGAAGAGAAACGACAACGCAGAAAGAACCGCAACTTGGAAAAACATCACCCAAAGAGACTTTCTGTTGCGCTTTCTGCAACCGAACTTGCCTATCTCAGATTGGCCTTTTTAGTCATCAACGCGCTTGTAAAAAGCGTGGGATGAGTCCTTCCTGAATCTTCGTTCGCGAAGTAATGCCGAGAGAGACCTCAATATTTATTTGGGAGAATCGGTTCTTTAATTTGTATAGCCTTGCTACTGTATTGGCATCTCTAAAGGTTATGAGTGCCCTGGTCGTCACGTAGTTATAGAATAGATATTGAATATTTTCTATGTCCTCTGTTTTAGTGAAGGATATTCCTATGGCTGTAAGCTGTTGGATGAGATGGCATTTTCTGCTGAATTGGGAAATGGAGTAGGATGGTTTAGGAAAATTTACAAATGCCAATTGTGATCTTTTAAGGACCAAAGATGGTATGTTAGGGTGTATTTGGGAGGCAAGTGAGGAATGGTTATCCATCTTTTTGTCTAGGTGGGGCATGTTGTTATTATTGCTGCCCTCATCCTTCTTCTCTGATGTTTGATTTCCCTCCATAGAGCTTACTAAGTTGGTGTTGTCTGGTTGAGGGTGGGTTGCTGATGAAATAGGTTCATTAGGTTTAATAAACAGCTTGCATCCCTTTCCTTTGTTCTTGGTGGATCCTATGGCCTTTCTTGTTAAGCCTGAGGTTGTAGGGGTTTTTGAAAGGTTGTCTAGGAGGATAAACATTCTCTTGAAATTAAAGTTTACAGCCTTCCTGGTTTTGACTAGTTGTGTTTCCAACTTCCGGTTGGGGACATTTCTTGCCCTCCCTCTTCTTTTCTTGATCTTATTTTTTGGAATTTTATTACTATGCTTCTTTTTAGACTTGTTGTCTAGTTGAGGAGTGTTTTGGTTCCGGTTAGAACCATCACCGGAAAGAGCTCTGTCAGGACAGCTTGGGCCTCTGTCTGAAGGCTCATTAATTTTAAGGGGGGGTGCAGCTTGCAGGAGCACTTCTCTGATAGTCCAGCAAATTATGTCAATGTTTGCGTTGATGGTGCTTATTAGATCATGTTGTTTTTTAAGCATGTCAAATAGCATTGCGAATTGTGGATTCTCATTCTCTGTTAGCTCTGTTGGTTCTTCATCGGGGTTAATCGAGGAGTGTGGGCTTCCTCCAGATTTAAGGGATTCTTCTTCCAAGCCAGTTAGAGCCTTTAGTTGTTGCTCGATTGTTTCCCTGCGTTTATTGTATTCTTCTATGGTTCTTTTTTCATTTTCCAATAGATATTCCAGGGAAGGCATTTCCTCAAAAAAGGATAGAAGGTTATCCTTACTAGTTGAGGAGTCATTTGTTTTGTCTAAGTTTATATTGTTGTTTTCTAGGTTTAGTTCTGAGTTGTTTTCTGAGTTTAATTCTGGGTATTCATATTGAAAAGGCAGGTTTTCGTTTGTCTTGGGGCTCATATCCATGTCCATGTCGTTGGTTAGATTATGTTGTAGTGTAGGAAGGTAGGGGTTGAGATCAAGGGGTTTGCCTGGTTCTATAATATCAGTATACTTGTCTTCCAGGTTAAGTGGGTCGTCCCCGTGTAAATCATTCGGATGTGTCGTCATTTTGGGTTTCTTTCTTAAGGGTTTCAAGAATGGCCGAATTGAGCTGAAGGTGTTTTTGTTGGTTATGGGGCGTTTTCTTAACCTCTTTGAGGGGGCAAGCTGACTTCTGGTTATGACCATAGCTGTCCTATGTCAAAAATGAGGCTCTGCTCCTCCTTTGGTAGGCCTCCTCTTCCTCCTCACAGACGCCGTCCTCCTGTACGAACACCACCTGGAGTCAGGGTCCCGCTTGGGAATAGGGATTTCCTGGCACCCCCTCCTCCTTCTTTTCCCCGAGGAAGCCGGGAGGAAGGAACAGCAACTGCCCAACAGCTCCGGCTCCGGTGTCCGCCCCCGGAGCAATCCTCTTCCTCAGTGTCAGCTGGGCATTAGCTCCTCTTCCTCCACCTCCAACCACACCACCGTCCCAACTGCTGTCGAGTCCCCGGGCACCCTCAAAAGGTAGGCAGTGGGGCAAGGCACCGAAATGGCATGAGCGAGTCACAGATGTCTCCGATAGGTGTGGAGCCCATGTAGAGAGAGGAGAGTAACTAGCCTATCAAGGCCGGGGTGCATCTGCTTGTTTGTTAAATATTCTCAGTGGTTGGAGCTTTCTCTTCTCTGTTGAGATTCTTTGCTCTCAGTTTGTTCTCAGTTTGTGGAGTTTAATTGCTTAGCTGTAGTCAAACTCCTTAGTAGTTGTTGCTTACAAAATAACAGAGATAAGTCAAGGCAACAAAGGGCAGGAGCAGGAGCAGGAGGCGGTGTAAGCAACACACACAATGTAAGCAAGCAGCAAAAGTTCCAAAAAACAATGTAGCACAAGCTGCCCGAGCTGCCAGAGCTGAGATAAATTGAAGTTTTGATAGTTCAAGGCCAAATGAGGCAAAAATATTAAAGGGAGGAAGGATAAGATAAAGAAAAACAGTCACGATACTGGAGCTCAGCTAAACACCTCTTAACACGCCGACGCCATCTTCCTCTCTCTATGATATCAAATAAATGGGAATAGTAGCAACTACGGAAGCTTCTGGATATGTTTTGTTTAGTGTTTATTTATTATTTATTTATTGTCAGGAGTGAACCAAACAGTTGTATTACATTAAAACAAACACACAAAACACAAAGTTTGCAAACTTGCTGTTCGATTAAATGTCCTTTGACTAGTAGTTGGCCACTCTGGTGTTGCTATAAGAAGGTCCTCCACTGTGCATGTAGCAGGGCTCAGGTTGCATTGCAGTAGGTGGGTCTGTGGTTTGCTCTTCTCCACACTCACGTTGTGGATTCCACCATTTTGCATGAACCATGTTGCTTTGCCATTTTTACCATAACAGTTTAATTTCCCCTCAATCCTGTTTGTCCTGCCACTGTGATATCACATAGACTAAACTCCCAGGCTCATGTATTGGGCTTAGGAAATGAGATGCTTATGACCTAAAACAAGATTGTAGGAATGGTAAGATCCATAGTGTGTCCCCGGTAGCGCAGTGGATTAAACCCCTGAGCTGCTAAACTTGTTGACCGAAAAGTTGCAGGTTCGATCCAGGGAGTGGCATGAGCTCCCACTTTCAGCCCCAGCTTCTGCCAAGCTAGCAGTTCGAAAACATGCAAATGTGAGTATATCAATAGGTACTACTCCGCGGGAAGGTAACGACACTCCATGTAGTCATGCCGGTCACATGAACTTGGAGGTGTCTATGGACAGTGTCGTCTCTTCGGCTTAGAAATGGAGATGGGCACCAACTCCCAGAGTTGGACACAACTGGACTTAATGTCAGGGAAAAACCTTTACCTTTTACCTAAGATCCAAAAGTAAGGTTCCAAATTTTATTCCAGAAAGTAACTGTATGGCTACCCTGGATTTAATTTCACACTCCCATTTACCTGGCCCAGAACTTGGAACCTTTTTAAAATGGCTACTAAGAAAACCTTCTATACAGTATATGCCTACATATAAGTGCATCATTGCTTTTCTCTTTGGGAAACCTATTAAATGTTATGTATCTTGTCAAAAATATGTTTCTGTGTTGTGTGAAATAATTCTAAAATAACTCTTGTTTACCATCAACTTCAACTCAGTATACGGTGATATAAATAATACAGTTTAAAAGAAATCTTACCTTCATTAGAGTAGCATTTTACACTTAACATGATAAAATTACTGCATCTGACTTGTTTTTATGATTAGATGAAAATCTCAAAATTCAATACATGAACCATTATTTCACAGCACTGAAATTACAGTTTTAAAATTAGATTTCTAGGCTTTTCTCCAAAATGCACTTTGATGTATTTCCCAAAGCTTTTCTCCAGAAATCTGATTAAATGACAAGGTATGAATTGCACTTATTACAATGGGGAAAATAGGCAAACTGCCAACAGGTGGCAGTATGAGAACAAAATGCCTTTCAACTTTACAAGGGAAGAGACATTGTCTTTTGTAACTGGTATCGTTTTCGATACTTTACCTTAAAATTCCCATTGAAACCACATTCTCTGCACAGTGAAGCTGTTTTAGAGCGGTTATTTGAAATCAGGTGAACGCTGATCTCTGCAAACTAGTTCTACCATCTAAAACACAGTATCCTCCAAGGTGAAATATGGGGGTGTTAAGTGCTGGGTTGTGTATCATTAAGTTTCTGTTTGAAATCATTGCCTGGAAATAAGAGATGGGATAGGAGAAAATGAACCTCTGTTAGCCAGCTCAGTTCAGCATTGCTTCTTGGGGTATATCAACATGGATCACAAACCCAGATGTTGCCCCTGGATGTCTACACAATGTTCAGGGGCTTGACCCAATTTTACCTCATGTTAGGAGGAGTTGGAAAATGCTAGAAGAAGCAAAGAACACCAGCATTGAAGCGATGCTCCTATGCCACCAACTCTGCTGGACTGGTTACATTGTTTGAATGCCTGATCACAGTCTCCCAAAGAAGTTACTATAGTCCCAACTCAAGAACAGGAAATGTAATATTGGTGGACAGGAAAAGAGTTTAAAAGATGGGCTTAAAGTCAACCTTAAAAACTGTGACATAGACACCGGGAACTGAGGATCCCTGGCCCTTGAGTGCGCTTACTGGAGGTCAGCTGTGACCAGCAGTGCTGCAGAATTCGAAGAGGCACAAATGGAAGGTAAAAGGAAAAAATGTCCCAAGAGAAAGGAGCATCAAGCCAACCTTGACCAGGACTGCCTTCCACCTAAAAACCGATATCCTCACTGTGGGAGAGCATGCAGATCAAGAATAGGGCTCCACAGCCACCTACATATCCTTGCCAAGACACTACAGTAAGAGTACCATCATCCTCAGGAATCGCCTAAATTAGTCTGTTGTCAAGCTTAGTGTTACTTGTCCTATATCTATGCATTGCACTTCTTCTTCTTTTAATTGTAGTACCTTGCCTTTCTCTGCTGTTTGACACACAGAGAGACAACCTCATTGAACAGACAATTTCTCCTTTCCCAGCACCACAGCCTTAGGTCCCCTTTGAACTGATTTGAAAAAATATTGAATCTCCATTGTACTTGTAATACGCAAGTATTGTGTTGGCCATTTGTTTCCTCTAGTCTAAGGTACACTATGGTCTGATCAAAATATCTGTTCAGTTGGAAAGCTTTTCATGTATATTTTCCTATTCAATTGCAAGCATGGGTTCCTGGCCCATTGCCAATACTTTATTTATCTCAGATCTCTTTATCTCACCTTTCTAAGATTTGCTGAAAATAGCTGATGGCTTTTATAACACACTCTCACACACAAACCACACATGAAAACAATCCAATTGCCAACTTAAAAACCCTGGTGTCCAAACCCATATGTAATCAAAGTCCTGCAAAACTTTCTCATTTCTCTTATCTAAAAGTCTTTTAAAACTAGTAATGGGCAAGCATTGAGGACATTGTGTGTGTGTGTGTACACGTACACGTATGTGTGTGTGTACACCTACTTCATTTTCTTATACCCTGGAGCACCACTCAATTTCAGTTATAAAAGCATGTTATTTCAGGCCCTTTTAATGGTATAAAGTTGAGAAGGATAGAAAGTGGTTGTGCAGTTTTCTAAATTTTTTTTGTATGAATATACGTATGAAAGGAGGCCATGTGGCAAGGTGGGATCTGTGGACTGGCCTTTGGGAAGTATCTGTGAAGCAGGTGAACCATTTTAAACTAAAATTGCCTAAATTGCCGGGAATTATGAGGAAGCTATACAAGTCACATTTCATGGGAAAGATAATTTAAGAAAATTTGCAATTGACAGTCTTATTCCCAGAATTGAAGAAGCTTCTAGTTCAGCACCTGTACTTCACAGGGATATGAATCTTGATGGGTGATGGAGGTAGATTAGCCACATACAGACTACTAAGAGTTACAACATTATGAGGTTTGTTCTTCTTTCCACCAAAATTCAGTAGAAACGCTGACAACTTTTTGTGATGCAGGGGAATGTCAGTGGATCATTCCAGACTCTGGAGCCTTACCTCCCCAAGTGAAATTCGAGCAGAATTTCTGGAAACACTGTTGAATGTGAGCAGTGGCCGTGCAAAAGAGCATAATGGGTATATTCCTTTCAGTGGAACTATGTGATATGACTGGAAGTGTTACATCTCTACTGAGGAGGTGCGATTGTTTAGAAGCAGCGCAATAACTAATACTTCATTCTGAGAAGATGGCTATATTACTGATAGTGGTCCATTCGAAGAGGGAGTAGATCAGGGGTACTCATTAGGTAGCTCGGGAGCTACTAGTAGATCTTCGGCCCTCTTCCAGATGATCTTTGGGCCTCACCAGCTGGATGGGGCACTCCTGCCATGCACATGCACACCCTGCGCGCACAAGCGCTCCTGCTGTTGGCTTCCGCTCTCGCTGTGCTTCTTTCACCTGCGGGGCATTGCAGGAAGAAGGAAGCACAAGGCGGGTCCTCTGGCGGGAGCACCCTGTTTCTCTCTTGTCCAGAAGCAGCTGTGCAGCCTCCGTTGCCAGCGAGACAGGCAGGGCGGAGCGCTCCCTCTGGATGCCCCGCCTCATGCTTTCTCCTTCTTTCAATGCCCCGCAGGTAGAAGAAGTGCTGCGTGGGTGGAAAACAGCAGCAGGAGCACGCGTGGCAGTGGGAGCGCGCAGGAGCGCATGGCGGCGGGGGCAGGTCGATCTTTTGGATTTGGTTGCTCTAAGAGTAGCTCGCATGCTGAAAAAGTGTGAGCACCCCTGGAGTAGATCATCTTTATTTGAGGGGACTTGAACTTGCCATGCTAAAAGTGTGCATGGAGTGGGGGCATCTATGTCCTCATATAATCTGTTTGGGGGCACTGGTAGAACTCAGTGTGAATGAAAGTATTAATATAAATGAATGAATGAATGAACGAACAAACAAACTCACTGTCAATGGAGTCATGCAGTTGTTGTGCCACAGCCATCTATGTTTGGTGATCTAACTGCAAACCCTCAAAAACAATAAAGAAATGCTACTGAAAAACATAGTCAATAGATCCACTTTTTGGAAAACAAAAAAAATTAGATACTCCTACGCTACTAAGTAGGAGCAAAATCTTTGCATATACTGTAAATATGCCAGTACTTAAATTCCTTAGATGTTAAGAAGAGCCTCATGACAGTAAGAGCTGTTTGATAGTGGAAAAGGATCTCTATCAGGGATGCTGATTTTGTTGGAGAGTCCTACACTGGAACGCAGGAGGCTAAGTAGCTCACCATGTATCTTCCAACTCTGTGATTCCATGACATGGCTGTCCTACCTACCAGTGTGTTTTCAAGCACCTAGAGCTGGTGCTACCTATACAGCTCTAAACAGCTTGGGGCATTCTGGCTTGAAGGATCTCCTTTCTCTATATGACCAGACGAGCCATTAGGTGCAATGCAGAAGTAATGTAGTTTGACATCACTTTAACTGCCATGGCTCAATGCTACCTTTGCAGCCATCTGTTAAGTAAATCAGAGTAATACAGAAGTATTATGTTGTGCTTCTCAGACCATCCAACCTTGCTGCGGATTTCATTGAGTATTTGTTAGAAGATTTATCATTACGTGCCTTCACAGCTGGGATTTTGACCAAAATCAATTTGTTTCCCAAATGCCTGATGATCCACATCACTTATTTTATATTTGTCATTTTTCTAAAAAGTGACTTCATGTTGAATTAAAGCACAGAACTGACATCCTAGCAAAAGAAAGCTCTTTTTAATATCTCCTCAGTGGTTTCATCTCTTTTCAGAGGTGGTGCCTATATTTGAAGTCAAAGCATATAGTTGTGCATGTTTCAAATCTAACATGAAAATGAATTAAGAAGTCAACCATTCTTCTTGCTGTTGTCAATACAATTTCAACTGGGTTGTGCAATAAGACATAATAAAAAGGTTTAGTAACCATTTTTATTGTCTGCTAACCATATTTAAGGTTATTGGTTTTAATGTGTACCTTTCCCTACTTTTCTCCTGCTAATAATAGCAATATTTTTTTAAATTCTAGCTGCGCACAGAGTGGTCAACAGGTACTACAAGCACCAAACATCCATTTTCAATGGATCCTATAAACTCTGTGATAGTCCTCATGGAAGTATTTGACTCATTTTCATTTATGCTGTACTTCTCTCTTCAAGTTATGCATTCTGTATTGTAAATTTAGATGAAAGTTCTCTATTATTAAAAGCTTTCAAGTTCCCTTCAATTTTTATTCATGCATGTCACTCAAATTCATAATGGAATTTGCCATTCTTTTCCATCCTATGCGTCATGACATAAAGCACCAAAATGCACATTTTCCAGAATTGCTTTATGAATCTACAAAGAGTCTTCTTGAATGAGACCTAAGGCCTGTTCAAGTCAAAATTGCATCCCCACAGTGATCAACTGGATGGCTGTGGAAAACTTGAAGCTGGACATGAGTGCAGCAGCATGCTGTTATTATTGGCACTCAAAAAATGCAATTCTTTCTAATAAAGTTTTCTTGATTGTTAGTGATTTATGGCCTTATTTTCTGCTAGAACTTTGTCTGTAGCAATCACCATATGTGTGTACACAAAGATGGTAAAGTTTAGATGAATTGTAGTACAAAGCATGCAGGTGCAGAAAGAAGAGATAAATTACAAAATTAAAATTAATTAAAATCTCTGAGATGAGGTTAGGAGCTTGTTATGCATTTGAAAATTATAAATTTACTGGATTTGACTTATGAGCCAATTAAGTTTGAGCTTCATGTTTCAGCAGAAGAGACAATCAAGCCATAGTTCATGCTTAGAAAAAAAGGTTTGTGTAAGACTTTCTCTTTCCTTTTGAAAGGATGCCAACAATCAAATTTCAGACAAAGTGGTACCAAGATGACAATAGGTTGTGTTACCCCCTGCATACACCCACCCACCAAGGAAGCTGTTCCTGTGCTAAACCAGTGCCTGGCAGCTGTAATGTATTGGATCAGGACTTAATCCAGACAAGACAGATGTGCTCCCAGTAGAAAGCCAGATCTGGGAATTGGGATTCAGCCTGTTCCCTTCCCCCCTGAAAACACGGGTTTGCAGTTTGAGGGGTCCTCTTGAATTAATCTTTGAACCTGGAGGCCCAGGTTTTAGCTGTGACCAGGAATGATTTTGCAGTCAAAACTAGTGTGGCATTCCAGGAGAGATCAGATTTGGCTACCATGGTACAAGCTCTGGTTACCTCCCATTTGGATTACTGTAATGAACTCTACATGGATCTGTATTTGAAAAGTGATCACAAACTTTAGTAGGCCCAGAGAGCTGCAGCCTGATTGCCGACTGGCTTTGGCAAGAGGAATCACAAAACTCCATTGTTGTAATAGCACTATTGGCTCCTCAATTTTCTTTTCTTTACCTGCTGCCCATCAGATGATGTAAGGAGGCTTCCTGTGAAAGCCCCTCCTCCACCTGGAGGGAAAGCATCGTACGACACTTCCCTGTCAACATGGGGGGGGGGGACTTCCCGTGTTGTGTTGCTCCAATGGAGGAGGCTTCATTTATTTAGGCCTTACCTTATTTAGGTTTCACCTACAATGGAGTCATTGCAGGGCCTCTCCAGGAAGGTGATGCCCATGTGATGGAGAAAGCATTGTTCACTGTTGTGAATTGATATTTTTGTTATTACTTTGGGAAAATGGATTGTGGATGGGTGCTCTTGCTTGACTTTGTTTTAGTACGAGCAGAAATAGATGCAGATGTTAGGAACGTTAGGAACTTGTTCTATATGTAGAAGCAACAACTGTCGAGGAAGTCTGGCTCTATTCATGCCCAATGACAGGAGAATCAAAATGGGGAGAAGCAGAGTATAAAAGACTAAAAAACTCTGAGGCCACTAGCATAAAACAAGCTGAAGAACAAAGCCAAACAAGTTAAAAGAAATGCATGGCCAATTCAAGGGGCTGGGAATTCAAGAAAGCCAAACACACAAAGGAGGGCATTTCTGACATTTTTAAATCAGTTGTTTGCAGTAATAAGGACTATTATCTGCTGGGAAATTAATAGCTTCCTGGTCTGGACAGCCAGGTGGCTAATTGCATGATGTTTGATATTTACATTTGTGTATGAAGCATTTGCTTCTCCTCTGTTCCTGTTTGGCTTGTTGTTGCTGTACAAAGAAAGAGGTCTTTCTTTAGCAGCCGCCCATTGCTACTGAAATGAGATCTCATCATCCATACAGCTGCATTGCCTATGTCTGCTCTTTATTTTTCAGTCTCTATAGAGACTCTTCTGCAACTGCAGCCCCTTCGTGCTTTGATATTTATGGGCCAGATTCCTCATATTCCATATGACAGGCCTTCTCAATCACAAAAGAAGCTTGCTTTCCCAACCCTGCAATTCTTTTAAGCAAAATGGTGTATATGCTATTTCTATTTTAGACCAAACTATATTATCTCCCAGCTTCTTTGACATATGGTCCAGAATCTGGGAAAGGCAGTTCCCACTGTTTCCCCACTTTCATTGGATTCCTGTGATCCCAGCAAGTTCTAGCCTAAGGTTCCATCAAAGTGAGGTTTCATTATTGATGAGATCAAAGTAAAAAAGGAGGAAATATAGCCAATTTGTGAATCTTGCACTTCATCACAAGTATTATGGCTATAAGAGATGCAGCATACAAGAAATAATATGACTGAATTCTAGTCAGAGCTTTCTTTATGGACCCAGGAAAATGAATATTATATAGCTATGTCTGCTGAGAGGATGGATTTTATTTAGGCTTCACCTCAGATTTACATTCTATATTTATGACTGTTCAAAGTATTCTTTCTGGTTTAGGAGTGCACTGATGTGCTCCACTGGGCATTTTTGTTTGTTTATTCTAAAATGAATTTCTTTATTCTGAGCAACACATTTATATCCTTGTGAAAAGGCGGGATGATAGGGATGATTATGGTCATGTACCTCTTTTCTACCTTATGTTCTACTTTACATTCAATAATAAGTTACTACTTACTGTGTAAAGAGGGAACAAAGGACAAAGATATATCAAAAGCAAGAGCTTGAATTGTATAAAATCTCTCATACGGTATAGTTTAAAGAAAAAATGGTTTCATAACTGGATGAGGAAGAGATAAAGAAATTCCACTAACAGCTGCAAAAACTTAGTCTTCAGCAGTTAGAGATTAGTTAGTCTATGCTTAATTGTACCAGAAGCAGCAGCTTTTAATGCTGTTTGCTGATGCAATGCCCAGAATGGATGAAGACACTTGAATTACATTACTGTGTGCATTTACAATCTAAATTTGGGGTAAAATGATACTCCTCATCACTGTAATATATTGCAAGTGATATGTGCATAATAAGTATTAAACGTCCTCCCTACAGGAAGGCAATGTGCCTTGACTAAGGAGGCATCTACACTGTAGAATTAATGAAGGTCGACACCACTTTAACTGCCACAACTCAATGCCATGGAATCATGGAAGTTGCAGTCTTACAAGGTATTTTAGCCATCTCTGGCAAAGAGTACTAGTGTCTCACCGAACTTCAAATCTCAGCATTCCATAGCATTGAGCCATAGCATTTCAAGCGGTGTCAAACTACTACAGTAATTCTTCAGTGTAGATGCACCCTAAGTAATGTCTGGGTAATATAATGCATTCAGACCAGAAATATATGTGTGAGATTAGCGTCTGCGAGGACTATGAATTACATAAGCTAATTGTTGTATTTAACAAATATCTAAAAGAATAATAAAAGTTGCAGGTCCTGTTAAAATGTTATGGTTTTAGGACATAGCTTTGTTACAACCTCATCATATGGGGCTAGATTCGGCGGCAAACCCCTGGTCACTCACAGAGCCAGCTAGCTCCCATCAAGCGATGTCAAGCCGGCTCAGTGGGTGCAGAGGGGCCACCACCGCCCTGGCAACACGGGAGGCTTCCCGTATTTCCCTAACTATGGGGGGAGGCTGCATGCACCACACACACTCCACACTTACCCTCCATGTGATCACCCTCCCATTGAGGCGGGTGATGCGAGGTGTGGGGTGCTTTGCGGTGAAGTGGACTGCCACCTCCTTCTGCTGCCGGCCAGGTGATTAGTCTGGATCCACATGCAAAAGGATCATATAGCATCTCTGTTGCCTCTGAAGCAGTAGGTTTAAGCCTGTGAATACTTATGTGACCAACTTCTTATTCTGTGGTCAAATGTGTTACAAGATTCCTTTGTTGTTATTGGTGTGATTGCTATCAGGTTGCCTTTGATTTATGGCAACCCCATGAATGAGAGATCCCCAAGTCACCATGTCATCAACAGGCCTGTTCAGGTCTTCCAGACTCAGGGTCATGGCTTCCTTGATTGAGTCTATCCATTTGAAATGTAGTCTTCTGTTTTTCCTGCTGTCTCCTACCTTGCCAAACATGTTGTCTTCTGGATGTTCTTAATCCCATTACCTGCATATTTTGTATGCCCACAGTGCAATAAGGGTCTTTGGACCATGATAAAATGTTGTTAAAAATGTTGTTGTTGTTGTCTTCTCTAGTGAGTCATGTTATGTGTATTTCCAGAAAGTCCAAAATTTATTTTTTAAAGAAAACACCAATGTTGATTTATCTACTAAACAACACAGTTTATTTTCTTTTAGAAGCTTAGATGACCAATAATTAAACTCTAAGGAACTCTACCTACATACTACACTTCACCATCCAACTTGTTGGCTGGTGGAGCAATTTTGTCTCCTCCCCTCGAAGAAGAGATTGGTTAATTTTGCAGAATCTGCTGGAAGGGAGGAGGGGCTGGCATAGTGGTGCCAGCCCCTTTTCCCTCAGTCTGCATCAAGACATCGTTGAGTGAGGAACACCTTGGAGCCCATGCAGCACCAGGTCTGTGCAGAGGCCATGAGGGAGGCCCAGAGTTCATCTTCCAGGCTGAACTGGCCCCTTGCCCTTCGTAGGCCTCTGCTAAATTTAGTTATATCTAAGTGTAATTCTTCCTGGCTTCCCTGGACAGGGAGCCAGGCCTGGAGGGCTTCGTTTTGATTGCCCCCCCCTTTCCTATAACATAATATTAATTTAAGTCCCCCTCCTCGTGGCACAGTGGGTTAAACCACTGAGCTGCTGAACTTGCTCACTAAAGGTTGGAGGTTCCCACTGCTAGCCTCAGCTCCTTCTTAAAAGGGCCCTGGGGTGGGATTCCCTGACTCACCCTTGTCCTCTTCACTTCAGGGCCTCATGGCCATGCCAGGGCCATGGAGGTGGCCATTTTGTGGGTGGGGCCATTGCCACCATCTTTAAAGGGTGGCTACCATTGCAGGGGGTGGAGACTCAGCTGCCATTTGGGTGAGGTCAGTGGCCATCTTGGGGGTGGGGCCATGGCAGCCATTTTGTGTTAGGCTTGGTGGCCATTTTGGTAAGGTCAAAATAAATAATTTTAAATAACTAAATAAAATTAAGAATAATAAATAGCAATTAACATATACATGTTATGATACAAGACACATGCAAGCTGACTGCATTAAATCATTACTGACCAAGTAGGCAGAGTGAGCTCCTTACTGTTAATAGTCTAGCTTGCTGTTGACCTATGCAACCTTAAAGATAGTTGCATCTGCTCCTTGGCAGCTGAATGCATTAAATCACTACTGAACAAGTAGGCATGCGTTCAAAGCAAGCCCTGGGGGCAGAGTGAGTTCCTTAATAATTATATATATATATATATATATATATATATATATAAAAATACATTTTAATAATAAAAATAGATGAAATAAATATAAAAGATTTATATACAGTATATATTTAAAAGATAATTTAAAGAAAAAAGAAAAAAGAATGAAATGACTTTATATATATATGTATAAATTGAAACAACTTAATAGTTACATATGTATATGTGTATACATAAATATAACAAATAATAAATAAATAAATAAAAAGAAGAGAAAGAAAAAGAAAATGAGGAGGTGACAATATTTAAATATCAATAACAGTCCTTAACAGGTAATCATTTAAGTGATATCGAAGACAATGAAGATTTTGGAAAAATAAAATAAAATAATATTAAAGGGAGCAAGGAAGCTCCCGATTTGAGGTGCAGCTTGCTACTGACCTATATTACTAAAATTTGGATTTAACATGATGTAAATGAAATATTAAATACGAGTTAATCTTGAGGTCAGACATAAATGAGATTATGGGCTGTAATGATTTGATGTTCGGAAGGGCATTTATTGCAACTAGCTCGTAAAGAAGTCAGGTGTTCAAATGCTAGCCACCTGCATTAAATCACTACTGACCAAGAAGTCATGTATTCAAAGCAAGCCGGGGCCAGTGAGCTCCTGACTGTTAATAGTCTAGCTTGCTGTGGACCTATGCAACCTTTTGGATAGTTGCATATGCGAGTTGGCAGCCAGCTGCATTAAATCACTACTGACCAAGAAGTCATGTTTTTAAAGTAAGACTGGGGACAGGGTGTAGCTCCCGACTGTGGATAGTCCAGCTTGCTGTTGACCTAGACAATCCTAATGTATAGTGGCATCCACGAGTTGCTAGCTCCCGACTGTGGATAGTCCAGCTTGCTGTTGACCTAGACAACCCTAATGGATAGTGGCATCCACGAGTGGGTAGCCAAATGCATTAAAATCATTACTGACCAGGAGGTCATTGTGTTCAGAGCAAGCCTAGCGGCAGAATGAGCTCCCAACTTTTGATAGTCCAGCTGGCTGTTGACCTAGAAAGCCTTACTTAATAGTGGCATCCGCAGGTGGTTGCCAACTGCAATAGAATAATTACTGATCAGGAAGCCATGTGTTCAAAACAAGCTGGGGGGCATAGTGAGCTCCCGACAGTGATAGCCTAGCTTGCTGTTGACCTATGCAACCTAAACGATAGTTGCATTGCAAGTTGGGAGCCAACTGCGTTAAAATCATTGCTGACCAAGCAGACACATGTGCAAAGCAAGCTTGGGGGCAGTGAGAGCTCCCCACGGTGAATAGCCTAGCTTGCTGTTGACCTATGCAACTTTAATTGAAAGTTGGAGCAGCGAGTTGGTAATCAACTGCATTAAATCTCTAATGACCATGAAGTCATGTGTCCAAAACAAGTCTGGGGGCAGAGTGAGCTCCTGACTGTTAATAGCCTAGCTTGCTGCTGACCTATGCAACCTTAATGGATAGTTGCATCTGCTAGTGGTGAGACAGCTGCATTAAATCACTACTGCTCAAGAAGTTATGGGTTTAAAGCAAGCTGGGGGACAGAGGGAACTCCCTGCTGTTAATAGTCTAGCTTGCTGTTGACCTATGCAACCTTAAGGATAGTGGCACCTGCTAGTGGTACCTAGCTGCAATAAATCACTGCTGACCATGAGTTCATGCCTGAGAAGCCAGCCTGTGGGCAGAGTGAGCTTCCGACTGTTAATATTCTAGTGTACTGTTGACCTATGCAACCTTAGAGATAGTTGCATTTGCTGGTTGTAGCCAGCTGCATTAAGTCCCTGCTGACTAAGAAGTCATGCGTTCAAAGCCAGACGAGGGGAAAGGTCGACACTGGAATATATTCCCTACTTCCAAAGCTGCAAGGGATGCCTATAGAATTATTGTTTGCTTCATAAATGTAATTTATTACTGTTATGAATGGTAAAGTGATTACTGATATGTAGGCTGTTTTATATTCATTGGATCAGATTTACACAGATCCCGATAGGCCCAAACGTGAGTTTCTGTTTTATGTCTTTGTTAGCAGCAGCAAGAAGTTGCTTTTCCCTTCCAAGTTGCCTTAAGCAAGGGAAGGGGTGGGGCTTGCTACAGCAGCTCCCAGCTGACTCACATCCTGCCAGGTGGGAGGAGTTAGCCTAGTTTCTGTTTTAGGTCTTTGTTAGCAGCAGCAAGAAGAGGTTGCTCCCTTCCAAGTTGCCTTAAGCAAGGGAAGGGGTGGGGCTTGCTACAGCAGCTCCCAGCTGACTCACATCCTGCCAGGTGGGAGGAGTTAGCCTAGTTTCTGTTTTAGGTCTTTGTTAGCAGCAGCAAGAAGAGGTTGCTTTTCCCTTCCAAGTTGCCTTAAGCAAGGGAAGGGGTGGGGCTTGCTACAGCAGCTCCCAGCTGACTCACATCCTGCCAGGTGGGAGGAGTTAGCCTAGTTTCTGTTTTAGGTCTTTGTTAGCAGCAGCAAGAAGAGGTTGCTTTTCCCTTCCAAGTTGCCTTAAGCAAGGGAAGGGGTGGGGCTTGCTACAGCAGCTCCCAGCTGACTCACATCCTGCCAGGTGGGAGGAGTTAGCCTAGTTTCTGTTTTAGGTCTTTGTTAGCAGCAGCAAGAAGAGGTTGCTTTCCCTTCCAAGTTGCCTTAAGCAAGGGAAGGGGTGGGGCTTGCTACAGCAGCTCCCAGCTGACTCACATCCTGCCAGGTGGGAGGAGTTAGCCTAGTTTCTGTTTTAGGTCTTTGTTAGCAGCAGCAAGAAGAGGTTGCTTTCCCTTCCAAGTTGCCTTAAGCAAGGGAAGGGGTGGGGCTTGCTACAGCAGCTCCCAGCTGACTCACATCCTGCCAGGTGGGAGGAGTTAGCCTAGTTTCTGTTTTAGGTCTTTGTTAGCAGCAGCAAGAAGAGGTTGCTTTTCCCTTCCAAGGTGCCTTAAGCAAGGGAAGGGGTGGGGCTGCTACAGCAGCTCCCAGCTGACTCACATCCTGCCAGGTGGGAGGAGTTAGCCTAGTTTCTGTTTTAGGTCTTTGTTAGCAGCAGCAAGAAGAGGTTGCTTTTCCCTTCCAAGTTGCCTTAAGCAAGGGAAGGGGTGGGGCTTGCTACAGCAGCTCCCAGCTGACTCACATCCTGCCAGGTGGGAGGAGTTAGCCTAGTTTCTGTTTTAGGTCTTTGTTAGCAGCAGCAAGAAGAGGTTGTTTTTCCCTTCCAAGTTGCCTTAAGCAAGGGAAGGGGTGGGGCTTGCTACAGCAGCTCCCAGCTGACTCACATCCTGCCAGGTGGGAGGAGTTAGCCTAGTTTCTGTTTTAGGTCTTTGTTAGCAGCAGCAAGAAGAGGTTGTTTTTCCCTTCCAAGTTGCCTTAAGCAAGGGAAGGGGTGGGGCTTGCTACAGCAGCTCCCAGCTGACTCACATCCTGCCAGGTGGGAGGAGTTAGCCTAGTTTCTGTTTTAGGTCTTTGTTAGCAGCAGCAAGAAGAGGTTGCTTTCCCTTCCAAGTTGCCTTAAGCAAGGGAAGGGGTGGGGCTTGCTACAGCAGCTCCCAGCTGACTCACATCCTGCCAGGTGGGAGGAGTTAGCCTAGTTTCTGTTTTAGGTCTTTGTTAGCAGCAGCAAGAAGCAGTTGTTTTCCCTTCCAAGTTGCCTTAAGCAAGGGAAGGGGTGGGGCTTGCTACAGCAGCTCCCAGCTGACTCACATCCTGCCAGGTGGGAGGAGTTAGCCTAGTTTCTGTTTTAGGTCTTTGTTAGCAGCAGCAAGAAGAGGTTGTTTTTCCCTTCCAAGTTGCCTTAAGCAAGGGAAGGGGTGGGGCTTGCTACAGCAGCTCCCAGCTGACTCACATCCTGCCAGGTGGGAGGAGTTAGCCTAGTTTCTGTTTTAGGTCTTTGTTAGCAGCAGCAAGAAGCAGGTTGTTTTTCCCTTCCAAGTTGCCTTAAGCAAGGGAAGGGGTGGGGCTTGCTACAGCAGCTCCCAGCTGACTCACATCCTGCCAGGTGGGAGGAGTTAGCCTAGTTTCTGTTTTAGGTCTTTGTTAGCAGCAGCAAGAAGAGGTTGTTTTTCCCTTCCAAGTTGCCTTAAGCAAGGGAAGGGGTGGGGCTTGCTACAGCAGCTCCCAGCTGACTCACATCCTGCCAGGTGGGAGGAGTTAGCCTAGTTTCTGTTTTAGGTCTTTGTTAGCAGCAGCAAGAAGCAGTTGTTTTTCCCTTCCAAGTTGCCTTAAGCAAGGGAAGGGGTGGGGCTTGACAGCAGCTCCCAGCTGACTCACATCCTGCCAGGTGGGAGGAGTTAGCCTAGTTTCTGTTTTAGGTCTTTGTTAGCAGCAGCAAGAAGCAGTTGTTTTTCCCTTCCAAGTTGCCTTAAGCAAGGGAAGGGGTGGGGCTTGCTACAGCAGCTCCCAGCTGACTCACATCCTGCCAGGTGGGAGGAGTTAGCCTAGTTTCTGTTTTAGGTCTTTGTTAGCAGCCCGCGCAATCGGCGCGCGAACTTGTAACAAGTCGGAAAAGAAATATCCAAAGACTTTTAAAAAAAATTAAATTAAGTAAATTAAGACCACAAAAAACAGTTAATCTACAAAAAAACCCCATATTAATAAGAAATGGAGGTAGTCAGCCAGCAGCGGGAGGGGGTTTCCCAGTTTTTGCATCGAGTGTCACATGTATGACTATCTGCCTGCCGGGCAGAAGTCTTGGGTGTGCGTTCGCTGCAGCGAGCTCCTGGCTCTCAGGGAACGTGTTTCTTCCCTTGAAGCCAAGGTAGCAGACCTGGAGAAGCACAGAGAGGAAGTGAGGCTGGAGGATAAGATCTCCAGAGATGCAATAGGAGCATCCCACTCCGTGCCGAGCAGCCCTCCAGCTGCCTTGGAAAATGGGGGTCTTGGGCAGGAGAACATCAGTCTGAGGAAGAGGGATCGGCTCCCTTAGTTGGGACCCCTTCCTCAGAGGCTGTGCCCATATCTTCGTGCACCGAAGATACTTCTCGACGGGTGGTAGGAGGGGGGCTTCTTGTAGTGGGTGATTCGATTGTCCGGAACATAGAAAGCTGGGTTTGTGATGGACGTGATGACCGCATGGTAAATTGCCTGCCGGGTGCAAAGGTCGCGGACATCACGAGGCATCTAGATAGGCTGGTGGATAGTGCTGGGGTGGAGCCAGTGGTCGTGGTACACGTTGGTACCAATGACATTGGGAAGGCTAAGCGGATGGTCCTGGAAGCCAAATTCAGGTTGCTAGGTAGAAGATTAAGGTCCAGGACCTCAAAGGTAGCATTCTCGGAAATGCTACCTGTTCCACGCGCAGGGACAGCCAGACAGGCAGAGCTCAGGAGCTTCAATGCGTGGATGAGGCAGTGGTGTCGAGAGGAAGGATTTAGATTTGTTAGGAACTGGGGAACATTTTCAGGAAAGCCAGACCTGTACAAAAGGGACGGGTTACACTTGAACGAAAATGGAACCAGACTGCTGGCAAATAATATTAAAAAGGCTTCAGAGCAGCTTTTAAACTGATTCCTAGGGGAAAGTCGACAGGAGCTGGGCAGCTTCCGGTTCGAGAGGGTGAAACGCCAAGTATGGAGGATGAAATTTACGCACAAATGGCTGATTCAACAGAAAAGATAGAAAGTAGTCAAGAGGTAGGACATGGTAGGCCTTCTACAAATTCTCATAAACAGCCAAAGTTGAAAGGGCACCAGAGCAATAAATATAAATGTCTGTACGCAAACGCTAGAAGCCTTCGAACAAAAATAGGGAGTTGGAATGTTTGGCAAAAGAAAAAAATATTGATATTATTGGCATAACAGAAACCTGGTGGACAGAGGAAAACAATTGGGACACAAAAATTCCAGGTTATAAACTGTACAGGAAAGACAGGAGAGGGAAAAACGGTGGCGGTGTGGCCTTGTACATAAATGAAGAGCTAGAATCTCATGAATTAGAATTTCAAGAAAATTCAAACTCACTTACAGAAACATTGTGGATAAAAGTCCCAGGACAAAAACTAATCTAGCATTAGGGATCTGCTATCGCCTCCCCACCAAACTCCAGAGGCAGACTGCTATCTGGAAAATGAAATTAAACAGGCCTCAAAAAGCAATAAATTAGTCATAATGGGGGACTTCAACTATCCCCGAATAGATTGGCTAAATTCTTGTTCTACGCATGAAAGAGAGACAAGGTTCCTCGACATGCTAGCTGATTATTCCCTTGAGCAGATGGTCATGGAACCAACCAGGGGAAAGGGGATCCTGGACTTGGTGCTAACTAATGAACAAGATCTCGTTCAAGATGTCCTTGTAACTGAGCCCATAGGTACCAGTGACCACAACACAATAACCTTCAACTTAAGTTTGCTAGCAAACTGTCAGTGAAAACTAACACAGAGACCTTAAATTTTCACAAAGGGAATTTCACCAAAATGAGAAAAATAGTAAAGAACAAACTAAAAGGAACAGTAAAAAAAAATCAAATCCCTCCAAAATGCTTGGAAACTGTTTAAAAATACTATAAAACAAGACGAACTAAAATGCATTCCTAAAATAAGAAAGAGGCCGGAAAGTCCAAGAGGACATCAGTATGGCTTACAAATGAAGTAAAAGATGTGATTGGAAAGAAGAAAAACTCATTTAAGAAATGGAAGGCTCTTCCTACTGAGGAGAACAGAAAGGAACACAAGCTCTGGCAAACTAAATGCAAAGCAACCGTCAGGAAAGCCAAGAGAGATTTTGAGGCACATATAGCTAAGAACATTAAAAAAATAGCAAAAACTTCTTTAAGTACATCAGAAGCAGGAACCCAACTAGAAAAGCAGTTGGGCCACTTGACGAAAATGGTAAGAAAGGGACGATAAGTGAAGACAAGGAGATTGCTGAGCGGCTAAACGACTTCTTTGCCTCCGTTTTCACACAGGAGGACAGACAACATATGCCTGCAGCTGAGTCAGTTTTTTCAGGGAGGAATTAAATGAATTAAACCAGATAGAGATAAACAAGGAAGATGTTCTCACATGCCTTACTAAACTAAATGTCAACAAATCACCAGGGCCAGATGGCATCCACCCCAGAGTTCTTAAGGAACTCAAGTGTGAAATTGCTGAAATTCTAGCCAAAATATATAACCTTTCTCTAAGATCAGGCACTGTACCCGAGGACTGGAGGGAGGCAAATGTAACTCCGATCTTCAAGAAAGGATCCAGGGGTGATCCAGGAAATTATAGGCCAGTTAGTCTAACCTCAGTTCCAGGCAAAGTGATGGAAACCATTATTAAAGAAAAAATTACTAAGCACATAGAAGAACAGGCATTGCTGAAGGAAAATCAACATGGTTTCTGCAAAGGCAAATCATGTCTTACTAACTTGATAGAATTCTTTGAGGGTGTAAATAAACACATAGATAAAGGGGACCCAGTCGATATTGTTTACCTTGACTTTCAAAAGGCTTTTGACAAAGTCCCTCACCAAAGGCTCCTAAATAAGCTCTTCAGCCATGGAATCAGGGGACAGGTCTTGTCCTGGATTGGAACCTGGCTAAACTGTAGGAAACAAAGGGTGGTAATAAATGGACACTTCTCTGGGTGGAAAGAGGTGAGAAGTGGCGTACCCCAAGGTTCAGTTTTAGGACCGTTACTTTTTAATTTATTCATAAACGATCTGGATGTAGATGTAAATTGTGAGGTAGCAAAGTTTGCAGATGACACTAAACTGTTCAGGGTAGTTAAAAATGAAACTGACTGTAAAGAGCTCCAGAAAGATCTCTCGAAATTGAGTGAATGGGCAACAAAGTGGCAAATGCATTTTAACCTAAACAAGTGTAAAGTCATGCACATCGGGGAAAAGAACCCCAAATACACTTATCAACTGATGGGATCAAAGCTTTCTGAGACAAACCAGGAAAGGGATCTTGGGGTTTTGGTGGACAGCTCAATGAAGATGTCAACCCAATGCGCTGCAGCAGTGAAAAAGCAAATTCTATGCTTGGCATGATCAGGAAGGGAATCGAAAATAGGTCGGCAAATGTTGTATTGCCTCTCTACAAATCTATGGTGAGGCCACATCTGGAGTACTGTGTACAATTCTGGTCACCGCACCTCAAGAAGGATATAACGGAACTGGAAAAGGTACAAAGAAGGGCAACAAATATGATCCAAGGGATGGAGCAGCTCCCTTATGAAATCAGGTTGCAACGCCTTGGTCTTTTCAGCCTTGAAAGACGGCGTTTAAGAGGTGACTTGATCGAAGTGTATAAAATCATGCATGGGATAGAAAAGGTGAACAAAGAAAAATATTTTCTCTGTCACACAATACTAGGACTAGGGGCACTCCCTAAAGCTCCAAGGTAGGAAAGTCAGGACTAATAAAGGGAAATATTTCTTCACCCAGAGGGTCATTGGGTTATGGAACTCACTTCCAGAGGAGGTTGTGACAGCTGTCAGCCTGGACAGCTTCAAGGCAGGATTAGACAGATTCATGGATACCAAGGGAATCAGTAGCTACTGAAATGGACATCCAAGTGCCACCTCTGTGTTGATGGAGGCAGGCAGGATTTTCCCGGGTACTGGTTGTGGGGGTCGGGAGCAGGTGAGGGTTTTGCCCTCCTTTCTGCTAGAGATCCCTGTGTACAACTAGTGGGCCACTGTGTGACACAGAATGCTGGACTAGATGGGCCGAGGCCCGATTCAGCATGGCTCTTCTTATGTTCTTATGTTCTTATGTTGGAAGGGCATACGCCCTGCCGCAGTTTACCCCCTTTTTTCGTCATGAGCATATCACAGTTTTGGGTGTTTTCAACAGATTGTACCCACAATCGACCAGGGTGCAATTGGCTGTGCCAGCTTATTACTTCCGGGCATTTCAGACTACATTGACGGTTGGCGGCATAAAAAGTTAACCTGGTGGTCAGGCCGTCAGGGCCAGACTCCGGAGAACAGAGAACCGAGCTCCCTGTAATTTTGAAAAGCCTGAAGCTCGAGGCTTACGCGGACACATGGGAGCGAATTGATTCATGCGAACGCTAGGACAGATTCT
Source organism: Anolis apletophallus (assembly GCA_030556195.1). Classification (NCBI taxonomy): domain Eukaryota; kingdom Metazoa; phylum Chordata; class Lepidosauria; order Squamata; family Anolidae; genus Anolis; species Anolis apletophallus. The sequence continues at coordinate 182,172,525 of JARBWK010000003.1, read as the reverse complement.
TTGCAGCCCTATGGGATCAGCGAGAATAGTCCTAGTGTCTAAAGCTGACAGGTTGATGCGGCCCTGGTTGAGTTTGGCATAACAATAATGCGTAATGGCATAGAGCGGCTGGTCCAGTCATCCAAAGCTTATTTGGGGTCAAGAGGCAACGTCATTAAACTGGCGGAGTGTAGTGACCCCATTTTATGGCCAGTTGAGGCTTTGGTGCTTCAAACAGTCTAGCAAGATTGGGCCTGGTTACCGTTTGGCAAGCCGGATGGTATACAGCTAACAACTTACCAGTTGTAGGCAGGCACCAGTAAGGTGCTAAGGATGATGGGTTGTGCTGCAATACAGGTTTTGCAACCCACTCTTGCTGCAGTTGAGAAGTCCCCGTGGCCGATGCTATGGGACATGACTCGGAGGTGATCAAACCCTGGGCAGATGGAAATCAAACGCCTTCAGGAAATACGTGGTACTCCGTTGTCATAAGTTGATTGTGCCGATCCATGGGATCCGTTTTGCTGAACCATGGTTTGAGTATCCGGTCTGCGAGCAGTTATTCGGACTGGGCTGCAAGGCAGGACTTGAGGACTCATTATGGTCAGCATGTTGGGGGCAATTAAGGTTTGCAACCCACGCTTGCTGCATTGGAGAAGCTTCAGTGGCCAATGCTATCGGACAAGACTCCGAGGGGGTTAAACCCCGAGCGGATGGAAATAAAATGCTTTCGGAAATGCGTGGTACTCTGTTTTAGCAAATTGATTGTGGTGATCTCGTTGAGATCCATTTTGCTGAACCATGGATGGAGTATCCTCGTCTGCAGGCACAGTTATATTTACTGGCTGCTAGGCAGGCCATGAGGACTCATTATGGTCTGCATTCTGGGGCAATACAAGTTTGCAACCCCCTATTGCTGCATTGGAGAAGCTACGGTGGCCAATGCTATGTGATGTGACTCGGAGAAAAAAAAACAAAAAAAAAAACCCTGGGCAGATGGAAATCAAATGCCTTCAGGAAATATGTGGGTACTCCGTGGTCACAATTAAGGTTGGATCTGTCGTTTCAGATCCTGCGTTGCTGAACCATAGATGGAGGATCCTCGTCTGCGGACACAGTTTCATACACTGGGTGTCCCGGCAGGCCATGAGGTTTCACTATGGTCAGCATTTGGGCCTCGATCCGTCGCTGCAGTTGAAGTAGCATGGGATCAGAGGTATGCGTTGGGACGGTTTGCTCCCGCTTTCGTTGCAGTCTAGGAGAGGGCCCCCCTCCAGACGTTGGGTTATACACCTTCGAGGCAACGATCTAGGCCCCTTGAAGGGTAGGGCCCTGTTCTTGCAAGCTTGGAATGACATCTGTAAAATATGGCATGCATGGTCGCGGTGCACATCGCCTGAGTCGGCTATCATCCCTCGCTTCCGGTGTCATGTAGCGGGGATGTTCAAAAATAATGATAATAATTTTAAAATATATATATATACATACATATATATATATGGAATCGGCTAGGAAACGGGTGAACCGGGCCATGCGCACGGTGCTTGCAAGAGTTCGGGGCTCCTACACATCCCATGGGGAGATCTTGCTTGACAGCCCTCACCTTTGCAGATCGGATGGAATCAATCTGTCTGCTATGGGCAATTTTTGTTTCTGCATAATGATGATAGGTGTTCGGTTTACAGTGGATGGCTTGGTGGGGGATGGGAGCTAAATAGGACATTTGCTCCCAATCCGTGGCGTAAATAGTTGAGTTATTCAAAGGTTTGTAGACACTTAAGGCACCCCTTAAGGGTGTGGGGCATTATGCAAACACTCACCTAGACGGTTAATTTTAGGGGTGAGGTGATGAGGAATGTCCCAGGAGCGGGAGAGTCTAGTCTCAAAAGTTGAGAGAGATTTCTCCTGATGTTTCCCTTCCGGGTTGCCCGGGTTGAAATCTACAGGGGACCCAGGCAGTACGCCTGAATAGCTGAGGGGTAGACGTTAGGTGACGCTACCTCAGCTTACGCACACCAAGTTGAACTGACACCAAAAAGTTAGTTGAGTTACAAGTTAAATAGGTAACTATTTAAATAAAAGTTGCCCAAATTTGAAACCATATATATTTGTGTCTGTCTCGTTATTTCGGGGGGTTGGAAGACAATACACTTCACCATCCAACTTGTTGGCTGGTGGAGCAATTTTGTCTCCTCCCTCGAAGAAGAGATTGGTTAATTTTGCAGAATCTGCTGGAAGGGAGGAGGGGCTGGCATAGTGGTGCCAGCCCCTTTCCCTCAGTCTGCATCAAGACATCGCCCACCACTCCCGCCCATGGATAGTATAATAATGATCGCTCAAATGGTTTAACATTTGGGGGTCGGATAGGAATTCGCCCACTGGGTTTTGCCTATCCTATACTGTCTATTAGGGGCTTAGATGGAATGGTCGGCTAGTAAACTAGCTAAGCGTAAATAGTTGAGTTATTCAAAGGTTTGTAGACACTTAAGGCACCCCTTAAGGGTGTGGGGCATTATGCAAACACTCACCTAGACGGTTAATTTTAGGGGTGAGGTGATGAGGAATGTCCCAGGAGCGGGGAGAGTCTAGTCTCAAAAGTTGAGAGAGATTTCTCCTGATGTTTCCCTTCCGGGTTGCCCGGGTTGAAATCTACAGGGGACCCAGGCAGTACGCCTGAATAGCTGAGGGTAGACGTTAGGTGACGCTACCTCAGCTTACGCACACCAAGTTGAACTGACACCAAAAAGTTAGTTGAGTTACAAGTTAAATAGGTAACTATTTAAATAAAAGTTGCCCAAATTTGAAACCATATATATTTGTGTCTGTCTCGTTATTTCGGGGGGTTGGAAGACAAAAACTGATAAGCATAAAGGAAAGCACTTTCAATACCTCAGCAAAGAGATCCATGAGATGGTGGAACAATATGCCAGTTTTATAGTGCATAGAATCTTCAAGGTCAGGGAGTAGAACTGGATTATTTTTGCTTTTGAATTTCCAGATTTGAGAGCCAGTGCTTCCTTTTTAGTATATGCACAGATGCAAATTGGAAAAAAAGCAATCACATTTTATTCTAGCAAGCTACAGCTGCTCTTATTAACATCAGAGGTATTAAATTCTTGCATAGGTTTTTCAGTTGCCTTGCTCTCTCTCAGGATGCCTTGTGAATTCTCCTCACAAGGTAAGAGATGAACAATGGCAAAAAAAATACAGGGAACAAGGTGCCTCAGGACAGGAGGAGTTACAAATAAATAAATGATATAATATTAATCCATCCATTCTAATTGCACTAAGGAGAGACAGCAATGCTGAAGGCTAGAATCATTCCTTTTGGCTCACATCTGAGGGGCATTGATCATTTGTTTAAGGAAATGCTTTTGCAAGGGTTGCAAGGTTTCCCAAAGGTGACAGAACAACAGTAAATGAAACAGTCTATTAAAGCAGACTTTGGAAACTGTCTTACTTCACATCAAGTCACAGTATTGCTGTTGGCTTTAAAATACTAATCAGGAGTTGAACATTCTATTACTTATGGAAATAGTTCTTTGCTGGTTAGTTCTGATGACAGAACTTTCCCCCCATAAACATGGTTATGTTTCGAATTTGGATCTGTTGTAAGTCCCTGTTCAGTGCAGAGAAAAGTGCTTATAAAGAAACCTGAACTGACTCACTGAACAAGACACTATGCAGTTCTGAACTTATCTTGGGCAAAATGTGCAGGTAGTATTTTGGTGCAGAAAGCAGCATTTTTTCCACAGAAAATAAAAGTTTTGTGTGTAGTATTTTCTGCACAGAAAAAGTTATCTCCTGCATAGAAAGTGCATGACAGACTTTGTTAACTGCGCACCGGGAAGTGGTGCAGCTGGCTAAGTGTCAGCTGCATAAGATCTCTCTGACCTGTAGGTTATGAGTTCGAGGCCTGCCCGGGTCGGGGTGGGTGCCTGACCTTATGTGTAGTAGCCTGCTGTCGACCTTTGCAGCCCGAAAGACAGTTCATTTGTCAAGTAGGAGATAAAGGTACCACATTAAGCGGGGAGGCGAATTTTTACTGATTTATGAGTCCATTAACAACTCCAGGAATTGCTGGAAGGAATGTGGAAGAATGACAAGGGAAGTTGGAAAAACACTGAGAAAGATGAGGAGTGCGTCAGCTCCCCCTGGTGGCCAGAAGTTTATCACAAGTTTACCAGAAAAATTGCCTCTTTGGTTCGTTTTTCTATGTCTATGTTCGTCAATATATGTATATATGTTAAAAAACTGCAGGGTTTGTCTGCAATGTATAAGTACTGTTATCCGCTCTGAGTCCCCTTCGGGGTGAGAAGAGCGGAATAGAAATGAAGCAAATAAATAAATAAATAAATAACCACTAATTAGACACATGACCGACAATTAGCAATATATTCCATTTATTACTTGGTCTCCAAACTGAATTTCTATATAATATAACAGTTTTTTCATGGATCCAAATAATTATTTTATTTATCGTATCGCAAGCGAACCAATGTATTTGTGAAAACACAAAGTTTAAAAGCTTGGTATTCTATTAAATGTCCTTTGACCAGTAGCTGGCCACTTGGAGTGCCTCTGGTGTTGCTATAAGAAGATCCTCCATTGTGCACGTGGCAGGGCTCAGGCTGCATTTTAATAGGTGATCTAAATAGTGAATGTGGACAAATGAGATATATTGAAAACATGTCAGCAATTAACCTTCCTCAGGGTGTTTTGGATTCATATTTTTCCCCTAAGGCACTTGCATGTTTTCCCCTAAGACACTTGGAGAGTCTTTTCTTGAAGAATACAAATCTATGCTAACTAGTATATCTAGCTATACATTTTTCACATATCTAGATGAGATCAGAGCAAGAGTTACCATTGAAAGCTGATGTGTTGGCACAGCTAAGCAATGCAAGTCAGATGTGAACAGTCTCCCCTGAGCATTCTAGTATCAACCTTCTATACAGATATCATCTCTGAATGTGCAGTGTTCGATGACAAACCCACCTTGATGAACTAGATAAGAGCATGGATCAAGAGCATAGATGACAATGAAAGCCCATCTAGTCTAGCACAGAATGTAGATTATAAATCCCAAATCTGTCCGCAAGCAAAATAACTTTTCCAAGCTCTGCTCTAGTCTCTCTTCTTATGTGATCCCTCATTTTCCAAGTATGATGGCACTCCAAGACTTGTATCTTGGCAGTGGATATGTAGGTGGCTGTAGAGCCCCATTCTAGATCTGCATCTTTTTCCACAGTGAGGGCATCAGTTTCCAGGTGGAAGGTGATCCCAGTAAGGGTTGGCTTAATGCACCCTCCTCTTGGCACATTTCTCTCTTTCCGCTCCAGTATCCTGCTTATCACTGTAATGAAGTAGACATTTAGGAGAATTCCATAAGTAAACACTTGAAGGCAAGATAACTCTTTTGCTTTCATTATCTGGAGACTCATATTCGGAGGCATGGTGTTTCTCATACGAGGGCGGGTCAATAAGTCAGTGACTTTTTGAATGAAACACAGGTTTTTGGATAAAAAATCATTTTATTTTTTCAACATAGTCTCCTTTGAGCTCTATACACTTTGTTTGGACAAAGTGTATAGAGCTCAAAGGAGACTATGTTCTCCATTTTTTTTATCCCTTCCAAAAATAAGTGTTGTCGAGGTCATCAAAATAGGTATTTGTTTGTGATATGGTTTCATTGTTGGAGTCAAATCTCTTTCCGCCAAGCCCTTTCTTCAGGTTTGGAAACAAGAAATAGTCACTCGGGGCTAAATCCGGAGAATAGGGTGGATGAGGGACAATTCGTATCCCAATTCATGGATTGTTGCCATGGCAACTGCACATGTGTGCACCCTTGCATTGTTCTGGTGCAAAAGAACTGTTTTCTTGGCCAAATGCGGTCTCCCCCCCCCCCCCCAATCCTCATGAAATCGACCCAATAAGCTGACATAATATTCACCATTGATTCTTTTACCCTTTTGAAGGTAGTCAATGTGGATTATACTGCGTGCATCCCAAAAACCAGTCGCCATTACTTTATTGGCTGACAAACCACCTTGGCCTTCTTTGGTGCCAATTCACTCCGAGAAACCCACTGTTTTGACTGCTGTTTGTTCTCTGGTGCTGTTTGGTTGTGGTGGATCCATGTTTCATCCATGGTTACGAAACGGCACAAAAACTTGTCCATATTGCGGTTGAACAACACCAAGCACTCCTGCGAAATTGTCACACGATTGCATTTGTGGTCAATTGTGAGAAAACGCAGCACCCATCTTGTGAAAAGCTTTTTCATACCCAAGTGATCATTTAAAATTGAAACCACTGAGCCATGTGAGATGCCTATGGCTTCCACAATCTCTCACACTTTCAATATCCGATCGGCCAACGCCATATCGTGAAATTTTTCAATTGTTTCGGGTATAGAGACCTCAACTGGGTGTCCAGAACGTTTGGCATCTTCCGTGCTTGTACGGCCACAACAAAATTCACTTTTTTACCATTGAAATTGATGGTGCAGAGTCCCCATAGTATTTATCAAGCTTTGCCTTGGTTTGAGTGATGGTTTTTTTCTCCAAAAAAAAAAAGCTTAATGAGCACACGAAATTTACTTTTTCCCATTTTTTCCTCAAATCACGCGGTAGTCTGCTATCAGTGGCTGTCAAACACAAACTAAATGACAGTGCTTGTTCAAATTTTGGCAGGATTGAACTGACAGATGCCTGTTGACAGGAGCAGTGTTGCCCTTTCAGTTAAGAGGCGGGAAATTCAAAAAGTCATGGACTTATTGACCCGCCCTCATAGTAAAGTTAGATGGAAGATCTAATCAGATTTCACGTTTCATGTTGTATCATTTGCTTTTCTTGGATTGTGCACTCCATCACTCTCTCCCACCCTGACTTTATTTACAAAATGATTAAAAAATTAGGCCAGTCTTCAGCCTGGAGAATTGTTATCCTTCATCTTTATTAAAATATTTAAACAATCAGGATGCCTTATAATGAAAACTGAGGAGGTGATTAGATGATTTATGAAGTGCTTAGAATAGCAAGTCAGGTTTTGCAGGATGATGATATCTCCCTAGATAGCCATCATGGAGTTTGAATCAGAACACTCCCTTTGTCTTTTTATCGGTTACATTCTTCCCAAGGCAACAGAGAGTAATGAAGAAAGGATGCTTTCATTTAAATAATCCCCTCCCTACTACACTTCAAGAATATAATATTACTACATCAGCAATCCTTCTCTCCTTCTAATGCTTTGAGCCTGTTAAGATCTACTTCTGATGACAAAATTGTCTCAAGAATGGACTACGCATAGATGTATGTTCATTGGTAGGTAGAAATTGGTGTTGTATGTATTCAAGTCATCTCTGACCCTTGCCGACCTTAAGGAGACATTATCATAGAGGGGTTATTTTGGGAAAGGAGGGGTATTTTTTAAAGAGTTGTTCAGATGGGAGTTCAGTGTTGGCTTCCTATGATGCCAAGAGTGTGTGAGTGGGCTAAGGTCGCCCAGTGGGTTTCCATAGTTGAGTGGGGATTCAGACCATGGTCTCCACAATCACAGTTCAATATTCAAACCACTACAGAACACTGGTTCTTTGGAATGTCTGATTTGCTTCCTTTTATAAATATTTAAATTAAATGTTTTTCTCATTCCCTAACTACGCAAAAGTTTATAAAATCTTCACATATAAGGTGAAGAAATCCATCCTCCCATTTCATTGGTCAGTCAATAAAGACAGGTGTTACTAATCTGAAACTTACATGTCATATCAGACTTAAATATGGAGGTCTGTATGGACAAATTACACTGTGCCAGTAGAAACATGGCATAACACATAGAATGATTAACAAACTTTAGTCCTCCAGATATTTTGGGCTTCACATTCCAGAATTACTGAGTGTTGACAAGGTGATTGAGAATTCTGGGAGTTTAAGTCCAAAGCTGGAGAACCAAAGTTGAGGAACTGCTGATATAAGAATTTAGATAAATAAAAGCAAGTTTTTAATTCTTAACCCAAACCACTTAATCCAAGATGACTTAGATAGTCAAATCTGTTACTTTTTGTTTTTATCACATTTAGTTTTAAACCTCATGTTCTTCCTCTGATGAACATGAAGAAAATTTTGGATTTTGACAATTTTCTTTTAAATGAATTGAATGGAATATTCATACATTTTCCAACCTTGAGTTTGACAACGGGAAAAAAACAGCAAGGAATGTAATAAGGAATTATTGTGTATGGATATGTCTAAGGCAGGGGTGAGCAATTACCGACCCTCCAGGTGTTTTGGACTTCAACTCCCAGAAATCCTAGCCAGTTTACCAGGATTTCTGGGAGTTGAAGTCCAAAACACCTGGAGGGCCAGTAATTGTCCACCCCTGGTTTAAGGCCATGATAGCTCTAAGGGTCAAACTAGACACAGTCTGCTTAGCACATATTTAAAAGAAGTATTTCCTCAAGTGTTGAAAGCATGTGATCACCAATGCTTTGTTTGTCCATTAGTTATTAGGAAATAATATATACTTAATTTACTGAGCCATTTATATTTAGGAAAACCCACTATACATATTTTATTTATTTCATATCAAAAGCATTGCATAAATTAGTATAATAAAACTGATAAAAATAGAAGGAGTGTAGGCAGTTAAATATTTTTTGACCAAAAATGGGCAACACCAAAATGGAGGTCTGTAGCCTCCAACAATTTTTCCTCCATACATGAGGCAGGGCATAGTGGACAGGCATACAGATGCAGAGTTGTCTGTTTTGCTCCACAGTCACACAAGGTATGGGATTCTTTTAAGTAGTGCCATTTTGCCAGGTTTTCTTTTGATCTGCCCACTCTACTTCTGAGTCTGTTCAGAGACTTCCAAGTTGCCCATTCTTGGTTTGCCCCTGGAGGAAGACCCTTGCGGGGGCACATCCAATTAGGATTTCCTGATTTAGCTGCCCAGAAGGATACCCTTGCTTTTGCTGGGGGGGGGGGGGGGCACCAAGAAGAATTGTAGTTCTCATAAAGCTTTTCCTTGATTTGAGTCAACTGGGAGGAGGCTGATAGCCATGTAGTGGATGGCTTTCACAATGTTCAACCTTATTTATCTCACATTTAGCAGAAACTTCCCATCGCACATCAGCGAGGGCAATGCTAGCTAGCTTGTAGAGTTTATCAACAGGTGTAGGTTTAAGACATCCTATGATTATTCTGCATGTTTTGTTCAATGCTATGTTCACCTGCTTTGCATGGACAGACTTATGCCAAACAGGGCAGGCATACTTGGCAGTTGAGTAAGACAAGGCTAGGGCTGATGTTCTTATTAATTTTGGGTCTGCATCCCATGTGCTGCCAGTAAGTTTCTGCAAGATATTATTGCATACAGCTACTTTGTGCTTGGTGTTCAAGCAGTGTTTCCTATATGCTAGTGTTCAAATCTAAGGTGACATTGAGATATTTAGGATGGAAACAGTGTTCAAGCTTTAAAAGTCAAAACCAACACCTTGTACTTTGCCCAGAAATTAATTGGCAGCCAGTGGAGTTACTTTAGGATAGATGTGATATGCTCACTACTAGATATTCCTGTGACTAATCTGACTGTCGAATTTTGAGCCAACTGGAATTTCCAAACATGGTACAAGGATAGCCCAATGTAAAGTGCATCAAAGAAATCCAACCTTGAGATTACAAGTGCGTGCACTACCATCTTCAGTTCCTCCTAATCTAGGAAAGGGCGTAGTTGGTGGATCAGCTGAAACTGATAGTAAAGTACTCCTGACCATTGCATCTAACTGGGCTGACATTTGGAGGTACAGATTCAGGAGAACAAGCTGCAAACACAGTCTTTCAGGGGGAGTGTAACCCCATCCAGAACTGGTTGACACACCTCCACCCCCAGATTAGGACTCTTGATAGCAAGGACCTCTGTTTTGTCTGGATTCCATTTCAATTTGTTTTTCCTCATCCAGCCCATTACCTCCTCTAGGCATTTATTCAGAGAGACATATTATCCTTAGCTGAAGCTGTTTTTGAAGGCATGGGGAAATATATTTGGGTGTCATCAACATACTAATAACACCCGCCCCATGCCTTCGGATGATCTCTCCCAACAGCCTGGTGTAAATATTAAAGAGCACTGTAGATAGAATGGCATCTTGTTAGATACTAAGTAACAGCTCATATTTTGAGAAGCAGCTATCCCCAAGAACCACCATCTGGAACCAGCCTGAGAGTTATGACCAGAACCACTGCACCATAGTACTCCAATTCCCAGCCCCTCCAGGTGTTCCAGAAAGATACAATGGTTGATAGTATTGAAGGCCACTGAGGGGTCTAGAAGCACCAAGAGGGACAACAACCTCTTGCCAATGTTGATACGGAGATCATCTATTAAGGCGACCATGGCAGTTTCAACTCTGTATCCTGCTCTGAAGCTAGTTTGAAATGGGCCAATGAAGTATGCATCCAAGACTGTCTGGAGTTGGAAGGCAACTGACTTTTCAATCACCTTGCCCAAAAAAGGGAGGTTAGACACTGATCTGTAGTTATTAAGGTCCAGTGGCCTAATGACGGCTTCTTTTAGACAAGATGGAAAATTCCCATTCCTGAGAGATGCATTAATAATTTGTTGTATTTGAGATCAACTTGCATTTTCTCCCTGGATGACCAGCTAAGAGAGGCTGGGATCAAGAAAGCAGGTTTTCTTCCTTACTTTACCCAGAAGCTTGTCCACATCAGCAGTACTCACCAATTGAAACCGAACCAGTGTAATCCCACTCACAGAATTGCTGAGGTCATGGTTGTTTTCTGCTCCAAAGACATCATCTAAGTTGGCTTTTATGCCAGAGGTTGTATCTGCAAAATTGTTATTGAAAGTGAGCTACTGAAGGCTCGAACAATGGGTTTGGAGGGCAGGGGACCTGGATTAAGCCTCTCACCACTCTGAACATCTCAGCTGGATGTGAATTCACAGATGCAATGCTTGCAGAGAGGAAAGCTTTTTTCCCTGCAAGTATTGCTATCCTATAGGAGCGAAGGTGCCCTCTATACCGTATCTTGTTACTTAAAAGTTGAGTTGCCTGCCATCTGTGCTCTAGTCATCATTCTTCCTGTCTCATTTTCCTGAGGGCCTCTGTATACCAGGGTGGATGTTTTGTCATGGATTGGACAAGACGTTTGGGAGTAAACATGTCAATAGACTTGGTTAGATTTTGATTCCACTTATTGACCAGGGATTCAACAGAATCATTGGTGATGCCAGCTAAAGAACCCTCTAAGGCCTCCTGGAATATCAAAGGATCAATTAGCCTTCAAGGGTGGACCATTTTAATAGGTCATCCACCCCTGAAGACGTAGGTTGTAGCTGTGATACTAGCCCTGACCAGAAAGTGATTTGTCCATGACAACTCAGAGGTATTTATCACCTCAGCTGACAGATCTGTATGTTCCAACCTGAATATCATGTCAAAGGTATGACCTGCCGAATGCGTTGGTCCTGAAAACAATTTGGGATTGGCCCATGTTTGTCATGGATACCATTAATTCCTGAGCTACACCTGACAAACTGGCCTCCAGTGGTATATTGAAGTCACCCAGAAGCAAAAGTCTTGGTGATTCCAACAACACCTCCGAGACCAGTTCTGTGAGCTTGGCCAGGGAGTCTGAAGGGCAGCCAGGTGGACGGTACACTAACAGAATCCCTAGTCTATCCCTGGTTTTCAGAATCAGGTACACACACTCAATGTGGTTCAGCTCCCTAATAGGTACTTGATCCCTAATAGATCTTTATAGACCACAGCTACCCCACCCCACACCCACTTCCCCTCACCTGCTCACAGACACAGTACCTAGCAGGGAGGGCCTGAGCCCAGGTTGGAGCAGTATTATCTTCTAGTCAAGTTTCAGTGAAGCATGCTAGGGCAGCATGAGTTATAGCTGCACCCTCCTGGAGTTGGTTAATCACTCCCTGTTGGAAATGGCCTGGGGTTGCAGTCTTACTCACTAGGAGCCCCAAAGTCAGGAACAGAAGAGCTTGCTGGAGATGTTCCAGCCTCTTCTACAAGAGCTATATCAATAGACTCTTCTGAGCCGATAGATCAACATGAACCAATTGATTCAAATTACAGTACAGCCTCTGTGCCCATGAGATCAGTACCTGTGGTTTCACCTATCTGCATGCAACAAAATGTCCTTTTAAAGAATTTTCTATATGCAACAGTTAATTCTATAGTATGCTTCTGCTAGATTGCTAGAAGTTACCATAGAGTCCTCGTGGAGGATCTAGCAAATTTCAAGAATGATTAATTCCTTTAAAATGTTCTAGAATCCTCCTGGGCAAGTGTATGGCAAGTTCCATGGGAGTTCTTAATTTCAATCAGGTTTGTTATCATTCACTGCTTCCTGTTTCCATGATAAGTTCAGGAACATACACACCATGGATAAAGAAAAGAGAAAGAGATTCCACCTAAATGTGGAAGGTTTTTTTAAAAATGTAACAGCTGTTCAACAAGAAAATAAATTGCCCACGGAGGGTGGTGGGTATTCCATCTTTGCAAGTCTATAAATAGAGCTTGGATGGATATCTTATGATCCCTTCTTACTCTAAGTGTAGTTTCACATTGCTTTAAACATTATATTTTTAAATGTACTCAGTTCATATATTTGGTGATAATGAGTCGAGAACTGTGGTTGGATAAAGTGCAGTTTGTACATAATCTGAGGCATTCTAGTCTTTTAGCATTGCTTCACATGCTTTGACACTGAAAAGAAAGTTCGCAGGATAAGCCCCAGCTCAAATTAAGCCCTGTTTAGCATGCTTTAACTGCTTTTGACATGTACAACAGAAGGATTTGTTTTGTCTTTGCTTTAGCACATCTTCATGGGCCTTCTTGTCTCGGTATGCTAATCTGTGCTCTTCATTAAGGAATAATTAGCCTGGAATTTTCTTGTGACTGCAAATGTATTTCTGAATCACTTTCCTTTCCTGGAAGACTTCTACCACTCTGAAAGGATAAAAAGGAGATAGAGAATTAGGCACAGAACATGTGGCAAAATAGCGTTAAGGGGTGTATTTGCTAATAAGCATTAAGTTGTTTGCAATGTCTCCCCAATAGCAAATTTTGCATGGGAAGTGGAAAAGCAGCCAGTAATGTGTGCACAAAGCTATTCCATGCTCCAGAGAACATTTTTACATTAAAGAAAATGTTAAAACCAGAATCCACACTGATTTTGTAGCCTTTTTTTTGCTCTGGTTGCTTTCCTTCTACTGAGTTTATGCACTTCAGTCTTTACCTTTTTTGCATACAAAGGAGTGTCTCTGATCAGCCCCTCCCAAGAGAAAGATTTGTCACTTGTGCACTACAAGCTGTTGTCAGGCACAGAGAGATTTAAGATGGATGAGGATTAGCATGAGGAAAACAACATTGGCTTTTCTTTGTGCTGCAAATGAAGCTCGCTGCTGCACTTGTATGTTTGGCCGTGTGCCTTATGTGATTAAATCCAAATGTGAGTTGTCATTGCTTCATCCTGGAGGCATCAGTGGCAGAAATGGTTGTTGCTATTAAAAGATCAACAACTCATGCCCACACACCTGCAATAACTCAAAAATATTCCTTTGCACCAACTACACTGAAATGTGCTTTGAAGAATAAACCACACTTTATTCAACCTACTTCTAGGTAGCAGTCAACAGCAGAAAATACTCCCTCCTCTTGGAGGTGTGAATCTAATTCCTCATTGTTTGGTTTGATTTGCTTCTTTAAATTCTCTGAGAGGTTTAGTAGAACTATATTCCTAGATCCTCTTTATATAAGTACATTTAGCAAAGCTTAAACATGTTTAGAAAGATTAAAACTGACAAACACTTTCTGACAAGCAAAGATGTGTCTGAAGATCTATGGTGGGGCAATAAAAGCAGCAAAAAGGGCATTTTATATAAATACTATTGCTGCAGCACAAAATCGCCCAGCAGAGCTATTTTGGGTAATTTAGAAGCTTAATCCAACCTGGCTCAAAAAAGAATGTTGATTATACAACAGCACACTGTGAGGAGCTTGCACACCATTTTGTAGATAAGATCGCTTGGATTTGCTCTGACTTAGATGCCACAGTTGAACGTAACCTTGGCACCTGCTTGTCCTTTGTTGATGGATACTTTTCAATTTCTCTGGACAGGATTCTTGGAAAAGTGAGAGCCATCCCATGTGCTCTAGATCCTAGCCCTTCTTGGCACATAAAACAGGCCAGAGCGGGACTGATGGAGTGGGTCAGAGAAGTGATGTCTCCCTACATTAGGGCAGAGTCCCTGCAGACCTCAAGGAGGCTGTGGTAAGACCACATCTTAAACAAACTTCCTTATACCTCTCTGTACTGGACAACTACAGACTATTCTCCAACCTCAATTTTTAGGCAAGGTTCTTGACTGTGTTGTGGTTTCACAACTCCAGGGGTTCCTGGATGAAGCAGGTTATTTAGATTCATTTCAGTTTGTTTTCAGGCCTGGTTATGGGACAGAGGCACTTTGGTCGTCTTGGAGGATGACCTACACAGAGAACTAGACAGGGGGAGTGTGTTCCTGTTGGTCCTCCTGGACCTTTCAGCAGCTTTTGATATGATTGACCATGGAGGTACTGTTCTTCAATGGCTCTGTTCCTTCCTGGACGGATGTTCTCAGAAGGAGGTGCTCGGGGACTTCTGTTCGATACCTTTGCCATTGGCCTGCGGGGTCCCTCAATGCTCTGTGCTGTCCCCCATGCTGTTCAACATATACATGAAACTGCTGGGAGAGGTCATCCAGAGTTTTGGAGTGTGGTGCCATCTATATGCAGAATCCTTGATTTTGTCATCCTCACATGCAAGGATGGCAGTTTTCTCCTTGCAGAGAGAGAAAACAAGTACTGGGCTGTGGCTTATCTGACTGGGAGTCAGTTGCATTAAAATCATTACTGAACGAAATATCATGAGTTCGAAGCCAGCCCGGGTCGGAGTAAGCTCCCGACCATTTGTCTAGCTTGCTGTTGACCTTTGCAGCCTGAAAGATGGTTACATTTGTCAAGTAGAAAATTTAGGTACCACTTTATGTGGGGAGGCTAATTTAACTAATTTATGATGCCATAAAAATCTCCTGCAGCGTGCAAAAGAATAAGGAAGTACTCCATCATGGACGGTGAAGTGACAGCTCCCCTGGTGACTGGAATTTGAGCATACCCTCATGAAGCTGGAATGTTAAATAGCCTCTGTGTATCTGTCTATTAGGCATGAGAAAAATGAAACGGAAATTAAAAGGATTCGTAAGAGATTCGTATGTAATGGGACTTTTGAGGTTTTACGTATCGCTGCCGCGAACCAGGAAGTAGACTTCCTTTTACGGTCCTTGAGGCCAACAATTTGCGTTAGGATCGTTAGAAATTCTTAAGTATTAATTAATTAATTATTGTACTACTCACTTCTCCCTGTCTTCTCCCCCTCATTTCCTTCCCGCCTTCATTCAGCTTCTTCTTTTTCCCGCATTTCTATGGGGAACTGGAAGTGACGCTGCTGCTAGGTAGGCAATGCATTCTGGAAAGTGTAGTCCTCCAGGCTTCCCCCCCTCTTCTCTTCCCCATTGCTCTGCCATGCCCCATCGCAGGGGCCAGCTTCAGCCCTCCAGGTACGTGTTTTGGACTTCAACTCCCACCATTCCTCACAGGCTCAGGCCTCTTCCTTTTCCTCTCAGCCTGGGCAAACTTGGGCCCTCGCTCCCTCAGGATCGGGGCTAGAGATAGGCGAGGGGGTGAGCGAGGCCTCCTCCTCCTCCTCTCTCGCCACTGGCAGGCCGGCGAGAGAGGAGGAGAAAGGCCCCCCCGCGCGCCTCTCTGCCTCTCTCCAGCCCCGATCCATGCATCGGGGCTAGAGAGAGGCAAGGGGGGTGACCGAGGGCCTCCTCCTCCTCTCTCGCCAATGGCAGGCCGGGCGAGAGAGGAGGAGAAAGGCCCCCGCGCGCTCTCTCTGCCTCTCTCCAGCCCCGATCCATGCATCGGGGCTAGAGAGAGGCGAGGGGGTGAGCGAGGGGCCTCCTCCTCCTCTCTCGCCAATGGCAGGCCGGCGAGAGAGGAGGAGAAAGGCCCCCCGCGCGCCTCTCTGCCTCTCTCCAGCCCCGATCCATGCATCGGGGCTAGAGAGAGGAGAGGCGCGCGGGGCCTTTCTCCCTCTCTCGCCCGGCCTGTCATTGGAGAGAGGAAAAAGGCCCCCGCGCCTCTCTGCCTCTCTCAGCCCCGATCCATGCATCGGGGCTAGAGAGAGCAGAGAGGCGCGCGCCAGCTTTTCTCCTCCCTCTCTCGCCGGCCTGTCATTGGCGAGAGAGGAGGAGGAAGGCCCCCGCCCCTCTGCCTCTCTCCAGCCTCGATCCATGCATCGGGGCTAGAGAGAGGCGAGGGGGTGAGCGAGGGCACCGGCGAGCGGGGCAAGAGGGCGAAGGAGGAGGCAATCAGCTGATTGCCTCCTCCTTCGCCCCTCCTCTTTCCCCCCACCCTCCCAGTTTGGCCCAATTCTGTCATTGGTGGAGTTCAGAATGCTCTTTGATTGAAGGTGAACTATAAATCCCAGCAACTACAACTCCCAAATGTCAAGGTCTATTTTCCCCAAACTCCATCTGCGTTCACATTTGGGCATATTGAGTATTCATGCCAAGTTTGGTCCTGATCCAGGATTGTTTGGGTTCAGAGTTATCTCCCTAAATCACTGTCAATTCCTCCCAAACCCCTCCAGTATTTTCTGTGGGTCATGGGGGTTCTGTGTGCCAAGTTTGGTCCAGGTCTGTCATTCATGGGGTCTCAGCTGTGGAAGTCAGAGCTGAATTAAATCGAAGGTACTGCAAATCCCATCATCCGTTGTCCATCCTCCCCCAAACATATTGTTTTTGTGATTAATCCTTATGCTTTAACTTTTGTCAATTTGTAATGCAATGATATTTGCATTAGAATTCATAAGAGTAACAAAATTATGAAGTAGCAATGAAAATATGGATGGGGGTCACCACAACATGAGGAACCACTGCATTAATACATATCTCTCTCTCTCGGCATTACTTCACGAACGAAGATTCAGGAAGGACTCATCCCACGCTTTTTACAAGTGCGCTGATGACTAAAGAGGCCAATCTGAGATAGGCAAGTTCGGTTGCAGAAAGCACAGCAGAAAGTCTATATATTATACATATATCTTTCTGTTTAATTGCTATTAGGGAAATAAAACGTGAACAAAGGAAGGAAGGAGACAAAGGAAGAAGTAGAGAAGGGGGGAGGGAAGGAAGGAAAGAGAAAAGAAGGGATGGGGAACCAAGGAGCAAAGGAAGGACGGAAAGAAGAAGGTAGAGAAGGAAGACAGGAGGGAAATGGGAAATAATAAGGGGGAGAATCGTACTTCACTTTCACAATTGTCCTGAGAGCAAGTAGCTACTACCTCTTATATTTATGTTATACATGTACAGCTCCACTTAATTGCACTGCAGAGGTGAAGGGAATGTTCCCCCTTTATTTTTAACTGTTTCCCTGCTTTTCAGACTTTAGAACCAATTTAGAATTTTGTTAATACTTACGTTACATTTTAGAACTTTTTGCAAATTTTTTTGTAAGTCTTTAATATACTAATCAACCCCCCCCCCCAATTTGATTTTAGAATTGCGATTTTAGGATTCTAAAACATGCCTACTGTCTATATATGTAGTGTGTCTATGGCATTGAATGTTTGCCATGTATTGTAATCAGCCCTGAGACCCTGTGGGGGCGAGAAGGGCAGAATATAAATACTGTAAATAAATACATACATAAATAAGTATTCCTCTAAATATTTCCCTCACATTCAAACATCCCAAAATCTGCTTTAAATTGGGTTATCTGAGCCCACACTACCATATATTCCAGTTCAATGGAGATAATGTGGGATTTTATACATCTGTGTGGAAGGGGCATACTATAGAATTATCTGTTGCATATAGAAGGGGTTTTGAGAAATCCATGTTTAATTTCAGTAATCACAACATTCTTTTCAAAGTGATTACAAACTGTCACCTTGATGATCTGCTCCAGAATCTTTCCTGGCATAGAGGTCAGGCTGAGTGGATAGTAATTCTTTGGGTTCTCTTTTTACCCCCCTTTGAAGATAGGGACAACATTTGCCCTCCTCCAGTCTGCTAGGACTTCTCCTGTTCTCCAAAATTCTCAAAAGAATATTGCCGGGGGTTTTGAACTGACATCTGCTAGTTTTCCTTAATACTCTTGGATGCAGTTCATCTGGCCCTGGAGACTTCAATTCATTTAGAGTGGCCAGGTATTTCTGGATTACTTCTTTACCTACTTTGCAGACATGTAGCCAGGGGGGGGGGCTAAGGGGGCTTCAGCCCCCCCCCCAATTCTCAGGGTGGTCCGCAAAAAGGCCTTACTGGTACATTATTTAAACTGTTATGTTTATTCATATCATGATCTGATCACCATGCTCATTATATCCCACATTAATGGGGTTATTGGGGTAAGAATACAAAAGGTTTGCTAGGGTAGACCCTCTTCCACCTAGTCTCACCCCCCCCGCCGAACCAAACTCAGCCCCCCCTTGAATCAAAATCCTGGCTACGGCCCTGCTACTTTGGGTTGCATTTCCCCTATTACCTCATCCACTTCATATTGCTCAGGTTTAACACCAATCTCTCTTCAGGAGAAGAGTGAGGCAAAGAAGATGTTGAGTAGTTCTGCCTTTTCCCTATCCCCTTTTAGCATTTCACCACCTTCTCCATGTAGAGGCCCTACCTTTCACTTGTTCTTCCTTTTTCTACTGCCATCACCAAAGAACCCCTTTTATTGTTTTTAACTCTCTGACAAGCTTGAGATCATTTTATGCTTTAGCCTTTCAGACCTTTTCCCTACATGTGTTGGTTATTTGTTTGAATTCCTCTTTGGTGATTTCCCCCTTTCCCATTTCTTATCCAAGTCTCTTTTAATGAATTTTTTTGTTTTGTTTTTTAAGTAGTTCAACTGGCTGGCGCTTAGTTCTTAAATGTCTGGCTTTTGGCCCCATGAACTATATCTGGTCATGCTTGTGATATTTGATCATTCCCATTTCTCTTTTGTAGAAGCTTTCTGTACCATTTAATGCATGTGAAAATGAAAGGTAATGAAAAGAGACTGCCAATTCCTACATGTATTAGGCAGTATCACATGTTCATAACTCTCTGCCAGAAAGATGCATAAGGCAAATGCAAACAGTAATGAATACTTTTAAAAATTACTCAAAAGCCAGGAAAATTAACTTACAATATATTAATGTAGATAAGTGATTTTCAACCTTTTTTGAGCCGCGGCACATTTTTTACATTTACAAAATCCTGAGGCACACCATCAACCAAAATGACACAAAATGACACTCTAACACAGTAATACATATAGTTAATATGTTTTTAAATGTATTTATACACTCACTTAGTGTGAAACCTGGGCCTGTTTCAATGAACGGAAGGGTGTTTCGTTTGGAGATGGCATTTAAGCTTGCTTGGCACCATGGCACTATTGGACAGCTTCTCACCACACATCAAGCACAGCGGAGTCGGTGCCGTCGCATCCCTGGTGAAAGTGAATCCAAATGAAAGATAGCTTTCGCTGTATTGCCTCGAGCTTTTCTTTTTCCTTTTGTCCACCACTCATATTAGGGCCTTCATCTGTGTCATAATTTTGTCCAGGGCCCTGTTCGGCATTTGCATTTTCCCTTCTCAAAAACGTCTCCATCACTGTCACTCACTTGTCTTGCTGTGATCCCAAATTGCCATTGTCACTTGATGCGCAGCTGCAGCACTAACTCTAACTTTGTTTACTTACCCGCATCTGAGCGAATCCAAGATGGCGCGACCATAACACTCTCACATCACTTCTTAGATGATGCGAGAGTGCTATGGTTCCATTTCTTAAAGGGACAGATGCGCCTTATAGTTTATATATGAATGAAGTTGGAAAATAATTTCCCACGGCACACCTGATGATCTCTCACTGCACACTTGTGTTCCGCGGCACACTGGTTGAAAATCACGGATGTAGATGGAAGATGTGACCTAAGAAGAGAAGTGTTCTTCATTTAAGGGTCATGCTTAATATCACTTTTATCCTAGTCATACTGGCAGATGGAAGTATTGGACATTTGCAACAGAATTAAACATCATCAGAATTAGGTCCCTTCCACACAGCTGAATAAAATCCCACATTGTCTGTTTTGGACTGGGATATATGGCAGTGTGGGCTCAGATATTCCAGTTCAATCTGAATATTGTGGGTTATTCTGCCTTGATATTCTGGATTATATGGCTCTATGGAAGGACCCTTAGCCCTTATCACAGGATTTCATTTAGGCTTACCATCTCTCTTCCTTGCAGAAATGGCATGCCTGTTCCAGCTGAATAAGAGGCAGACTGGTGCAACTCGGAAAAGTAGTTTGCTTTTGATCAAAATTCTGCACACTTGCCTTGGTTTCTGCAACAGGCTCCAAATAGCAGTGATGAATATGGAATGGATCACTCTCTACTGAGCAGTAGCCTCACGCCTCGAAAGAAACCCAGTGCCTACCGTGTAGTAGTGCACTGTGTTAGGGACAGGAAGTGAAGGAAAACACTGCATATAATTAAACATAACATAGGCATTCTTGTGGGGTGAATATGTCTGCTTTTGCTTTGTCTGTTTCTCCTTGTCCAGGAGTAGAGCTTGAAACATAAGGGTCAATGCATACCAAAAGAAAAGGGGAACAAGAAAGATACATAGCAATTACAATTGATCTAAATATCTTACTACACATTGTTGCTGAAAACTGCTAAAAATACTTAGTGAAATCACCAATCAGTGCTTTTTATAAAGAGCATGTTTAATGTTTCCACTGAAATAGATCAGCTTAGCTTAATTAAAATAGGATTATGCTTAAAACCTTTCTATTAAATTTGTCTCAAGTGGCCAGTCTAAAAACAAGATAGAGACTCTTTCCTACATTTAAAACAAGGACATTATCACATTGAGAAGAGATCCTGGTCAGTGAGTCAAGAAAGCAGACAAAGGCCCCTTCTATACTGCCATATAAAATCCAGGTTATCTGCTCTGAACTGAGTTATATGGCACTGTAGACTCATATAATCCAGTTCAAAGAAGAGAATGTGGATTATCTGCTTTGATAATCTCGATTATATGGCAGTGAAGAAGGGGCCTAAGAAATGATGAAAACGCCAATGTATATCAATTTTAAGTGGTCCTGCAGGATACCAAAAAGAAGTGTTTTCCAGTATGTATGTCTATATATATATATATATATATATATATATATATATATATATATATAAGGCATGTTTTAGAATCCCAAAATGGCGATTCGTATATCAAATGGGGGGGGGGATTTTTTTTGTTTAGTAAAAGAAAGACTTACAAAAAAATTCCAAAAATTTCTGAAATGTAACTTAATTACTTACGAAATTCGTTAGTAGTTCTAAAGTAGGCAAAGCAGGAAAACAGGACTGATATTGTTTTAAACACAGGCAAATCAAGGGGCAACTTTTCCCTTGGTTTCCTTGCAGGGAGATATAAAGCATTAATATATTATTATTATTAATATTATTAAAGGACAGGGTTCCTTTGCAGGGACACATATAATGCATTAATATATTATTATTATTAATATTATTAAATAAATGCCTAGGCCTACCTCTGGTGCAGGCCTTGCTAATCTGTAGAGTTCTCCTCACTCCATCTTTTTTTCCCCATTCAGTTTTACCATAGCAGTCTAGGACCTCCGTTGGAACTCTATGGCTTTTCTTGATTCTGAACTCTTCCTTCTCTCCGTGCTCTTTTCACTCCTGCTGCCCTTCTCTCAGCAGTTCTTATGTCCTCCTACTCTGTCCTTCTATCTAAACCCCCTCCCTGGGTGTTTAAATCGCTTTTTTCATCAGTCCTCCAGCCCCTCTAGGAGTCCCGATTTCGGGCTCTCTATCGTTTCCGGCTCCCTTTTCACTTCCTGGAAGAGGCCTTCCACTCTAATTAGGCTGCAAGCATGGAAAGGCCCCGATTTCACTGTGAGTTATGTCTGCAAAGCTATTTTGGAGGGGGAAATTTTCCTGTTGAGGGGACATCCGAAATATTTAATAATCTAACGAAATTTTGGGCCCAGGGGGTGCGTAAAAGCAAGTCCACTTCCGGGATTGGCCTTGCGATCCGTATAAACTTGAAAGGCCCATTACATACGAATCACTTACGATTTCTTTTAATTTCCGTTTCATTTTTCTCATGCCTAATATATATATGGATAATCATTTATTTATTAAAATATTTCTCCCTGGCTCCAATGATAGACTTGAGGGTGTAAAGTTAATTTAAAACTAGTAGTTAATCATTTTAAAACAAAAATGTTAATTTAGACAGTCTAAAAATATATTAAGTCAACTCTCAATTTAAACAAGCTCAGGCAGTTCATGTGTGCATGAACTGAGTACAATCTTTAGGTACTAAATAATTCATAGAATCATAGAATTATAGAATTATAGAGCTGGAAGAGACCTCATGGGCCATCTAGTCCAACCCCCTGCCAATAAGCAGGAAAATTGCATTCAAAGCACCCTCGACAGATGGCTATCCAACCTCTGTTTAAAAGCCTCCAAAGAAGGAGCCTCCACCACACTACGGGGCAGAGAGTTCCACTGCTGAACATATATCACAGTCAGGAAGTTCTTCCTCCTGTTCAGGTGGAATCTCCTTTCCTATATCTGAAGCCGTTGTTCCATGTACTAGTCTCCAGGGCAGCAGAAAACAAGCCTCCTCCCTATGACTTCCCCTCACATATTTATATATGGCTATCATGTCTCCTCTCAGCCTTCTCTTCTGCAGGCAAAACATGCCCAGCTCTTTAAGCCGCTTATTCTCCAGACCCTTGATCATTTTAGTGGCCATCCCCGGGACACATTCCAGCTTGTCAACATCTCCCTTGAATTGCGGTGCCCAGAATTGGACACAGTATTCCAGGTGTGGTCTGACCAAGGCAGAATAGAGGGGTAGCATGATTTCACTGGATCTAGACACTATACTCCTACTTATGCAGTCAAAAATTGCATTAATTTGTTTTTCTGCCACATGACATTGTTGACTCATGTTTAAGTTGTTGTCCACAAGGACTTCAGGATCTTTTTTCACATGTACTGCTATTGAGCCAGGTGTCTTCCATTCTGTATCTTTGCATTTCATTTTTTTCTGCCGAAGTGGAGTATCTTGCATTTGCCACTGTTGAACTTCATTTTGTTAGTTTTAGCCCATCTCTCTAATCTGTTCAGATTGTTTTGAATTCTGCTCCTGTCTTCTGGGGTATTGGCTATCCCCCCCCCCCCCAAATTGGTGTCATCTGTAAACTTGATGATCATGCCTTCTATCCCTTCATCTAAGTCTTTAATAAAGATGTTGAACAGGACTGGGCCTGACTTTTTTTGAAACAAGAGGTTGGGAACCTTTAAAGGCAATGCACTGGCATACAAAATAGCCAATATTTCAAAGTTAACTGAGGTTCAGTTTGTCACTTCTGTCTATATCAGACCAGACTCACCCCCATCCCCAAGCTGCATGGGGTGGTGCCTTGTAATAAGCATGTTTGTACACTTTCTGTTTCTATGTATTCAATGCACCTAGTCTTTTCTTGCATCATTTGAATGTGTTCTTATTTTCTCCCTCTCTTCCATAGACCATGTATTTCATCATGAACAAATAATGTACTAGCAATGCTTCATTTATGTTTTAGAAATGACTTTACTTTTTTTGTTTTTTTCTGGCAGAATCAAATGTTGATGTTCAGTTTTTCCCTTGTCAATTTGATTACTGTGCTTGAGATAACCTGAACTATGTCTTACATATCCAAACATAATTGGTATCAAACTGTATTAATACTGGTAACATGATGTTAACAATATACTACCACATTTACTTGAGTTTAATGCACCATCTAATCTAATGCACACCCCAATTTAAAAAAACCCTACCTCCCCTTTCTGCCAAATGTAAATCACAGCAGCAAAAAGTACACTCTTTGTAATTTGGCCATTACAGTTACTCCATTCTTAGAGGTTTTTTTAAAAAAAGAAAGTTTTGAAATACTAACACTTTAGCAATGGAAAAGAAAACCTTGGGATGCATCAATGCTGTAGAATTAATCCACTTTAACTGTCCTGGCTCAAAGCTATGGATCTTGAGGGCAGTAGTTTTACAACATCTTGATCCTTCTCTGCCAAAGAATGCTGATGCCTCACCAAACAACAAATCCCAGGATCGCATTGCATTGAGCCATGGCAATTACATTAGAAATGACATCCCTCAAATATGAGCTCCAGGTGCTCTTGAAACAGCCCCCATTTTGCTTTGACTCAACTTTAACATTACTGTATTACATGAATCTAATGTGCACCCTAATTTTAGCAAAGTAGTTTAGCCAAAAAGATCATTAGATTTGGGTACATAGGGTATTAAAAAGGTGAAACAGCCAATCAATGTTGCTTTTCTCTTTCGGGAAGTTGGATGGATTTAACATCCCACAAGTGATGAAGAAAAATAATGGTAAACATTTCTTGCAGCCATGTTACCAGATGTTATTGTGGAGATTAACATGTGCTACACTTTTGAAAAAAACATATTGCTTTCAGTCTCTATCCAAAATGGAAATACCATTTTCAGTGTCAGCCCTGTGCTTCCTGAACATATGTAGCTTCCCCAGAATGTGGATCAACAACCATCCAAGAATAAGAACTTTTTTTTCATTTTGGAGTTAACAGTACCCTCCAAAATTAAAATAAAATGTGAAGAGTTTTAAATATGTCTTTTGTACTTGAACAGTTTGGATATCTAAGCACTTTTCCGTGATATTGGGGAAGTTTGCCTCTTCCAAAATGGTTTCTATTTAAATTTTAGTACCCAATAAACAGCCTGACCCGCAGCTCAGCTCTTTAAGTGTGGCAGATGGAAGCCATTTAGTCTGTCAGCCCTTTGAAATTTGTGACTGTGAGATCCAAAAGCATGCTCTCCCGTACTGTATCTCTTTCTCTGGAGGCAGAGTACCATATTTTTTTTAAGGAATGAGTGTTTTTGGGATCAGTCAGAAAGTGAGCAGAGGATGACTATGAGCTATTGTTGAAAAGATGAAGTAGCTTATGAAGAAGGAACTTTGTAGGAATGCTGGGGGGGGGGGGAGGGAAGAAACAGAGAAAAAGAGGCAGCAGACAGTAAGGTGAACTGCCATCTTTCCTTACTTACCGCTTTCACTAGTGAGATCCTTTTTTCTCCCTAAAAGACAAAAAATGAGAACTAATTTGCATATCAGAAGGAGGTGTGAGGCCATCTGTTTTGATGTAGTAAATGACATCTAGGGGCCCTTCTAGGACAGATAATGTGGGATTTTATTCAGCTGTGTGGAAGAGGCCTCATGGCCCTTCCACATTGCCCTTTATCCCAGGATCTGATCCCAGATTTTCTGCCTTAAATTGGAATATATGAGAATCTACTGCCAGATAACATGGGAAAAACAGATAACATGGAATCAGCTCCAGAGCTAAAGGGGCAGTGTGGAGGGACCCTTAGAAAGTTATCTGCTGAATCAATAGTTTTTGCAACTTTAAAGGGAACAGAGAGCAGTGATGTCTCTTGTTATACTTGCCTGCCAATCCATAACAACCAATTGCAAAAACTACAAACACTGTTTGAAAAATACGAACATTGCAAAAACAGAGAACCAAGCTTCTCAAAGCTCTTTCTGCCTCACTCCCATAAATATTTGTGCTCTTTTGGTGCAAGGACTCCCTTTCAACTGAAATGCATACAATCTGGGAATTTTTTCATCCCAGTGTTTTAGTACAAAAGTTATTAGCATCATGGTTGCATATTATGTCAAACGTCTCATTACAGGTGCTTAACTCAGCCACTTTCTGGGCATGATGAATTTCTGTGCAAAGATTCAATCACGATTTCTTCTGAATCCAGTTGTTCAAACAAAAATAGAGAATTGAATCCATTGTTTCATAGTAAGTTAGCAGATTTCCATTGATTCAGTAAGTCTACTGTAACAAGTAGTAATGATAGAGTTCAGGCTTTTGAGGATTCCTTAGCTATAGTAATGTTCATTAATATTGTTTGTAGGGCTGTGAAAATTTTTCATAAGTCATTGTAAGTTGGATCAAATTTGTTGCATTTATACTTATGATGCAATCTGACCCGTGGTTGTTGTCTGCATGATTAAATTATGAATGGAAGCTTTAGCTTTGTTGTGTAAATATTGTAACTTTCTGACAGAGCAACCAAGCAGTACTGGGAGGTGAAGCCAAATATGTTGCCGTGCCTCTCAGCCAATCAGGGCTAAGGGAAGGGGGAGAGGATGTGGAGCCATGGCCATGGGAGGGGGAAATTATTTGGGGTGAAGCAGAATCCATATTTGGAGAGGTAATGTCTTCAGAGTCCTCCTCAGGGGTTGAGAAGAGCAGGGTAGAAATAATGTAAATAAATTTTAAAAATTCCACACGCTGCGCACACTTTTTTTGTGTTCAATTAAGTTTTTTTAATGATTGTGCATCTACGTGAATCCAGAGTAGACATTTGATTTTTGTGCTGCATTTCGTTAGAATTTTTTGTATATGAAAATCGAACTACCACTGCAAAAAGGATCAATTTAAATTCCTCCAGATATTCAAAGAGGCAACAGTGAGAAGCTATTTATCTCTTTAATTTTAATGCCAGCCTTCTCATATCTAAAACACTTCATAATGCAATCCAGAGAGACTGTTGATATGATATGATACATCTATTTTCATTGCCCTCTTGCATGATAAGATATGCTTTTTCTTTTCTGATGCACAACATCCTTTAGTGCAGAGACTGTTAAAAATATTTATAGTGTTATCACAGTGGGAAGCCCTTTATGGGCCTTGGACAAATACTTCCAGCATATGTGCTGGCGGGCTGGTTAGAGAACAGCAACTTGTATTTCCCTTATCATCTGCCAGATAGTCTAGAATTCAACTTTCAATGAATGATCCCCCATCTCACAGGTTTTAGTCCATTTATTTAATAGCAGTTATTCATCAGTAATGAACCATGCAGTTAACTTGCTGGAGAGGCAGCACAGCTAATTGAAGATGTGGCAAGAAGTTCTTTTAATATTATGATTTTCCTCCATTTGCTTTCAGTACTCCTGCTCCTCAGCAAAATCCTATCAGTGTTTTAATTACCTTGGAGAACAATAACTTCATAAAAGAGCTGGCTTTTTGTCTGAAGATGAGATATATTTCAAGTTTCAAAGTCTCTCAAGGCAGCTATGTAAGAACAAGAATGGTAGGAATGGTAAATTCTCTGTACCTGCGGATGATACTCATGGTAGTAATTTTTTAAAGTCTCATATCCACATAAACCCATTCTTAGCAGTCTTTCTCCTCTTTTTTATATCTATCAGGATAAGTTATCTATTCGATTACACAAGAGCTATTCCAAGTAACTTTATTAATTCAACAAAGAAATAATCTGTTATCTGTCCTACTACACTTACAGGATCACCACGCCCAAAATTTATACCACAGTCTTTCTAACTTTATCATTAACACCAGTGATCATATGCTCTTCCAACAGTTCTCAAACTTATGGTCCATGGAGCCCCAAGGATTCTGCAAAGCATCCTCAGAGGTTCTGTGCTTCTACCACCCACCCACCCACCCTGTTTGTGCGTGGGCACCCTGACCAACCATACCAGCCTGTCTACCTGCCTGCCTTTGCAAAAGGACTGTTCCTCTGCGGCCACTGTCTGGGCCTAACACCGTCTTCTTTCCTTCTCTCTTGTTTTCATTATTTCCCTCATAGAAGCATTCCTTCTCTTCCTCCTCCTAGCCTTCCAAGCTTTCCCTCCTCTTTCTTACTCCTCCCCGTCCCCCACCTCTCTTGCTGCCAAAAGCCTTTCCTCCAACCCCCTCGCTCCCAAAGACTTTTCTCCTCAGCCATCTGAGTGCTTTGATTGTGTCTTCCCTGCATGTTAGAATGGGTTTGGAATGGATGGCCCCTGGGATTCCTTGCTACAATTATTGTTGCAGTTGCTATTAGTATTATTCTTATTACAAAGTCTTGGTGGCCATCTACTGAGGGTGTTTTGATCTGTCTTTCCTGAATGGCAGAATGGGGTTGGACTGGATGGCCCTGGGGGATCTTCCACTGAAATAATGTTAAATTTATATTGGTTAAAATTGTTTTTTATTTTAAATATTTCAATTTTTTTTGTTTTGCACTGAGTGAATTAGTTCACACAAACACTCTCCATTCATCCGCCACTGCCCCAGCCCATGCCTGATATAATAATATAATATAATATAATACAATACAATATAAACATTTATTGGGGCTCCACTAAAACTTTTGCTTAAAATATGACTCCACAGATGTAGACCATCATAAATGAAGAAAACCAGACTGTGAGTAAACAAAACAGAATGGGAATCAAACTAAAACTGTTATAGGTGGGGATATCCATTAGATTGGCTGCCTATTCATCTATCCATCTTTTCTTTTTAAAGCCAAAGTGGCTACTCTGATTCTGAATCGGTGTTTCATGTTAACCATGGGCAACCAAAGTGAAGCCTAATCCAAAAAAGTTGGTGGTAATTTGAAAGACAGATTAGGGAAGCAGGGTTGAACCTGTGTTAGGTAAGTATAAAACCCCTTGCAGTTTTGTAGTATGAGTTTGGATTGAGCTCTGAACTTACATGCACAGCTGGGATCAAGGCCTCGAACAGAAAGTTGCAACAATTTATGTTTTTTTGGTTGGCCTAATAAAGACATGGTTTTTGGTGTTTGTTTTATGATCAGTAGGATTATCCCTGTATTCGGATGATTTGAAGAATACTAAATTTTAGTGGTCAGATGTGAGAACCCTGGAAGAACAGTCATGTATACCATATTAAACCGGGGATTTATTTTATAAGGATCATTCCCTCCAGCCAAAAGTAAAGCTGCCCAAATTGGCTTCTACTGATTTGCCTTGCCTGATTGAGCATCTAAATTCATTTCTGGCACTGGAAATATACAAGGAGAGTCTGTTAAAAGATTTATAGCTTTCTTCCTACAGAGTGGCTTGTAAGCTTCCTTCCAGTTAGAGATGGGTTTGAGCTTTCAGAGGATTTTTGTACATTTGTGTATGTAGTCTAAAAATGGAAGGAAATCTTTTGTTGTCTTTGTTTCACCACCTTTCAAGTTCCCAGTGAGCTTCAGCACAATTAGGAGGTAACTTGATGAGCCTAATTTGAAAAACTGCCAACCCTTCCTCTTTTGCACTATCAGAGATACCTAAGGAAGACCTCCTGGGAGATTTTAACATAAGAGTTGGACAAGACTTTGACCTGTGGCCAGGGATCATAGAAAAAGATGGGGTTGGAAATAGCACCTCGAATGGCATCCTGCTTCTCATTAAATGTGTGGAACATAACCTTGGCATCACCAATATGCTCTTTTGCCAGTAAAACAAGCTTAAGACATCATGGATGCACCCCTGTTCAAAGCATTGGCACCTCTTAGACTATGTAATTATATGTGCTAGAAACTCCCATGATGTGCTCCTCACAGGAGCCATGACAGGTGCTGATGACTACTGGACAGACCACAGGTTAATCTAATCCACAATGGCCATCAGGATTGGCCTCAAACACAGACTCCAAGGAAGAAAGATAAGGCAAAAAATGAGCACCCAATACTTCAAGAACCCACTAAACAAGCCCTCAAACAACACTCTGCTATCATCTACCCATGGAACACCCTGAAAATGTTGAGGAACATTGGAATAAACTGAATACCTCTATCATCACAGTCTGCAAACAAACAATTTGATACCAAACTAAGAAACATCAAGACTGGTTTGATGAAAATGATATGGAGATCCAACAGCTAATTGAAAAGAAAATGAAAGCCTGCCAAGTATGGCAGAGAGACAGCAACTATGCTGCTAAGAAAAAGATCTAGGTCAGTGCAAAAGTTGAGTTCCAAAGAAGGAACAGAGAACTCAAGAACATCTGGTGGACAAAAAAGGCTGAAGTAATCCAACACTTTGCAAATGTCCATGATGTTCATGGATTTTTTTAAAGCCACAAAAGTCATATAAGGACTAACAAATTATGGCATACACTCCCTACGTTCATCAGATATAACCAAACTTCTGAAGGACAAAAACTAAATTGCACTACATTAGAAAGAGCAGTACCATAACCTTATAGCATCTCTGAGGATGAAGATGAAGGGCTGTTTAACCTAGTATCAGAGTTAGAGGCAAGTAGAGAGCAGTAGCCTGACACTGAATAATCTACCCCTACAGAACAGGATCGAAGAACCTCAGGGAAATGGGGAGGCAGAGTTAGGGCAGGATCGGGAACTCCATGAAGAAGACCAGGAGTTAAGCATTCCAGCTAGGCTGCAATTAAGGACTAATGGCATCCAACTAAGGAGATCTGATCAATTGACTTAGAGGAGGGCCGACAGGTGAAAGCACTTGGGAAAAGTGGCATAAATAGCTGGAGACTAAAGTGATTTGCTGGGAGTAATGTTTGTGGAATTGCTACAGCTGGATCTCTGTTGGTAAATTTTGGATGGATCTTTGGACTTGGTGATTGAACAATGCTTTTGGACTATGACTGACATTGGTCAGATTGATTGGCTTGACCTTTGGAAAGAACTCTGAACTCTGTGTATGCTTTGCCTTTGTTGGACTGTTTGCTTGTCAATAAATATGGACTGCCGTTTGATTAAGAAATTGTGAGTGTCTGAATTAACAGAGATTCTGTGCCAGATCTTTGACAATGGTGCTATGGAATTTGAGAGGCATGAATTCAGAATGAAAGGAAGAAACATGCCAAGAAGACGACATGTCAAACAAACCCTTGTGATCACCATCCATCTGGAAGTCTATGTCCTCAAAGTGAACGACCATGTGGATCCAGAACAGGTCTTCACAGTCACCTATGAACCCACTGCCAAGACCCAACTTCTGAAAGACAATCATACTCACTACGAGTGATCGCCTATGATGATGATGGTGATGATGATAATTTAGGCATATATGCTTGAGATATTAAACTGCTAGTTTAGTTGTTCATATTGCTATCTATCTATCTATCTATCTATCCTCCCTTACCTCCCACCCCCATTTATTTCTCACCTGCTCGATGTTCAACCAAAATAACAGATGGCAAAGCTGAGAAAAATAAATAATTTGATTCAGTCCTTGATTTTCAATCATCTTTGCTAAGCTAAAACAATGTGTTCATCCCTTATAAATGTGTCAGAACTGTGAAAACAACAACAAAAGGAGCTTGGGTAATATGGGGTGACATATGTCTGTTCTCTACTCAATTATCATGTCAAATTAGCTCAGAATTAACAAGGCAATAGGAACCTGTTAGCCTTCGAAGTTCAGGGGGATCAGATGGAATTAAAAAAGGTCTGTTATATTCTCAGACACCTACCTTCAGCTGTCTATACTCCTGTGTACCCTCATGCTTGGATTAATTATGCACTCTGTTTATCATTTTATGAATTTTGTTTCAAGGCTTAGCAAACTTCCACAAATGTATTATAATACTTTTCTTAGGTCATTTGAAAGGTACAAAGACATATCACACTAGATTTCAAATATCACTTTTTCTTCCCTATTTTTTTTAAAAAATATAATATATACAGAGCAACAATAAATAATCAATACAGATCAAGAAAAAGAAAAATAGCAGTAACAAAAACAAAATGCAATTTATCATCAATACTATATCACAAACTATAAAATGGAAAAAATAGAATTATGATAATCTGTACTACATTATATAAATAACTGACCTTAGGGTTTACATATATTTATTTCCTCCATATGTCTTTTTGAGTGTAGGGTAACCTAAAGCATTTTTCCAGAATGTTAGCTGATGGTTCTCTTCTTTATGGGCAAAGATAGCAAAAAATCACAAAGAGCAAGAAAAGTATTAGTGTTAAAGTCAGAGGTTTCCATTGGTTTGTTTAAAATATTTTTATTGTTTTAAATTTCAAAGAATCATCCAGTCAGATTTGGAAAGGAATACTAAGGCCGGCTCATCCAAGCCCCAGCTGTATAGAAATAGAGGACTAAAGCACTCCTGGGAGACAGTTATTCAACCTCTGTTTAAAGACAACCAAAGAAGTAGTTCCTTACTACCCTAGGCAGTGTATTGTATTCCATTGTATAATCTGAATGTACTGGTTTGTGTTCCATTACCTGGAAGAGCTTGAAGATAAAATTCCATTATAAATTTTGGGAAGTAAACCCAATTGTTAGTCCAACCACAAAAGACAAATTGAATTAGTGCAAAGGTTATATTAGTAACCTAATAACAATAATAATAATATAATAAACTTTATTTATACCCCGTCACCATCTCAACAGGGACTCAGGGCGGTTTACATGAGGCCAAGCCCAGCACAGCATACATAAAATAATACAAAACAAAATACAAAACAGCAACATAATGAAGTAAATAAATCATAAAATACACTCGACAATATAAAATAATACAGCAAAATAAAATCATTCAGACACAGTAACAATGAGTGGGCCACAAGTAAAAGATAAAAATTTAAAAACATTAAAATCCCAGGGTGAGATAGAGGTGGAGCAGAACATTTGTACATTTGTAAGGGAGAGATTCATGGAAGAGAGTCATCTAGTTAGGCCTTCTAGTAGTGGGGAGAATTATTCTATAGGGATATGGATTGAATGTGAGGTTAATCTCCAAATGTGCAATGGAAAAGCCAGGATTTAAGATCTTTCTTAAAGGTTGCTAAGGTGGGGGCTTTCCTAATCTCAGCAGGTAATGAATTCCATAGTTGGGGGGCCACCGAGGAAAAAGCCCCCTCCCTTGTTCCCACAAGGTGAACCTGTGATGCCGGTAGAGGTGAGAGAAGGGCCTCACCTGAGGATCTAAGGGATCAGGCTGGTACGAAGGAGATGTGCTCACGAAGGTAGGTGGGTCCCAAACTGTTTAGGGCTTTATAGGTGATGATATGTACCTTGAATTGGGACCGGAAAATAAATGGCAGCTAATGGAACTCCTTAAACAGGGGGGTTGACCGCTCTCTGTAATTTGCCCCAGGTATTAATCTGGATGCCAAACGTTGTACCAGTTATAGTTTCCAGGCCATCTTCAAGATTAGCCCCACGCAGAGTGCATTGCAGTAGTTCAATCTAGAGGTAACTAAGGCATGGACCACCATAGTCAAGTCAGCCTTCACGAGGTATGGTCGCAGTTGGCGCATGAGTTTTAATTGTGTGAAAGCCCTCCCGGCCACCGCCGACACCTGTGCATCCAGTGTCATATTGTCTTTCTAAGCTTCATATTGTCTTTCTCGAGGTATTTCAAAATGCTGATATTCTTCTTCAAATCTGTTAGGGAAAATTTGGTCCTGAAAGTCCACTGAAATCCATTGAATAAGCTGTTTTAAGCTCATATAGACTGTTATAGAAGAACAATTATATTCCTGCTAGAAATTAAATCCAAATGCTCTCCTTTTTCCCCCTTAAATGTTTTTCTCACACGATTTCTTTTTTACTCTGAAAGGTTGAGATATACACTAGGGACAACAAGCACAAAGAGCCTAGGTGTACATTTTCTGATGTAATTTGGCAGAGATGAACTCTTCTGTGGTACATAGCTCCCAAAAGACAACAGACTGCTTCTCTGCAGCAGTGCTTTGGGTGGTTGATTCCCCACCACACATAACCATCTGCTGCCTACCTTCTGTCCTGAGTTGTAGTAAATTACAGCAAAATCTAGTGCAAATTTACTTAATCAAATCACAAGATGTCCTCCAAAGACTTTAATATGCCATGTTATCTTGTTAAGATATCTTGTTCTACTGAAGGAGGTGTTATTGTGGTAGTCTAGAGATGAGCTGGGGAATGACTTGGGATTATTTAAATATCAAGCATGGAAAACCTCACTGCTATTGAGTGCATAGGTCAATGCTATAAAATCCAAAAAGAGAAATAGAACATTTAACTAGAGATGATATCTGTTTTTAAGCTGTAAGATAACTAGAATTTTTCCATTGTGGGGGAAATCCTATCAAAGAGGAGAAAAATTCCTACCTGACCCATATGTGACCACTATTCACTCGTATTGTCCTGAGAGTGGGAGGGTAGGTTGTGATCAGGAGTGAGAAGAGACAGATGAGGGGATGGTGTCTTATATGGTACTCCATAAGCCTCCCCCCCACCCTGTTGAAACTGGGGAAAACCCCAGTCTCATGAGAACACATGGTCTCTATCATGAGGGGTTCAAATGTTCCCCTGCGACCAAACAGATGAGTCACAGATGAGTGTACTTATGAGAGACACATACATCCAAAGGCACCAGTAGGTTCAATGTCACATCTCCAGTGGAAATATTTTCAATGTCCATGTTCACTTTGAAGTAGAGGTGATGCCTGGCTCAACAACAGTCCATGTGAGAAAGATCTTGGAGACTTAATGGACAACAAGTTGAACTTAAACTAATGTGATGCAGCAGCTAAAAAAGCCAATGGGATTTTAGGCTGCATCAAAAGGAGCAGTGTCTAGATCAAGGGAAGTAATGGTGCCTCTCTTTTCTGCTTTGGTTAGACCTCACCTGGAATACTGTGCCCACAGTTTAAAAGAGATATTGATAAGCTGGAAGGCATCCAGGGAAAGGCAGCTAAAATGATCAAAGGTCTGGAGACCATGCCCTATGAGGAGCGTGTTACAGAACTGGGTATGTTTAGCTTGACGAAGAGAAGGTTGAGAGGCGACATGATAGCCATATATACATATCTGAAAGGATGTCATAAGGAAGAGGGTGCAGGTTTGTTTCCTGTTGTCCTGTAGGACTCAGAGCAATGGGGTCAATTACAGGAAAGAAGATTCCACCTGAACATTAGGAAGAACTTCCTGACTGTACAATATAATATAGTAAAGGAACTATATTATTCTATGATTCAATATGAAAGTACATTCTAGAATAATCTAGAGTCCTTTCACGCAACCATATAACCCAGAATATCAAGGCAGATAATCTACAATATCTGTTTTAAACTTGGTTATCTGAGTCCACACTAGCATATAATCCAGTTCAATGAGGATTTAATAAAGTTGTGTGGAGGGGGCTTAAAAGACACATCTATTCCCACAAATTAGCTCCTTCAATATTGCCACTGATTACCGTATTTTCCCAAAAATAAGACTGGGTCTTATATTATTTTTCGCTCCAAAAGACACATTAAGGCTTATTTTCAGAAGAGGTCTTATTTTTCCTGTACAACAATCTATGTTTATTCATTTATTCATGTACAAGAATCTCCTTTTTTTCTTGTACAACATTTTCATTCAAATACAATCATGTCATCTTCTTGAACATCATAATAATATTATGTCACTAATATTTTTATTTATATGTAATTATATATTAATATTATTATTTTATAATTAAATATGTCCATGTGTTACAATGAATTTACTACCCATAACTGTGTCTGTCTGGCTGACAATCTTAACTGGGGCTTAGGTTTTGGGGTAGGGCTTTTATTACATGAACATCCTCAAAAATCATTATAGGGCTTATTTTCTGGTGCAGTGTTATTTTTCAAGGAAATAGGGTGTCACCTCTGCATCTTTTCTACCACTCGTTTTGGAAGCATTTTGCAATAGTTCTTGGATTTGATTTCTTTCAAATATTTTTTAAACCATGCAGCCTTGTTTATTGATGCACCCCAGCAATGAACTTATAGAAGTCCATTTCACTATAATGCACTTGAGGGTAGGAATGAAATATTGCAACTTGTGTGGGAATTTCTATAATTTCTATTGCTTTCCCCCAAAAAACTAATTACAGTAGATCGCAATTATCCAACCTTTGCTCATCCAACATTCTGTATTATCCAATGCAGTCTGCCTTCCGCCCGGATCCACAGCTGCTTCAATACATTGCAATGTTTTGGTGCTAAATTTGTAAAATACAGTAATTACTACATAATGTTACCGTGCATTGAACTGCTTTTTCTGTCAATTTTTGTAAAACATGATGTTTTGGTGCTTGATTTGTAAAATCAGAACATAATTTAACGTTTAATAAGCTTTTCCTTAATCCCTCCTTATTATCCAACATTTTCACTTATCCAACATTCTGCCGGCCTGGTTATGTTGGATAAGTGAGACTCTACTATATCCAAACCATGTTTTTGCTCTCTCATACAAAATGTCTATTCTTGACTGGAAGAATTTTTTTTAAACCCCGCTGTCTACAGCAACATACATCTGCAACTTTTTCTGGAGAAATTTGAGATACTGTGAGACAATTGGCTTTTTTTTGGTCATTGGTCTTCTTGAGAAAAATGTGTGTACCTGAGAGTGGTCTATGACAATTAGGCTTGTGCATTTTGGCTGAACCTCGATCTGTTTCTGCTTGCCAGATGCTGAAAGACCCCCGCACCTCCCGCTGGTGAGTTCTCTAGTCTCAGCCTGATGGAGGGGCAAAGGCACCTTTTGCCCCATGATTGTAATGCACCATTGACTATAATGTGCATCTCAATTTTGGCTAAGCAATTAAACAAAAAAGAGATGTGAATTATATTTGAGTAAATATGGTAAGTGTTCCAACTAAAACTCGTTTTTAAAAACAATTTTTTCTAAGAAACAAATCTATAACCAAACAATCAAACAAAGACAGAAAAATGACCTCTATCAACTCCTGATAGTGAAAGTTGGGGTAAAGCAGAAAAAGATGAGAGCAAGATGCTGAAAGGATGTGGGATGGATGACCATCCCAGAAGATGGTGAAAGATGGGAGGGAACGTGGTAAGACCTTTTGCTCCGCTCCCCCTCCCTGACCATTTGATTAAGTCCTAAAAGGGGCATGTGTAGCAACATTGTGTAACACATGGCAATGGCTGGGTGCCTTTGTCTACAATAAACATCTGTATGCAAAACTGCACAACCATAAGCACAACAACAGTGTGCTGTGCATGATATTTAGCCACAATGTGCTATCTTGCGGTATATATACAACTGCCCTTGTGTCATTGTTGACAGAATGTCATAGAAGAACAGAGCTCAAAAGGTTCATTGGGTCTAACCTCAGGCTCAATGCAGGATCTTTAGGTAATGCATCCCTAGCAGGTAGCTGTCCAAACTCTTTTTGAAGCTTTGAAGAAGAGTCTGGGCTGAAATGCTTTTACTGTGAAAAAAGTTCTTTTGTATGTTCAATCAAAATCTAATCTCCTGTAACTTCAAACCATTACACTTTGGTCCTACCCTCCAGGGCAGCAGAAAGCAGGCCTGCATCTCCTCCCCATGACAGTACTTGAGCTTTTTTTTTTTTTTAAAAAAAAGAATGCCTTCATTTCACACTGTAGTCTTCATTTCACAAAGCCAAGCATGCATTGCACACTACAGCTCCTTCAAACTTTCCTCATATCTTTTGTTCTCTATAGCTCTTATCATCCTAGTTACCCTTCTCTGAACTGTTCCAACCTGTCTATATCTTTCTTAAAATGAGGCATTCAGAAATGCATTCAATTCTGAAGCCTGGCTAGTTCAAAACATAGTGGCAATATTACTTTCCTTGACTTGAAAACTATGCTGATGTTAACCTGTCTGTTTGCTTCTGTCTGTTGTGCTATGGTGAATACAGCCTGTATGTGTTACAGTGACTTATGATCTCATCAGATGGTGGGGTGGGGTGGGGGTGGGTGTCATGCTGTTGAGAAGGAGTCCAACAGAGCCCATCATAGACGCAGTGCTACTTCCAGTTGGGTTCCATCCCGGCAGTGTGCTGAGAAGGAACCCTGAGGATACAGGTGGCTACTACCCGTATCCTCATTGAAAAAGCCAGGGACAGATGGGAAATGTTGTGGGATGGCAACCATGGTAAGGGGACAAAGCTGGGCACTGCCCTATGATTTCTCCCAATATCCCCTGGCTTCTAGATCTCCATCTGATGAGGTCCATACACATGCATAGGTCATTCATAGAACATCAGCCTTATTTGGTATTCTTCCTTTCTCTTCCTCTTGCATCCACCTCTCTGTTAATGTAACATTTCTGCTATGAACATTTGAATGACAGCTGCATGTATCTGCTTTGCTTTCACTAATGTACATGCAGAATGGTTTCTATTTGAGACAAACTCATTGTGATGTCTTGCATGGCCAGAGGGAATCCGGTTGTTGTTGGGTTGTTTTTATATGATTTCTCTTTGAACAATACCACAAAGTTGTTCTAGTAGAGGGTAAAATTGAGTAGCTGCAACAACAACAACAACAAAAATTGTTATTTTATTTTATTTATATCCCGCGCCCTCTCCCCAAGGGGACTCGGAGCAGCTTACCATTAATATCAACATCCTACTGCTACCACAATAGATTTATTTTATAATGGTACCTATTGCATCATGAGCTGTATGTGGCATTTCACAGAGCAGGATATTCAAACTTTCTCTCTTTTGCAAACCTTTTCCACATCTGACTGCCTATAATGAAACATCTGCAAATTTCAACAGATTCTGATTTATATTCATATTTGCATTCTTGCAATTACCAGAACTGTGATATAGAGAGTAAATCACAATATTCTCTACAGGCTGCGATTGCTGTAGAATATCAATAGTGGTGCATAGATTGCCTGTTTTGCCAATATTAGTGGGAACTTCTAGTTATTAAGCTTTAATAGCCAAAATACTGATGCTATAGTGTAAAGCTGTATTGAAATTCTATTAATAAATTCCAAATTGATTTCTGAATTTACACTTCATCATTTAAATTCTAGAAATGAGCATTGAAGTGTGCATTTGATTTCTCCCCCACAGATGAATTAATGAAATTGATATAAGTGTTGCTCTTGCCGGAGGCTTGCGAACATTATTGTTTTACTTGTCAAGACTAGTGTTGCCTATTAAACATGTACCAAATATTGGCATTTCCAATGAATAGTTACCATCAGAATTCTAAGGGCTTTATCACACAAGGGTGGTAAATATTAATTACAGCAGAATACTAGCATGTTTGGCTTGTACTTATCAGATTATGTTGTATTCTTCTGGTTACTGCTTTGCATTTCAGTTGTTTGTGCAGCACCACTTTTCACTGACAGAAAAAAAAACCCTGGCAATGGCTCCCATACCACTACTATTGCAATATGGCTTTCCACTACAATGGTTCTCTTCTGCAATATTCTAAAAGTCATCTGCCATGAGTGCATGGGTTTCTCTTCCTATCTCTCTCCCTATTTCCATTTGGATGAGTTTGCTTAACTCCATTTTTATTGTCTTTTTAATTTTATTGCTTTTCCATAATTGTGCAATCATAGAAAAACAAATTGAAAAAATTGAAAGATAGACACATCAGAGTAGGGTATACAGGAGGATATAAGAAGAGTTAGCATGGTGGTGCAAAGAGTCATTGTGAGATGTTGTGTGTTTTCTGGGCTGTATGGCCATGTTCCAGAAGCATTCTCCCTGATGTTTCACTTGTATCTATGGCAGGCATCCTCATTATTGTGAGATGGTGCTTTGCCAAAGCAGCAAGATAGTTCAATTGCTGAGAACTAGGATAGTGATTGTTTCAATCTAAGTATGTTTCCACTCGCTTTAACAATGCAATTGTTGCAAAACAACGGGGTGGCATGATAGGATCACAGAACAATAGAATTGGAAGAGACCACAAAGACCATCCAGTCCAATCCTCTGCCATGTAGGAACACACACACTCAAAGCACCACCAGCCTCTGCTTAAAAAGCTCCAGAGAAGGAGACTCCACCACACTCCGAAGCAGCATTTTCCAGTGCTGAACAGCTCTTACCATCAGGAAGTTCTTTTCAATATTTTCATAACATCTCTTTTCCTAAGAGCATGATGGATAAATAGCACATTCTCAGAGAGGAAATACATTTGTTTTTACTAA
This sequence comes from Anolis apletophallus, assembly GCA_030556195.1. Taxonomy (NCBI): domain Eukaryota; kingdom Metazoa; phylum Chordata; class Lepidosauria; order Squamata; family Anolidae; genus Anolis; species Anolis apletophallus. The sequence continues at coordinate 182,132,596 of JARBWK010000003.1, read as the reverse complement.
CTTGTCTTAAGCTACTTTGGGAAGGATTCATACATCAGGTGCACACAAAAGGTTTAGTCTCTGGAACATCTAGCTAAGCTTGGAAAAATTCCTGAATGAAAGAAAGGAGAGCCTCTGCAGATGGGAGAACACCATTGGTCTCAATCTATATATATAAAAGGGAAGTGGTCGTGCAACGAGGCAAATGCACGCCAAAATTACATTTCCCACACACACAAAAAACACAGGGCCACTTATCCGCACCCCGAGGTACAAACTCCACCCACTGAAACACCCCTAAACACAACACAAAACCCCCAAAACATCCCCCAAAACACAACATTACTACGCATGCGCAAAAACCCCAGACACACAAAATGGCCGCCATAAAAATCACAATACCAAGCATGCGCAACATCCGACGCCATGCCCCCCTCCTCTGCCGCTTAAAAAACACTCCTGAGACCAACGAGGCGACATCCTCCACGTGGCTCCCGGACCCCACCAGCATGGCCGTCGCATGCAACCCAACACCAACATCCCGGGAGGACGCCGCCGCGGTCCCGCCCGCACGACCCTCCACCAGGAGAGCCAACGAAACGGCGAGGGAGAATGGCGCACCCACAGGACTACAACTCCCAGAAGGCTCCGCACAGCTCACTCGGAAGAAGGGCGGAGACAGCACCGGAAATAGGCCACAATGGCCGTGCAGAGCATTCTGGGAGCCGTAGTCCCCTGGCCGGACACGCCTTCTCCGCCATCTCCAAGCACTTTCCGGACCAGGCTCAGGCGACCGCCGCTATGCCCGCTTCCTCCGTCCCCTCCGCTGCCTCCTCCCGTCCTCCCCCGGGGATGGGGCCGGGGGGAAGCCGCGCCGTCTCTCTCCCTGCGGCCTCCTCTTCGGCCAGCGGAAGGGAAGCAGTGGGTAGCGGCAGAGAGCCCTCTGCCGCCTCTCTTCCACTGCCCGAGGAGGAGGCCGCAGGGAGAGGGGTTGCCCGGTTACCCTTAGGCCTCCTCTTCGGGCAGCGGAAGAGAGGCGGCAAAGGGCTCTCCGCCGCTACCCGCCGCCTCCCTTCCGCTGCCCGGGGACGAAGCCGAGGGGGAGCTGCACCGTCTCTCTCCCTGCGGCCTCCTCTTCGGCCAGCGGAAGGGAGGCGGCGGCCGGCGTAGGAGACCCCTCGACCGCCTCTCCTCCGCTGCCCGAGGAGAGGGCCGCGAGGGAGGGAGATCGAGCGGTTCCCCATCGCCCTCCTCTTCGGCCTCCTCCTCTACACATACACACACACACATATATACACAACAACATATAAACACAAACATACAAACACATATAAATACACAACCACATACAAACACATATATCTACACACCTATACATACACATCCACACTAATACATACACATATATACACACACATATCAGCACCTCTCCATATATACACATACATACATATACATACACAAACACACACACATATATATACACGTACTCAAACACAAAAAACCTACAGATAAATACACACATACCAAGAACTATACACACACACACACATATATATACACACACAAATAAACACAAACCAATACCTGCACACACACATACACACAAACCCCCAAAAAACCATACACACATACAACTATAAACACACATACACACACACATATATACACACAACAAACAAGCTCACATCATTTCCACAACTTACATACCCTGACATTCTCACATCACCAACATAGGGCACAGCAACGCGTGCCAGGTTCAGCTAGTAGGTATATAAAATCTGTTTCTGGGAGCTCAATATTTTATATTCTCCTTTCAGCAGAAGAATAATATGGCCCTCTACATAGCTTTACAGTCCTTGTAAATGTGTTCAAGGTGTTCACATTTGGGCATATTGAGGATTCATGCCAAGTTTGGTCCAGATCCATCATTGATTGAGTCCACAGTGCTCTCTGGATGTAGGTGAACGACAACTTCTAAAATCAAGGTCAATGCCCACCAAACCCTTCCAGAATTTTCTGTTGGTCATGGGAGTGCCAAGTTTGGTTCAATTCTATCATTGGTGGAGTTCAGTATGCTCTTTGATTGTAGGTTAACTATAAATCCCAGCACTACAACTCCCAAATGATAAAATCAATCTTCCCAAACCCATCAATATTCAAATTTCAGCGTATTGGATATTTGTGCCAAATTTGGTCCAGGGAATGAAAATACATCCTGCACATCACATATTCACATTATTTTTTATTCTTTCAATTTATATACCGCCCTTCCCAGCAGGCTCAAGGTGGTTTACAGCATATAAAACATATCATTAGGTAAAATAACAATAAAAGAGTAAAACAATAAAACAGTAAAAACAATAAAAACAACACAACAGCAACTAAGATTAGTGGCTAGAGATTGAATGCTTGCTGAAAGAGAGTTGTTTTACAAGCCTTCCAAAAGGCAGGCAACTCTCTAATTGATCGAACTTCAGCAGGCAAAGCTGAAGTTCCACATGTTCAGCGCCACAACAGAAAAGGGTCTCTGTCTCGTAGATGTCAGGTGGTAAGACCGAATGGAAGGGACTTCTAACAGGTTTTGGTCTTCCGACCGAAGTGATCTCTGGGGAACATGTGGGAAAAGACGGGCACACCGGCCCCAGATAATACAGGGCCTTAAAGGTCAGAACCAACACTTTGAAGGCAATCCAGTACTCAATTGGGAGCCAGTGCAGTTGCTGCAGAATTGGGGTGATATGACTTCTGGCCGACACTCCAGCAAGGAATCTAGCTGTAGCATTTTGCACTAGCTTAAGTTTCCGGATTACCGCCAAAGGAAGACCAATGTAGAGGGCATTACAGTAGTCTAATCTCTGTCCCGTGCCCAATACGGAAGCCGGACTGGTAGGGATCTAGTCTGGTTGTGTCATTTAAGAACTGCTGCAGCTGTGCCGCTGTACAGCTATTACTATTCCTAACAGTAGCAAAATTACAGTTATGAAGCAGCAACGAAAATAATTTTATCGATGTGTGTCACCACAACACAAGGAATTGTATTAAGGGGTCATGGCATTCGGAAGGTTGAGAACCACCGTTGTAGGTGTTTCAGGATTGTTTGATTTGGAAAATGGATGAATTAACATTAATTAATTAACAACCGGTCTTTATTTATTTCCATCATTTCTACCCCGCTTCTTCTCAACCTCCGAGGGGGGACTCAGAGCGGCCTAAGAACAGCAACAATTTGATGCCAAAAACACAGTATAGATATAATTAAAACCCACACAGTATAATATAATAATAGTGCCACACTGAATCTGCCACCAGATGACAGAGCTAAAGAAGAGTGGCTTCTATGAGTTGGACTTCTTTTGTATCTTCAACACATAATTAATTTTAAAAAGAACCCTGTCTGCCAATTTTGGGCCTTTTCTGTCTTAAGAAAAATAGTTTTCGGGCCCACTGCTGGCAAGAGGTGGGTATGGGGAGGAGAGTTAGGGGAAGGGAGAAAAAAAAAGACTAAATTAATTCAAGGAAATGAAAACTAAATAAATAGCTAATTGCCCCTCATAATATGAGTGAGTTACAAACTTTCAATAATTCCTTGGTGGCTTCTTTCAGTAGTCAAAATCAAACCTGTGCTAAAATAGTTCACTTTTATGTCTTCTATGGGATAAAAGGTATTTTAAAAACAACACACAAGCCATGTCGCTTTGTGGATCTCACAGACTTTGCCTTTTAAATTTCAACATCACAGAAGATATTCTTTTATTTAAAATATTCCCTTGAAAAGCCAGTCAGAATATCTTCACAGCAGCAGCCATGTCTCCTATAACAATGTCTTAGGGGTTTCTCATCAGTTCATTTTTGACACAAAGCTGGAAAGGAATAGATATAAAACCATTTTTTCTTCCAAACGAAGGAAAGAAAATTAAACATTTAGAGTGTAAAGATACATGTTATCTGTCATAATAACATGAATGAGTTGTGTATGTTGAGTGACAGAAATCAAAAATTGCAAAGGTCAGCTCCTTTTCTTCCTGTTTTAACAATTCAAAGCTGACAGATACAACAACAGTCTTTGAAAACAGAAGCTTCCAATATTATGTCAACCCATGGCTCAGTCTAGTTAGCTGAATCCTTGCTTTTGTTTGCTTGTTGTAAATTACTGTGTTTGTGTTAGGGATGGAAAAAACTACTAACCATGTTTTTTAAAAATGTGTCTAACCAATACCTTTGTAACTTGTCTCTAATACTAGTAGTAGAAATATCGTTCAAACTATATACAAATATATGTGCATTACATACTTACCTTTGAAAAATATTTACAGACATGTGTTTGTCAACAGAAAAAAATATAGAAGTATGTGACTGTCAGTGGAAAAATGTATACATTAGCAAAATTGTGGTTGAAGGGGCCAGAAAAGTAGATATGAAAATAACACCCCATTTAACATGAGGGAAAACAGTACAAAGTCTCTCTATCCAAAAGAGTTTTTAAAATGCAGGGAGAATTCAGAGAAACTCAGTTAAAGTGAGAGTGAAACATTTTCACACCCATAGTGCTAGTTCATTAATATTGCCTATGCTTCAGTGCATTTTCCTTCCCTACCAGTTTAAATCAATAAAAATATGTTGACTCGTATATCAAGGGGTGAGAGTTGGAATGCATCTGTAGCAAATGAAATCAAGGCAGCATTTGAGTAAAAAGAAACAATCTTCTTCTAGGGCATGCTGACTGGGATGAATTCATTCCACCTCACTGCCACAGACAGGCAAATGCTTATTAAATAAAAAAATATCAGCAAAGCCCAGTTCAGAAACTCATTTGGCTGGAGACTGTTTTTTGCATTGTGGATGTATAAGTTTGCATTTCTTGCTTCACCACACACGGAGAATTTGATTTAACTTTTCCACACATGGCTTAGTCATGGTAGTTTCTTCATCCCCAGAAAAAGAGGACATGGGTTATGGGGCTTAAGAGCTATGTCCAGCCACTGTGCTCTATGTTCAGTCATTTATACGAATATATTCATTGGAAGCTTGTGGAGCAATGAAACATTAACACTTGTAAGAGGGGGGGGAGTCTATATAATGCCTACTAGAGCTGTGTGTGGAGTTTGTTTCTCCAATTTATTTCATTCCTTTAGTTCCTTTTGGTACTTCGGAAGCATGAAATGGGACGCCCCCCCCCCCCAGTACTGGAATCAGCTTGACATGAAAACGGTCCCGGCTCCCTTATTCACTGTAAACTATTATCCTCTTCCAGGAGGTCATCACTCTTCCTTACCTGGAAATGGGAAGCCTCTTTAAAATGCCTTGGAGAGTGTGTGGCTGGCTGCTGTGGTGTAGTCTGGGAGAGAAAGATCTCATGCTTGCAGCTGAGCACCTCATAGAACTTGCCTCCTTGCCTTGTAAAGAACTCTCTTTGTATGTGGTGTGCAGGCCCAGAAAGTGTACACCTGCTGGTACCTGCAGCCAAGTGTCTCCTCTAGAGTAGAAACAGCAAGTAAAAAGCCTCCTTAAAGGGTGCACCAGGAAGGTGAGCCTGGATGGGAAGCCCAGTCCCAGATCTTTTGGGGCCCCAGACCAAAAACAAATACCTGCCCTCTCGAATTCAGGCTCCCAAAAATGGATCGGGGCCCCCATCAAAAACTGGGTCATGAAACGAGTCAGGGTTTACCCTGAATGCACAACCCTAATGCCCACCCTTTGTTTTCACCCTTCTGTATTTTTCTAAAGTTTATGTGTCCAAGCCTTTTGCATCGCTCTTATGTACAGAGATCACTTCCCTCTTCTCTCAAGAAGTTAGCTTTCTCTGCTTCCTTTGTCTGGAAGGAGCATCAAGGAGGCTCCAACCACAGGAATGGATGCTAACCTACATCTAACACAAAATCCAGATGTTAAGGACTCTTCTAAATAAGTGTAGGTCAAGTTCTTTTGTCTCCTTTATTATCAGAAGATGAATTTGCTGATATAATTACAACAGCATGCAGAGTTATTTCTTCTTGTTTCTAAGGGCGGTTCCACACAGCCCTTTAACCCAGGAGCAATTGCATTTTAAAAGTGCGTGCTTTTCCTGGAGTGGGGGGGGGGCGAGAGGCAGGGGCATCCAGGTGCAGTCCCAGAACCATCAGGGAGGACAGGGAGACAGCCCCCGTCCTCTCCCAAAGCATATTAAAAAGCATTTAAAAATAAAATAACTTACCCGGCCACCATTAGACTGCTGCTGGAGCTCTTCTGGCGCATAGGAATGACACAACAGGAGAAAAGGGAAGGCGGAGGGAATCGCTGTCTTCAGAAGTCACGCGGCATGATCCCTGGTCCCATCTACACAGCCCCACACCTGGAAAGGCCGGTCTTTCCAGCAGACAAATTACCTTGGCACAAAGCAGGGTTTTCCTGCTTTGTGCCGAAAGCATTCCTTTTAACTAAAGCATCGTCTGGACGGCCCAGGGGAAAATGCGGGAGACTGTGCACTATGTCTGAATATGTCCTAGTATAACCTCATGTTCCATTAGCCTCACTGAATTCTGTGTAATATAGGGTACAGCTACACTGTAGAATTAATGCAACTTGATACCAGGTTAGCTGCCATGGTTCAATGTTTATAGAATTATGGGAATTGTCTTTTGCCTCACCAAACTACAAATTCCAGGATTCCATTGTAAGTCACATTGCTAGCCAGGATCTCTCAAGAGAGATTGTATGCTCACATGCCCAATGCACCACAACATAAATCCGGTCTTCAGCATTGCCGAAATTTGCTCAGTTTACGGTAGAAATAAATGAAGGGTTTTTTTAATTGGCAACTTTTTTCATATTAAAAAAGACATTTTACCCCACAGGCAGTAAGAAAAAATAGACAGCTGTAGAACACTAATAGCTGCTGACTATTCCTCCATGATCTGTCATAGCAATACGTATTAGATCTATGTTTGTAGTCCTTGATTAGACAGTATTTATTTAATATGGGGCAGACACGCAACAGGTAATTAAAGTGCTTCTGAGGACTTTTGCAGAGAATGAACATGGCAGGGCATCATTTACTTCATTCAGGGAAGGCACATTGGAACAGCCACGTCTCCAGGCTTCTCCTAAAAACTGCCAAAGTGGGGGCTTGTCTGATATCCTTGGGGAGCTCATTCCAGAGTCGGGGCGCCACTACAGAGATGGCCCTCTCCCTCATCCTCACCAACTATGCCTGCGAGGCCGGTGGGAGCGAGAGTAAGGACTCTCCAGTTGATTGGAGAGATCACCTGGGTTCGTAAACAGAGATGCAATCACGTAGGTAGGTGGGTCCCAAACCATTCAGGGCTTTGTAGGTCAGAACCTGCACCTTGAATTTGGACCGGAAGATGAATGGCAGCCAATGAAGCTCCTTAAGTCACTCCAGTTAGCAATCTGGTTGCCGCCCGTTGGAGCAATTGAAACTTTCGGGCTGTCTTCAAGGGCAGCCCCACGTAGAGTGCATTACAATAATCCAATCTGGAGGTGGCTAAGGCCTGGACCACTGTGGCCAGATCAGACTTCACAATCTATAGTAGCAATGGCAACACAGTTTTTTTAATTTATTGTAATATCTAACAATTCTATTTAGGTAATCTATTGGTTCTGTAAATTACTTTTATTCAAGTTATGTAAACCATACTTGAAGAATGCTTAAAATATGTAATGTTGGTTACTGTACTATCAGTCTTGGCCAGATTTCACCTGGAATAATGTATCAAGTCCTGAGCATCACAGTTCAAGAAACTGGAAGATGTCTAGAGGAGTACAACCAAGATAACTAAAGGTCTGTAAACAAAGCATTATGAGGAATAGTCTAAGGAGATATGTATGATTAACCTGTAGAAGATAGCGAGTGGATATGATAATCATCTTTAAATGCACAAATGTTATGTTAAAAAGATGGATCAATTTTGTTTTCAGCTGCTCCAAAGCAAATGGATTCAAATGACAAGAAAATTATTTCCCCCTGAACATTACAAAGAACCTATTTACTACAACAGCAGTTGAATAAAAGCATAAGTGGGACCTTTACTTAAGAGCATCCCAACTTAAGAACATTTTGAGTTAAGAGCTGTTGCTTGGACAGCATTTTGCTTTTATATAAGAGCAGCATTTTAGAAGCTAGAGCTAGAGGGAACTGGGGATGGGGGAAAGAAAGCACATTGGGAGGAAGATTTACTTAATTCCATTATTTCAAAATGGCCTAGATGAATCTTCTAATTTGCAAGGGCTTGTCAAAATAAAAACAATATTGAAAGTACAAATGTATCAAAATTATGTTCCCTAAATTGAAAAGCTTATAAACAAACTTTAATGTAGAGTGTGTTTTAAACTTAGGAAGGTTTAATAAAGGAAATTTAACCAATACAATTAGGTCTTATACAGTCCCACAGCATTATCATATTGTATCAGTGACTTAATATTTTATTTGATTATAAACTTGTTTCCAAAAAGATGTCCTACACAGCAATTTTCTGTACTTCTTAAAAAATCCAAGATAAGTTCACTATTACAGTGCATTAATTTCAATATACAATACTACTAAGTCAACAGCTACAAAATTCATTTTATATTGTTTGTATATTTACATAGGTTTCCTGGCAGTTAATTACCAAAAAGACCACATTATTACCTTAAAAACTTTTATTTTACAGTTTTAGCATTAGATAATGATAGAATGGACATTCATCTTAGTCTACTGAAAAAGAGAGAGAAAAGGTCTGACTGGTAGTTTCCTCTTTTGGAATAGTTTTCTCTCCCATCAATAGAAGGCATTTCTTTTAGGCAGAGTATAAAGAGGAAAACTAGCAATTCCTCACCCCTATAAAAAGGCATGCAGCTCTCAACTCAAAAGACATCCTTGACAGAAATGGGGTGAATGCTGTACCTTAATGAGATCCAAAAAAGGCAGGGAAATAATGTCTGGCTGGAAATCAATACCTTCTTTCTCTGTATTCTCTTGAATACTATGGAAATCCAACCTGATTTAGTCATCTCTTTTCTCCATACCTAATTCTAGGATTGCTGTTTTGATTTATGCTATTTTTAAGTCTGTTCACGAATGTCCACGTATTTGCAGGCAATCAGACGTTATATGTAATGAGGGTTACTATGCGTATGGTTATGCTGTTGGCATTACAAAATAGAATTCATCACAGCCTGATGTTTGGTTACTTGGATTGCTAAATTTGGTGGATCTGACTTAGGAAATTATCCCACATGCCTTCTAAAATACTTTCTCCAATGGTCATCCAGTGATAAATGCATATATCTTTTTGATACTTTTTGAAGTGGCTTTTCAGCTGGTCTATGCAATGCGTCCTGAGACTAAGCTGCAAGTGAGGAAGAGGTTAGAAAGCTGAAATGTATGAGTACATTGTTTCCTTTGAAATATGAGAAAATAATGTGATGTGACACGAAAAAAAACCACCAATGTGATTCTAGGCTGTATCAATAGTGATATAGTGTATACATTGAGGGAAATAATCGGTACCACACTATTCAGTTTTAGTTAGACTTCACCTGGAATACTGTGTCAATTTCTTGGCACCCAAATTCAAGAAAGATACTAACAAGCCGATATGTGTCCAGAGGAGAGCAAACAAAATGTTCAAATGCCTAGAAATCACGTTTTATGAGGAACAGTTTAGGGAGCTGAGTATATTTATCTAGGAGAAGAGATGGTTAAGAGATAACATGATCCATATTTAAATATTTGAAGAGGGAGCAAGCTTGATTTCCTAAATATTCATAAAAACATCCTTATAGTAAAACTATTGGACCATGCAATATACTGCCTTGGAGTGTGGTGGAATACCCTTCTTTGGAGTTTTTTTAAATAGAAACTGGATGGCCATGTCTTAGGAGTGCTTTGATTGTGTATTCTTGCAGAGTAAGGAGTTTGACTGAGTGGCCCGTATAGATTACTGCAACACACTCTATGTGGGGTTGCTTTTGAAGACTGCTTGGAAGCTTCAATTGGTCCTACGAGCAGCAGCCAGGTTGCTCACTGGAGCAGTGTACAGAGAGCATACAACCCCCCTATTATAAATTTCAATCAATTTTTATTACTTAGTCACCCTCCACCAGTGGTGCTCTGGGCGACTTACAACATAAAACCAATAAAAAACTTTAAAAGAATTACAATTAAGACAACTAATCAAACACTCTGCCAAAGAGCCAAGTCTTCAGTGCAACAGTATTATGTCAGCTCCAGTGGTGCCAGTCTGCTATTGAGCACAATTCAAAGTGTTGGTTTTAGCCTATAAAGCCCTAAATGGGCCAATTGAAACTTCTGCACTGTCTTCAAGGGCAGCCCCACGTAGAGTGCATTGCAGTAGTCCAATCTGGAGGTGACTATGGCGTGGACCACCATGGCCAGATCCGACTTCACGAGGTATGGTCGCAGCTGGCGCACAAGCTTTAGTTGTGCGAAGGCCCTCCCCAGTTACCACCAATGTCTGGGCTTCAAGCGTTAGCGATGAGTCTAGGACATGGGTGGGCAATTACCGGCCCTACCAGGGGTTTTGGACTTCAACTCCCAGAAATCACAGCCAGTTTACCACCTGCTAGGATTTCTGGGAGTTGAAGTCCAAAACATCTGGAGGGCCGGTAATTGCCCACCCCTGGTCTAGGAGAACATCCAAGCTGCGAACCTGTTACTTCAGGGGGAGTGCAACCCCATCGAGTACAGGTTGCCACCCTATACTCCGATCCGGCTTACAATCGACCTGGAGGACCTCTGTCATGTCGGGATTGGTCCTCAGCTTATTCCTCCTCATCCAGACAGTCACAGTGGCCAGGCACTCGTCCAGCACCCAAGGGGCTTCCTTGGAATTAGGTGTAAAGGAGTAGTAGAGTTGGGCATCATCTGTGTAGAGATGGCACCCAACTCCAAAACTTTGGATGACCTCTCCCAGCGGTTTCATGAAGATGTTAAAAAGCATGGGGGACAGAATGGAACCTTGTGGGACCCCACAGATCAAAGGCCAGGGGTCCAAGCAAGTGTCCCCCAGCTTCACCATCTGGGAGCGTCCCTCCAGGAAAGACCGGAGCCACGACAGAGCCATGCCCCCAAAACCCATCCCAGAGAGCCATCCCAGAAGGATACCATGGTTGATGGTATCGAAAGCCACTGAGATGTCCAAGAGAACCAACAGAGTCACACTCCCCCTGTCCAGTTCCCTGCGGAGGTCATCCACCAAGGCGACCAAAGCCATCATGACCATGCCTAAACCCAGACTGCAACTGATCCAGGTAATCGATGTCCTCTAGGAATCCCTGAAGCAGAGAGGCGACCATTGTGTGTTTTAAGGCATTTTGTAAGTGCCACTTGTAAGCCACCTTGAGTCCCCCTTGTGGTAGAGAAAGGAGGGAAATAAATAAGGTAAATAAATAAATAAATCATACATTTCTTCCAACTCTTATTATTCTTTATCCTCAATGAAAGCACATGAATTTGAGACAAAGTCTGAGATACTTCAGACTTCTTCATGAGCAGACACTGCAGTGATGAAATGGGAGAAGATCACTTCACGTTGGATTGTGAAATATTTTCTCATTTGTTGTTATGAATGATAACAACAGCCTTTAGCCATACTGATGACATAGACATATTTTGGTTCTTTGGAGTTACTGTCATACATAAAGGTCAATCTATACTTGCAAAAATGAAATGATGGCGCATAATTCACGAGCAATCCCAATTATTTATTTTTTTTTAAATCAGTTTTTATTGATTTTCAGCAGATAAAATACAGAACGAGAAAAAAAAAAAGAGAAACATAAAACAGTATAAACAGAATAGAAAAAAGTAAAACCCAGGATGCCCAGAGTTGGCTTCCGGGTTTACTATAAGTTATACAAGAGTGTAAAAAGTGTGCAGACAAAAGTTGGGTGAAGAGCGGGAGCCTCTTCCTAGTAGACCCTTCTATATCCCCTTCCAGTTAATTTCTTCCTTCTTCAATCATGTATTTGGGTAGAGAAGCATTGTATTTTATCGTTACTCAATAATAAATCAACATTAAACTCTCTTCTGGAGTAGTCGCTAATTGGCTCCCAGTTCGTCCTTCCAAGTCCCTGGTTCTGTTTATTCCTCAATCTTTCCGTCAGCCAGTCCATTTGTATAGTCTCCATCACTTTCGTGAACCATTCTTCCCTGGTCGGGGTTGTCTGTGTCTTCCATCCCTTTGCATATAAGATCCTGGCTGCCGTTATCCCTATCAACAAATTTTTTTTTCCACTGGTAATATTGTTCCTTCCACCATCCCCAATAACATTATCTCTGGTTTCCTCTCCAATTTATAACTAATCATTTTCTGGATTTCCCGATGGATCATTACCCAATACTTAGTAGCTCTGGGGCAGGTCCACCAGAGGTGAAAGAAGGTCCCGTTCTTATTTCCACACTTCCAGCACTTGGGGTCTAGGTTCTTATACATTTTGGCCAACTTGTCCGGTGGGAGGTACCAGCGATAGATAATTTTAACAGTTTTCCCTGAAGGGATTACTAAGGGATTTTTTTCACTACTGTACACCATATGTTTTCCACATTTGGGGCTTAACTCTGAATCCCAGATTCCTGGACCACTCGGCCATGTAGGCCCTCTCCTGATTATTTGCTGTATTTATCTCCAAAAGTACTCTATAAATTTTCCCAATTTGTTTCTCTTCTTCCCCCATAATTTTTGTCCCAGCTCTTTCTCTTCCCCTGTAAACCCTCTTTTACTGTCTTCCTTAAACTTCTCATACACTTGTAGGTATGAAAACCATCCTAATTGGAGCCCCTCTTCCTCTAATTCTTCTTTTGATTTAATTATATACCTCTCCCCGTTCTCCACTTAATAAGGTCCTTGTATGTCATCCATTTATTCCCTGCTAGCTCTCTAATTTTGTAGGCCTCATTCACCGAGGTCCATAATGGGATTTTCTGTTCATAAAGTATATTAGAGTACTTCTGCCATACCCTTAGTAGTGAACTCCTTATAACATGGGTATTAAATCGTGCATCCACTTTTCTCCTGTTATAGATTAGGTACCCGTGCAGTCCAAATTTAAGGTCATGTCCTTCCAGGTTTGTCAGCCTAAAATTTTTCAGGAGTATCCACTCTCTGACCCAAGACAAGCAACTGGCCTCATGATACAGCTTTAAATTGGGTACCCCACCCCTCCCCTTTCCATAGTATCCTGGAGAGTTTTCATTTTTATTCTAGGCTTCCTGCCTCCCCAAATAAATCTTGACAGGTCTTTCTCCCAATCCTTGAATACCTTCTCATTTTTGATTATCGGGAGGGTCATAAAGAGAAAATTGATTCTGGGCAGCACCATCATTTTTAGAGCCGCAATTCTTCCCATAAACGATAAATTTAGTTTGTGCCATTTCTCCAGGTCTTTCTTGATTTCTTTCCACAAATCTACATAATTATTTTTAAACAATTTCGAATTTTTAGTTGCCAGGGAGATCCCCAAATATCTGACTCTTTCCTGTATTTCCATGCCCGTCTTCTCCTTCTCCTCCTTTCTCTTGACATATTTTTGACCATTAAGCTAGTCTTACCTTTATTAATTTTAAATCCCGCCACCCTACCAAAATCTTCTATCCTTTCCAGCCATCTTTCTATGGTCTCTACTGGCTTTTCTATTATGAGTACCACATCGTCGGCGAAAGCCTTCACCTTGATGTTGTCTTTCTGCGTCCGTAGGCCTCTAAGTTCTTTGTCCTCTCTTATTTTATTTAGAAGGGTTTCCAATGCCATAATAAATAAGAGCGGTGATAGGGGGCATCCTTGCCTTACCCCTTTGCATATTTCTACCTCCTCGGTTTTTTGTTGGTTTACAATTATTTTTGCTCTTTCCTTTTTATAGAAGAGGAAAGGGAGGAGTTAAACAAAAGGATAACTAGAGAGGAAATATCCGAAGCAATAAGGGCATTGAAAAGGAACAAAGCGGCAGGCCCAGATGGCTATACCGCGGAATATTATAAAGAATTTGAGGAAGAGGTGATAGAAATATTGGAAAAGTTGTTTAACGAAATCTTGATGCAGGGAGTGTGCCCGGCCTCCTGGGAAGAATCAAACATTACATTAATAGCAAAAGAGGAAAAAAGACCAAAGCGATCCAGCGAACTTCAGGCCCATCTCCTTGTTAAATTTTGACTATAAATTGTTTACATCGATTTTGGCGACTAGACTCAAATTTTTTTTAAATAATTGGATTAAGGATGATCAAAACGGTTTTTTACCCAAACGACAAATTAGGACAAACATTAGATTTATAGTGGATACATTGGAATATTACGAGAAAAATAATGAAAAGGAGGTGGCCCTGATGTTCCTGGACGCAGAAAAAGCGTTCGATAAGATCAGCTGGAGCTATTTGGAGGCCTTGATAGGAGAACAGGACATGGGCTTCCAAATAAGGAATGCATTTTACGCCATCTATAAAAAGCAACGAGCAATCCCAATTATTAAGTATCCTACATTGCACAGCAACAAGCAGTTGATAGTCTCTGATGTACACATAGGGGAAATGGGGTTCTGACCTGTTTTGATGGAGCTGAGATAGGAAGTTGAATACATAGAAAGTTGGCTGCAATCAGAAACAAAAACAATGCTCACTGTGGACAATTTGGGCAAACATAGTGATTGATTTCAGGATCTCCTATGAAAAGCTATCTAGAGACTCAGAATGGCCGGGCAGTTAGAGAAGAAGCAATAAACAGTTTGGCTAGTTTCTTCCAAAGGAAAAAAACAGATTGTACACAAGTATTCACACTGAACTGTATGTAATGAAAGCCAGTGATCATTTCACAATAAAGAGTCTCAAGGCAATATAAAGATGAACAAGTTTTATTTGGTATGTGTTTTTGTAGATGCTAGCATGCTTGGTAGATATTTATACATATCCCCAGTGCAGTTACAGAGATGCAGCTTGAACAGAAGATGAGCACAAGAGAGAGTTTTAAAAACAACACTTCTCATTCTAAAAATATTCAATTCTGCTGCAAAATGATATGGCTTTAATTTCATAATTTAATTCCCAAAGTTTTCCCTTCCTTACACACTTGTCTGTAAAATGTCATTGTAATTTTAGGTACCAAGTAGACCATTATGTCTTTAGCATATTTTTTCCCTGAGATTGTTCCATTTGTACATAATGACATACAGTTGTTGTACCACATTATTTTCTTTACCTTCTTATGTCACATTTAGCAGACTTTGTTTTTTGGTTGAAAGGTAACAAGCAAAATATGTGTACCTGATTGCTAAGGCACCCATTTCTTATAAAATCATGTGGTGTAGAATGAAACACTGTAGGAAATATAGATTATTCTTAATTTAAACCATATTGGGTGGCAAATAATGAAAAGTCTGGCATTGTTTCTGGAATTACTGCATTTGTTGTTGCTAACTGCTATCAAATCATATTGAAAATGTAGTAATGAAGGAAATTGAACACATTGATCATAAACGAGACAGATTCAAAGCGAATCTTTCAGTCAGAGATAGGGATATGAGAAACAGACTGCTTTCCCTTGAAAGAGATTGGATAATTAACTTAAAATGCGAATCCCCATGGGGGTTAAACGAAGAATTAGCACTAAGTGATGTTTTATTGTGATCAGGTTTCTGTAATGATTGCATGCACCTTTAAATACCTGTAAGGTTACCTCTAACCTTTGTCTGATGTACTGACCTGCAGACATATGCCGCGTTTATATACTTTTGATTGAATAATAAGGTCAGTACACATTCTTAGGGTTTATGTTGAATGTTTATTTGCTTATGAATCATGATATGTCTATTATTGTAATGAATTTATAATTTACATTGATGTATATACAAACATGCCTGTTGCTTTGACTGTTTTTGAGCTAATTCATTTAAAGAAATATACAATGATCATGTATTATAATAATACTACTAGAATTGTGAATATTTATGGTTTATGTTTAAATTGAACAGTGAACCACAAAATGGAGGTCCTATGATGTTTGGAAACTCCCGGTCCTGAAGAAGCGACAGCGAAACGGAGCTTGCGCATGGGATTTAAAATCCGTCGACCGGAACGAAGCGACGATAATGATTTAAATCTGATTACTACTGGCAATTATCTATTTGGGATTTGCTTTGATCGCTTCGGGAGTGCTCCTTCAAGACTTTATTTTTTTTTGTTAAATATTTTTTATTGAGGATTTCACAAATGTTGGGAGTATGGGGTTGTGGGGGTGAGGGGGAGAGGGGGGGAAGGAGCAGGTATCTGGGGAGGAGAGTTGAGAGTGGGGGGGAGGGGGGCCAGGATGGAGCCCATTGGGCCAATTGAAACCTAGGCAGGTTCAGAAGGGGAGGATGGGTGAAATGGGGATACGGGGCCGGGGGGAGGAGTTGGGGCAGTCTCTGGGGGAATTCAATGTCCTTTCTCTTCCGGGACTGTCTGTGTGATTCTGGGTGGGTGTTCTCCTTTCCTGCTTACTGGTTTTCTTTGAGCCTATGCAGGGCCCCTCTCGGGTTTGTCCGGTTGGAGGGTTCGCTTTGCCCGTCAGGCTTCGTCCCTAGCTTTTAGGTAGGCTTTGACTGAAGCCCAGTCAGTTCTCTTGGGTGCGTTACCCCCTGTCTTGTTTAAAAGGTATGTAAGTTTATCCATGTCCATAATTTCCCTTATCTTACTCAGCCATTCCTTGGTGTTAGGAGTCTCTTCGTTTTTCCATTTCCTCGCGTACACTATTCTCGCCGCAGTTGACAGGTACATGAAAAGTCTTTCTGAGTTTTCCTCTGGAAGTTCTTCTTCCGTCGTCAGGCCCAGCAGATAGGACTCGGGTCTGAATTCTATGGTGGAACCTAGGATCTTTTGGCTGGCAATGTGGATCTTTTCCCAGAAGTTTGCTGCATTTTGGCAAGACCACCACATGTGGTAGAAGGTGCCCGTCTGGGAGCCACATTTCCAACACTTGTTTTGAGTCTCTTTGTACATGAGGCCTAGTTTGTGAGGCGTCATGTACCATCGGTTAAACATTTTATGCCAATTCTCTTTGAGCTCCATTGCATAGGTATACTTTATCCTCTTCCTCCACACTTTTTCCCATTCATGGAGCGTGATTGGCCGGCTGATGTTTTTGGCCCATTTAACCATGCACTCCTTCACCACTTCCGTTTCGGTGGACCATTCCAACAGCTTGTTATATAGCTTGGTGATTTGCTTCTTGTGGTTCTTTAGGAGAGTCTTCCAGAAGCCCTCCTTCTCTTCAAATCCCAGAAGTTCGTCTTTTTTGAAGCGGTCCTTGATGTGGTGAAGTTGGAGCCATGTCAGTTTTTTGAACTTGGCTTAGATCTGCTCTGTTGGTTTTAAGCATCTTTCCCCCCTATCTTGACGGTCAGATCTTCATATGTGGGCCATGTACTCCAGCCCAGTAGTCCTTTTTGATTTGCTTCCAGGGGTGAGATCCAGAGAGGGGTGAGACGGTAAAATCTCCCTTTGTGGCTCTGCCATATTCTCATTAAGGCAGCTCTCAGCGTGTGTCTCCTAAGGTTCCTCCCTTCCTTCGTCTGGTCGTACCATAGGAAGTTGTGCCAGCCGGATTGTAGATCAAAGCCTTCCAAAGCCAGCAGTCCATCCTTTTTTAAGTCCATCCAGTCTGCCAGGAAGACTAGACCGCAGGCCTCAAAGTATAGCTTCATATCTGGCAGGCCCAGTCCCCCTCTTTCTTTTCCATCGATTAATGTTGTATATTTGATCCTAGCTTTTTTCCCATTCCACATGAACTTTAGGATGTCTTTTCTCCAGCTGTCAAAGAGTTGATTTGATTTTATGATCGGGATGTTCTGGAACAGGTAGAGTAGTCTTGGCAGCACGTTCATTTTAATGGCTGCTATCTTTCCCATGAAAGAGAGTCCTGCGTGCTTCCAGTTTTCTAGATCTTTCCGTACCTTTTTCTATAGGGCCTCATAATTGTTTTTCACCAGGTGGGAGTTCTGGGCAGTCAGGTGGATTCCCAGATATTTGATTGATTTCGAGATTTGGATGCCTGTCTGTCCTTTCAGCTGTTCTTGTCGATTTTTGGGCATGTTTTTGTTAGGATCTTCGTTTTGGTTCTATTTATCTTCAGCCCTGCTAGCCTGCCAAATTCTTCTATGTCTGTTAACCACGCTTGCATGTTGGTCACGGGTTCTTCGATGAAACAGATCAGGTCATCGGTAAAAGCTCGAACTTTGAAGGCATGTTTTCCTATCCTCGGACTCTTCAGCTGTTGATTAGCTCTGAGCTTCCTTAGTAGAATTTCTATTGAAAGTACAAAGATCAGGGGGGAAAGAGGGCATCCTTGTCTCGTTCCTTTTTGGATAGGAAACCTCTCCGTTGGTTGACCGTTGATCCAAATGTTTGCCGCTTGTGCTTTGTATATCGCCCCTATAGCATTCTGGAAGTTGTCACCCATATCCATTTCTGACATTAGGGTTTGGAAGAAGTTCCAATTTAAGTTCTCTGCATCTAGGGCGAGGAATGCCACCTCTTTTCTGGGATGTGCCTCATAGTATTCTATGAGGTCAAGGACTGTCCTGACGTTGTCCCTGGTTTGCCTGCCTGGAAGGAAGCCATTTTGATCCGCGCCTACCCAGTCACTAAGCCAGATTTTCAATCTTTCAGCCAGGATGCTTGCTAGTATTTTATAATAGTTGTTGAGTAGGGATATGGGCCTGTAGTTGGCCACATTGGTTTCATCTGACCCCTCTTTATGAATTAAGGTGATGTTGGCCTCTTTCCAGGAGTCGGGAATCACTCCTTCTGTCAGTACTCTGTTGAATATTTTCCCCAGAAAGGCGACTAGCTCGTCAGTTAGGGTCTTGTAGAGCCTCGCCGACAACCCATCTGGTCCCGGTGCTTTGTTTGTGCCCAAGTTCTTGACCGCCTTCCTAATCTCTTCTATCGAGATTTCTTTGTTTAGGATGGACCTGTAGCAGTCTGGGATTTTACCCAGTTTCTGCTCTCTCAGATAGTGTAGGATGTCATCTCTCTCCACCCGTTCTTCTGCGTAAAGATTGGCGAAGAACCGTTGGAATTCTTTCTTTATGTCGTCCTCCCTCGAGGTCAGCTTATCGCCGCAGCGGATCTTGGTGATGAATTCTGCTTGCCTCTTTTTCCGTATCCTCCTCGCCAGCCACCTGCCTGGTTTATTGGCGTTTTGAAAATTCCTTTGTTTTAAGAACTTCAAGTCTTTGGACATTTGCTCCAGTTCAAGATGGTGTTTTTAGTGTTTCAGGGTGGTCAGGTTGCGTACCGCCTCTTGGTTTTTGGGGGACGGCTTCAGTTTAGTTTCTTCTAGCCTAATTTTACCCTGTAGTTCCTGCATCTTCTCCCTGCGGTTTTTGTTCTTGGCTGCATTGTGCTGGATGAGATGGCCTCGCAACACTGCTTTGCACACGTCCCAGACTATTTCAGGCGACACTTCCTTGTTGTCGTTGTGCTCAAAGTACTCCTTAGCCATTGATTTGTATTTTCTGATGTCCTCATCTTTTTTCAGGAGGTTGTTGTTCATTCTCCATCTTCTTGTAGGGAGTTTGTGATTTACTGTCAGTTCTAATGGGCAGTGGTCGGAGAGGTCTCTTGGTAGTATGTCTATTCTTGAGACCTTCGTGATCAGTGAGTTGGATAGCCAGATCATGTCTATTCTCGACCAGCTTTGGTGCCTGTGGGAATAGAACGTGAAGTCTTTCTCACTTCGGTTATGTGTGCGCCAGGCATCTTGAAGTCCCAAGTTGTCTCTTAGCTGTAGGAACACCTTTGGAAGTGTGCCGTTTGAGTCTGGGTTCAGTCCCTGTTTTCTCCTCCCCTCCCAGGATCTGTCCAGTCGTGGATCTATTACCCCGTTGAAGTCTCCCATCATGATCAGTCTGTCAAAGTCTTGTTCCTCGATATGGTTCTGGAGCTCCTTTGAAAATTTTGTTTTGGGCCCATTTGGGGCGTAGACATTGCAAATCAGTAGTTTCTGTAGGCCCACCTTGATTATCACTCCTATCATTCTGCCTTCTTGGTCACTAAAGGCCAGGTCAGCTGAATGCTTGTCGTTTACGTAAATGGCCACTCCATTTCTTTTCCTCTCAGCCAGAGAGTGGAAGAGGTTGCCAACCCGTTTGTTCTCAAGGTGGTGCGCAGGGGGCTTTTTAATGTGGACTTCCTGGAGTGCCACTATGTCGTATCTTTTTCTTTGTAGGAGGTTGAATAGTCTTTTTCTTTTGGGCGCCGAGTTTAGACCGTTAATATTGTTGGAGAAGCAAGACACCTGGGTTTGTAGGTCACTCATCTTGCATTTCTACTGTGTGATCCGGCTCGTCATGACCTATCTCCGCGTCTCGTATGTCATCATCCTTGCCTTTGCCATGGGGGGTCTGAAGTGCCTCTTCTTCGCGGAGTCACCTTGCCCTGTCTGTGTCAGCGGTCTTTGCTTGTGATCCGTCTTTATTTTTTCAAGGAAGTCTTTGGCCTTTTCAATGGTGATCCGGCTCGTCATGACCTATCTCCGCGTCTCATATGTCATCATCCTTGCCTTTGCCATGGGGGTCTCATCTGAGTGTAGCCAACTCGTGTTCTGGGGAACTGAAGCGCCTCTTCTTCGCGGAGTCACCTTGCCCTGTCTGTGTCAGCGGTCTTTGCTTGTGATCCGTCTTTATTTTTTCAAGGAAGTCTTTGGCCTTTTCAATGGTTGTTAACCAGTGTCTTTGGTCTCCGTACGTGGCCATGACTCCTTCCGTCTTTTCTCATCTAAAGCGGATTCTTCTGTTTTTCAGTTCTTCCGTCAGGAAGCGGTAATTCCTTCTTTTGCTGATTGATGACGCAGTGAATTCCTTTAATATTGTCACTTTGCTCCCTTTGTACACCGATTCCACCTTCTTTTTTTCCCGAAGGACCTCGTCCCTCGTTCTCCGTCTCTCAAAGTGTACCACCACATCTCGTGGTACATTATTCTTCTTTGCATACACCGTGGAGACCCAGTACACCCTATCGATCTCCTGGGCGGCTTCGTTTTCTCCTTTGTGGAGGATGGTGGCAGTCAGCCTGTGGACTATCCTTTGCAGGTCCTCTTTGGGTTCCTCCACTATATTTCGAAAACGGAGCCATGACTCTAGCTCGTTCTGTTCTAGCTTTTCTTGAATCTGCTCCATTCTCGCATTTTTGGCTTCGATTCTTTCCAGCCTTGCCTTCATCTTTCCCTGGGAGGTCGCGAGTTTTTCCTCATCTTGTTTTATTTCTCTAATTTCCTTGTGGACATGTGACAATTCTTTTGCAAGGTCTGATTTTATGCTCTGCAATTGGTCTTGTACTGTTCTGTGTTGCGACTCTTGTCTACTGGCCATCAGGTACATTTTTTTCTGCGTTTGTTCTTGTCTTTCTGCTATTTTTTGTATTTCTCTCAGGATGTCCTTGAGCGTTGTTTCTTCAGGGACTGTTTGTTTCTTTGATGGTCCTTTAGTGTCCTTGGGGGTCCTTTAGTTGGCAATAGTTGTGCCTTAATTTCTTCCTGCCCCACTCTGTTTTTTGCCTGTAGGTTCTGGGTGCTCACCGTGGGTGCTGGAGTAGGTTTTCAACCTTTCAGGAGGAGAACTCTAGTGTTTCTGTTTCTGTGAGCGTCTCCTTTCTTTTAGGTGCCCTGGATGACCGGGATGGGAGGGAGGATTCTTTAGGGGTGCTTGGCCTCTTTGTGCTTGTTCTGCTCTCAGGTGCCTTGAACGGGGCCACTCTGGTTTAGCTCATGTCGTGAGGGGAGGGAGGGGGTGTCCCCCTGTCTTGTTGATTCTTTCCCTTATTGGTCTTTGTCTTCCTGCCGGCCTCCCCCCAGCTGGGTCTATTTTCCTGTCCTTTCTTTCTCAGGTATGTTGCCCTTCAGCCTCTTGGGCCTCGTGCTCCTTGCTGTCTGCTGTCTTTCTCCCCTCCTGGGCTCTCTTCTG